>VWZO01019698.1:164376-195634 GCA_013396975.1 Bucco capensis | reverse complement strand
GGAGCTTCGTTTGCCAATCCTAGCCATACATTACATACATTACATAAGCCTTTGCCATGTTTGTAGAGGGTTGTGCTTCGAGTGCAGTTTGGGAGCTGTGCTTGCAGCTTGTCTCTTTTCATGTGTTCAGGATGAGAGGCTGGGCCGTGACAGCGAGATCCACAGGGAGCAGATGGAGCGGCTGGTGCGAGAGGAGCTGGAGCGCTGGGAATCGGATGAGACAGCCTCCCAAGTGAGCCACCGCCTGGGAACGCCGCGAGCCAGGACCTCCAGGCCCTCCTCCTCCCAGTCAGATGCTCTGGATGGGGGAGGAGCAAATGGAGGGAATAACATCCACCTGTAGGAGTCATTTTGTAGGCATTTCCAAATGTTTGGGGTCAGTATTAAGGCAGCAAATCCTCTGCTTTGCTGTTTCTCAGCATCATCATGATCAGCCCACTAAGGACAAGTTTCACTAGAGGGCAAGAGTCAATAGTATTCTCTTGATAAGGCATTTTCAGACCTAGGCAAGCCATGTGCCACATTCACATAGCCAGCAGTGAGACTTTGGGGATTGGCAATGCAAATGAAGGATGCAGAATGGACATCAGGCATGACAAAATCTACCTGGACAGGCCTATTCCATGCATGTTTTATGGGGAACATTCGCACAAGGGCAGCAAGCTTCAGAGAGAGGGTATGCTGTGGTTAAAACACTCAAAGCAAAGTCTATGAGTTTTCTGCTTTCTATTGGAAAAGAAGGTTTTTAAAAGCCATTTTAAGCAGATGGCATCAGTTTATTGCCTCATTCATTCTAATGGCTGACACTTTTCAGAGAGACAAACCAGCACTTCTTTTACTCTGAGTTTCTACCTATTTTTCTGAGTAACTCTTGGAGGAGTACTGACATTTTAACTGAAATATTCATTTTTTTCCTGGCTTTGAGAAATGCTACATTTTTTTAACCAGAAGAAAGTTTGTACCACTGTAAATCTCATTATTCCCTAATAGAAACTGTACTCATTAGGTGATTTTGCATTTCATTAGCATTTCAAAACTAATACTTGAGATCTGCCTCTTTACACCTAACTAAGGGAATCATTTGCAGCTTTGTTGTAAGTGCCAATTTCCTAATACTATGGTTTCAGGATCTAAGTGTTCCTGGGATAAACATTCCAGAGGTTCTTAGGTAAATATAGTTACTTTGCAGAAAATAGGTTATTTAAAAAGCACACAAAATTGAACACCACTAACTCCTCCTTGGGTGTGACAGAGAAGGGGGCAGAAAAGTTGCTGACAGTTGGGAAAATCAGCTCTGGTGCTCTATCAGCTTCTAATCATGTCTCAACTGTGTAGTCTGGTATTTCACATTAAACAGGATAGCCTGTCAAATGATTAGGTATATTTCTAGCTGTGCTTTTGTGCTGCAGTGCAACACAGGATTCCTTTGGAGAGGTGTTGGTAGTATAATGGCTGCTTGTTTTTAGGAGTTCATTTAGGCTTTCCTCTGCTTTCCATGTCACAGAAGCTTTGGGTTTTGACAGGAGAGGCAGCACTGCCATGGCATTGGTTTCCTGCAGCAGTGTTTTGCCTAGCCACATGCTTCCCTGTGTGAAATGCCTGTGCAGGAGGGAGCTTGTCAGCTGTGCTGTTAGCCTGAAGATGCCACTTGGCTTGTGTTGAAAGACTCTAATCATTAGAGTTGGGGTAAAGGAAGATGGAAGGCTACATAATCAAATGCATCTTAGCTGTTTGTAGGGTATATAGAGGGGGGGGAAAAGCCTATTTAACAAAGTAGAAGTAGCATATATGTGTTATGTTGCTTTTTGGGACAAGTGGCTGATAGCCCAGAGTGCTGTGCAGCCAACTGGAAGGATCTCAGAAGGTTGAGAGATGGGCAGAGAGGAACCTTCTGAAATTCAAGCAAGGCAAGTGCAGAGTCCTGCACCTGGGGAGGAATAACCCATGGCCCAGGACAGGCTGGGGACTGACCTGCCTTCCCTCTAACCCTGTTTGCTAAAACTAAATAGGCTTCCTGCCCTCCCCTGTTTTTAAGTTTAGGAGAAACCATATGCAGAGAAACTTCATGTCAGGAGGAGCAGGAGGAAGTTCAATGTGGAGATTGGAATTTCATAGTAGCTTTGTTTGGAGAACAGAACAAGGTGGGCAAGCAGTTTGGGACTCTTGTGAAGTATCTTTCCTTCTGGGTTATTTTGTCCTGTGCTAGGAAGGAATTGATACTCTTAGAGGAGACTCCATCAGCTTCCCAAAGCAGCACACAGCACAGTGCTTAGGGCATTGGTGTGAAACAAGAAACACCAGGCTAAGCTCTCTCTTGCCTTGATTGAAAGTCTGGGGCCTTTAGAAACCTTCCTGAGGAGAGCTTGAACTGACTGAAAACCAAAGAAACCAACCAAAAAACCCCCTAGCTGTCCACATGGCCAGGAAAAGGGAGAATACAACAGAAAGCCATTTCAGTATACATAGCCTTGTCTTTCTGTTCCTATCCAGAATGTGTTGGGCTGTGACATGATCTACAGCTTCACCTTTGAGGCATGCTAACTGTGTGTGGATAACATGGACTTGATGGTGGATTTCTAGGTCAAGGGTGACCTGAATGCTGAGATCGTGTGTAAGCATGTACTTAAAGTCAGTGACTTTGGCCAAATGACCCAGTTTGAGGTGTCCAGCAACCAGCTGGAACCTTTCCTTGTGGTAAGGTTTGTGCCTGTGGTCCATAAAGCCTGTGGCACGCTGAGGTTTATGGCAGCAGGCCCTGGGCAGCACTCAGGAGTCATCTGTTGGTGAGACAAGGCCTTCCCAGAGGGGAAGAAAAGCAAAGCTAAACCTATCAGGCTGGTTTTCAATAGATTTCCTGTAAAAAAGGCTCTCTCACAGCATCAATTCAGCCAGACACAGTTCATCTTCTCTTTGCAGTGTATGTTTGTTATGAAGATGTTTGCATTCCTAGCTGTATTTGTGGAGCTATTTCTGTAACATGTTGTTACTTCAGAACAAACTTCATCTTGAAGTGCAGTGAGCTCCCATGGGGTCCCCATGGGCATTGACAAGGAGCCTTGCAGGGAGTGCTTGGCCACTTGACAAATGGTACAAACACTTTATTATTAGGTTTTGCAACTGTAGATTATATTCTCATTTGTCACTTATTACCAAGATAAGGGTTTTTTTGTGTATTAATGTACAGACTTTGGTCTTATTAGGAAGCTGTTAATTATGCAAGTCCTCTATAAGGATCAAGAATGTATTGATCTGTACAACTGAGCACTTTACTTCCTAATAAATGTGTTGTATAATCTATAAAGCAAAGATTGGGTCATGCACTTGGTTTGTTGGGAAAGAAACATGAAGAATCCTACACTTTTATCTGTGTGTGTTAACTACCTCCTACCTTATTCTCAGATTACCTAATAATCTAAAAAAGGAGAAAAGGGTGTGAAGGACCAGAGAGGACTGGGCTGATCCTGCTGCTTCTTTGCCCACACAGTGCTTTTTTAACACTTTACATAGCAAAGGCATGGAGCTGTCTGGGGTTTAGAACTGTTACATGTTACTGAGCTTTGAATATTGGCCAGCCAAGCCTGCTGAGCCAGGGAGATACCAAGAGAAGGGGATTCACAGTATCCCAGTATGTCAGGGGTTGGAAGGGCCCTAGAAAGATCATCTAGTGCAACCCCCCTGCCAGAGCAGGAGCACCTAGACCAGCTCACACAGCAATGTGTCCAGGCAGCTCTGCAATGGCTCCAGACAAGGAGACTCCACAGCCTCCTGGGCAGCCTGGGCCAGTGCTCTGGCACCCTCACTGCAAACAAGTTTTTCCTCATGTTAGTACTAAACCTCCTGTGCTCCAACTTGCTCCCATTCCCTCTTGTCCTACCATTGGATGCCATTGAGCAGAGCCTGGCTCTCTCCTCCTCACACTCACCCTTCACATATTTCTAAGCATTCCTGAGGTCTCCTCTGAGTCTCCTCTTGTCCAGGCTGAAGAGACCCAGCTCTCTCAGCCTGTCCTCCTAGGGCACATGCTNAGTTTTGGGCTCCTCACTCCAAGAAGGATGTGGAGGTGCTGGAGTGTGTCCAGAGAAGGGCAAAAAAGCTGCTGAAGGGTCTGGAGCACAAGTGTGCTGAGGAGCTGCTGAGGGAGCTGGGGTTGGTTAGTGTGGAGAAGAGGAGGCTCAGGGGAGACCGTAGCTCTCTCTACAACTCCCTGAAAGGAGGTTGGAGTCACATAATCATTAAGGGTGGAAGAGATCTCTAAGATCCTTAAGTCCAGCCATCTACCTAACACTACCATGCCACTAAACCATGGCCCTAAGGAGAACAGCTATACGTTTCTTAAACACTCGAGCCAGGTGGATATCAGTCTCTTGTCCAGGGTTACCAGGGAGAGGACAAGAGGAAATGGCCTCAAGCTGCACCAGGCAAGGTCCAGGTTGGATATTAGGAATAATTTCTTCCCTGCCAGAGTGGTTAGGCACTGGCCCAGGCTGCCCAGGGCAGTGCTGGAGTCTCCATCCCTGGAGGGGTTCAAAAAACATGGAGCTGTGGCACTTAAGGACATGGTTTAGTGCCATGGGGCTGTTGGGTCGAGGTTTGGACTTGGTCTTAGAGATCTTTTCCATCCTAAATGATTAGGGCCGTGTGGTATGTCAGTGCTAGGTATGGTTGGACTGGATGATCTTGGAGGTCTCTTCCAACCTTAATGATTCTGTGATTGTGTTCTGTGATCTTTGACAGGAAAAATCTTGAACTTGATGGAATAATTCCCCATGAAGCCAGGGAAGTCTTCTCAGGTTTCCTAGAGTCCAGGTGCAATCCCTTACCATTAGGCAAACAGAAACAGGAATTTTCATCCCACAAACCACTTCTTCAATGGAGTTAGTGATCTAATCAGCATGATTAAATCCTCTACATCACAATTGTTCAAGGCTAGGTTCAAATGACTCCAATCTCAGGAAAACAATGGTATCAGGCAGTTCTGTCAGTCTTCAGCCCCAGCAATGCATGAGCCTTAACACCCTAAAGCCCTTGATCCATGGCACCCTCTCACTGAGACCCTGCCAAAAGGAGCAAATGTCAGGGATAATCCAGCTCCTCAGGCAATTGCAGTGGGAAGCAGGGATCATATCAAGACCAATTTGGAGCAGATTAATGGGAAAAAAAAGGCATAATTACCCATGTCCCCTTAAAAGAATGCTTGTAAAATCCAGGCCTAATGAGGGTGGGGAGAGAGGAAGGATGGTGAGAAACAAGTCAGGCCCATTAACCTTGGGGGGATTAGGAGATCCTTGAGAGCCTAATTCTTGTCACAAGGTCAAGCTTTTACAAAGCAATTATTAAGGATCTCCATAGTATCAGCATACAGACACACACAGACTCCAAGCCTTTTCACCTCAGGCATTCTGGACTCATTTCCTTTCTTCTAATCACATTTCCCTCCCCCCACTGCTTTCCTTGTTCATAAAGCTGTCCCAGCACCTGTGCAGGTGATGCATAGGTAGTGCAGACCATAGAAATGGACTAGAACTCTCAAAAGTGAAGAAGCACACTTATTTCTCTTCTGCCTTCCTCTCTGAGTTGTGTCTCTCTGTTGGAATGAAGAAGTGAAAATTCTCCTTGACTTTGGTCACCATAGGAAAAAAGGACAAAGAAGTGGCAGCAGCAACCCCAGGACAGTGAAGGTGACTTGCACTTCATGCAGAGATCCTGCACATTTCCACACAAGGCTGAGGCAAAGGGGTAGAGTAACAGTGTACACAGGCAGCTTTATTTTAAATAGAGTGTTTCTACCCCTCAAAGGTGGTAAGAAAACAGCATGGTGGCATCAAGCAAGGACACTTTAGAGCAGTAGTGATCTCCAGATAGAAAAAGGCATGAGAGGCACGTGGGGATGGTTTTGTCTCTCACATCATCAGGCCAGGCTCCTTTGGTGTCCTGATAAGCATCACCTTGGGCTGAAGTAGTTGCTACTAAAGGTAGATGCTAATTGAAGTAGAGAACCAGGTGTTTTTTTCAGGTTTAGCCATGAAATCGTCAACTTTTCAGGTTAAGCTATTAAAAACTCAACAAATGCCTAGCTAGAACATGCAGAAAGGCTGAGCAGCCTCTTGAATAAAAGAATATTAGTCATGTACTTGCTATGGCAAGGAGAACTGGGGCATGGTAGACACTTGAATAGAGTACATTAACACTATTTAAAGTACAAGGCTAGCATTCACATTGCTGTGTGATCCCAAACCAAAGTCCAAAGGCAGGTCTCTTAGAACTGAGTCAGTTGAGCATTTGCTTCCTCAAACTACTGAAGGCTGGGAATTGCATTTTTTGTTTTCCTTCTGGTTTTATGAGAACTTCTTCATGAAGTGCAGCTTCAGGTAAGCAATGGTAAGGAATATTACAGTCATGCAGGCAAGAGCCAGGTGGTTCTGCCACAGGCCCCAGGTACTTGCATCAATGCCTTGGCTTTTCAGATACTCATCTCCAGTGCACCTGCAGATAAACACACACTTGGTCACTTGGAAGCAGCTAGGAAGATCCTTTGAAGCTCCACTGTGATTTTATGTCTAGAGTAGCTCAGGCAAACTCCAGCTACGTAGAATCTCTGACTCTATCCCATGCTTCCTGTCTCTAGTAGGTCAGGCAATCACCAGCTGGATGGGAACTGTTTTCTAGCTGTAAATGGGTTTTTCCTCTAGCTACAATCAGTTTCCTGCAGGAAGCTGCCATGGATTTTGTGAGGCTCTAGAATCGCAGTGCCCATGTCTGTGTGTGTTTCTGTCAATGCAACTAAAGTGAGAAGCATAATATAGTGTTTATATATATATACTATATATATACACACTATATATACTATATACATAGTACTATATACTATAGTATATATATNTAGTATATATATGCTATATATATAAATGCACACTATATATACTATATACTACATATATAGTACTATATACTATAGTATATATATACTATATATATACACACTATACATATATATACTATACATATGTTTATATATAATACAGTGTTTATATATATATACTATATATATATAGTGTTAGAGATACTAACTATGACAATAAGCAGGAAGATCTCTGCAGACAGAATGCAAAAACCCAATCAAACTTCCTTTTGCTTATAAAACCTCACAGATTGCAAGGCTCTAGGGCTCTGTGAGTCCCTGGTGGTGGTGGCATTGATGTTCCTGTACCCAAATACTTACCCCTGGTAGTTGGTGTTGTTGAGTGACATTGTGGTGTTACTGGTCCCACAGAAGTTCAGACCAGCCAACTCATTGATTTCTAGAGCCTTGGGAAGTGAAAGAAACAATGACAACAGAAATTAGTTTGTTAATGAGACATTCACATCAGCTATCAATCAATTCCACTCTATTCTAACCCCATATTTATTAGGTTGGCCAAATACCCATGGTTCTTTTTCTTTCAAGAGAGGATGTGTGCAGTGACCCATGTGTGCCCAGGCTTTAAACCTCCCCCAGGCACAGAGAACCCCAAATTTCTGTGTGGAACATCACCCTGGCTCAAATGATCCAAAATTAGGAGAAAAAAAAATCAACTTGAGAATTTTTTGCTTGGTTGCTGGAAAGGAGAAGAGGGGTTTAGGGATAACTTTGCTCTTTACTGTCTGTTGGATTTCTCCAATTGCATTCCAGTGGATGCAGTTTAGTGCCTCTCTCAGCTGAGGGGTTTCCAAAGGACAGAAATGAGCTCTTCTAAACAGCAGGGAGTGCTGGTTGAGAAGCTTTTCTTGTTCCAACATCCTGCACCACATCCTGAGCTTGCTGTGTTTAATTAGCTGACCTTTTTCCTCAGTAGCCCATAAAGTTTGGGGAGTTTTCTTTATCACAAATAAAGACATTCAGTTTCTTTTCCAAGTAGGCACCCAGGGAAACAGAGGACTTACTGCCATTCCATATCGAGGGATGCTGAAGTATTGGAGCCAGGAGAGCCAGGACATGACACTTGTGAGGTTGACCAACAACCCAGAGAAGAGCTAGAGGTGACAAAAAAGCCACAACAAATTACAAATTATATGTGTTCTCTAGCTCTTGACTCTACTTCTTGTGATCAAAAAGATCTGGGAAGGGTATTTCTAGAGAAAGAAACTCTGCCAGTGGAGGAACAGGGGAGAGGGAAGGAATCATTTCTGTTACACAGCTCTGGGCCATCTAACCCCCAGGGGTCCTTCTCCCAAAATGAGTAATAGAGAATGTTTTCACCCATACATTAAAGCTGGGTGCTGTGGGTGCCACATGAACCAGTGTGCTGTTACTTGTGTCTGGAGCAGAGGAGGCTCAGGGCAGACCTTAGCTCTCTCTGCAACTCCCTGCAAGGAGTTGGAGTGAGATGGGGGTAGGGCTCTTTTCCAGGGTTAACAGTGAGAGGACAAGAGGAAATGGCTTCAAGTTGCACTAGGAGAGGTTTAGATTAGATTTAAGGAGAAATTTCTTTCCTGCAAGGGTTGTTAAGTGTTGTCCCAGGCTGCCCAGGGAGGTGCTGGAGTCACCATCCCTGGAGGGGGTTAAGAAACATTGAGATGCTCTCCTTAGGGCCATGGGTTAGTGGTATGGGAGTGCTAGGGATGGTTGGACTTGATGAGCTTAGAGGTCTCTTCCAGCCTTACTGATTCTGTGTGAGTGTGATTCTGTGTGTCTGGAGCTGCTGGAGGTGCCCTGAGCCTGAGCCAGCAGGGGGTTTCCTCTTGCTTCAGCATTGCCTCATTGTTTATGATGCCTATCTATCTTCTAGCTGTAGGTGTTTGTGTGTTGTCTGGATCTAAGATGTCCCAGTTGAATAGGACAACTAGGGTATTGGTCTCAGAGTGCAGGAGGCTGTGGATCATGTCCTCAGCCAGCCCAATGTGTCTTTGGCAAAGCTGAAGGAGAGTGTCTGACATGTAGCTCGAGGCTACCCTTCTGCTTCCATAGAATCATTGTGGTTGGAAGAGAGCTCTGAGGTGCTCCAGTCCAACCATCCCCCCACCACTGCCATGCTCACCACTAGACCATGGCCCCAAGCACATCTACATGCTTTTTGAACATTTCCAGGCATGGTGGTTCCACCATTTCCCTGGGCAGCCTCTGCCAATGTCTGAGAGCCCTCTCAGTAAAGAAATTCATCCTACTATCCAACCTAAACCTCCCCTGGTGCAACTTGAAGCCATTTCCTCTTGTCCTATCACTCATTACCTGGGAGAAGAGACCAAGCCCATCTGCTGGCTGCTAGAGCCACAGAGAAGAGGGCAGAGGACCTACTCTCCCTCCCCCATCACAGCCCCTGGTTCTTGCTAGTTAGAAGGAAAAGTCAGAATATTCAATCCCACAGTATTAGAATATTCCCATCAGACAAATCAGGATATTTTCCATCCTTGACCCCACAGGGGTTTGGTGGGGTTTTTTTTTGGCAGAATTCAGGTGAACTCTCTGCTGGTAGGATTTCCAGATTTCAGCATGTCTAGGATTTCAGGATTCAGTCTAATAAATGCTACTCACAATCATAAAAACAAATGTGATAGTCATGAGCAGGTTTGCCACAGCCACCACGCTCTGTCCTGCTGCAATGGCCAGTGCCATCGAGGTGGCTGTGTAGGACACCATCATAAGGGTGAACATCATTGTAAAGAAGGCTCCTACTGCTGGTTTCAAACCTTAAAGATCAGAACAAGAAGGATTTCAGTACAATCCTGCCCAAAGCTCTATCTACCATCACCTGAACACTCTCCTGACTTACATAGTGTGTCCTGCCTGCAGATTGCATTATGTCTGAGGCCATTAGGCTATGTCCCTGAGACCCAAGAGTGCAGTGAGGCTTGGGCCAGCCCATCTGTGTGTGTCCTGTCAAGAGAGGGCAGGAGGTGATAAGGGCTCTGCCTGTACCTGCAGCAGCACTGGAGGCAGCAAAGGCTTCTGGAGTTACAGTGCTGCGCTCCACACAATCCAAGGTGAAGGCTTCACTGTGCCCTCAAGTTGTCTATCAAAGGAGACACATCTAGTGGGCTTCCCTGAGCAGCAGTTGGACAACATTTCACTTGTTTCAGGCAGAGAGCTCTCCTAAAGGACCTAGTGACCTTTGGGTGGCTGTGAGTTTGGTAGCAAGGTCTATCTCACTCTGGTTTCACAGCCGAGAAGCTCTTGCTGATGCAGCCTTGTGTCTCAATTCCTTCAGGGGAAAAGACCCCTCAGGCCACAGAGAACTGTGATTGTTTTAAAATGTTGCTTGAGCTTCTGGGACATCCCCAAAAGGATGCTGTGATCTGAAAGCTTACCCTAGGAAAATGATCTGTGTGGGGACATGCTTGGAGGGTAAAGTTTGGAAGTGTTCTAGGGTTGTAAGAGCTGGTGCCAGCTAACCTTAGGAGGCATTTCACCCAAAACAACAAGCTGGCATGAGTTCACTCTGCATTAACTAACTTCATGAAACTCAACTCTTTTTGGTTGATTAGGTGTTCTTGCAAGATTGGAAAAAACATCTTGTAAATATCTCAGGAAGCTGAGATGGCCATAAGTGGAAAGGAAGAGATCAAATCCCTGTAGTAATGATTGAAACATGCTTCCTTCTAGGGCTAGAGGAGATGAGACATGGCACAGAGTCTGACAGGTCACATCTTTGGATGTGTCTCTTTTGGTGTGCTAAAAACAAGTGCAGGAACCACTGCCATGCCAAAGCAGTGCTTTAGCCTATTTAAATATATTTATATATATATATACATATATATATGCACCTATCTCAAATGCACTTAGTGCCTCATTGCTGTATTGAGAAGGTTGTAATGTAGGAGACCATACTTGCCTAACATGAAGTATGTGATACAGGTGAAGATGATGCTTGGTATAGTCCTGATGGGTATTAAATCAGCCATTAGCTTGGAGATGAAGTATGCAGATGTTCTGTAGTACCCACTGATATATTCATGTCTGAAACACAGAGATGGGTACAGCATACTGCAAGTTTAAGCATGAAAAACCAGAGACACAAGTGAATTCCAGCTCAAACTGGAAAAAGAAGAGTTCTCTAGGAGTTAGGCTGGGATGCAAATGCCCAAGTTAGTCACACACACAGTCATAAAATCATTAAGGTTGCAAGAGACCTCTTAAGATCACCAAGTCCAACTACCTACCTAGCACCCCTATGCCACTAAACCATGGCCTAAGTAGCACATCTAGCTGTGTTTTGAACCCCTCCAGGGATGGGGACTCCAGCACTGCCCTGGGCAGCCTGGGCCAGTGCCTAAGCACTCTTGTAGGGAAGAAATTGCTCCTAATATCCAACCTGAACCTCCCCTGATGCAACTTGAGGCCATTTCCTCTTGTCCTCTCCATGGTGAGCTGGGATTCACTCTAGTCCTAGTAGCATTTTCATGTGCCAGTGAGTGTGGATACTTGTGCACATCACTTTTACTAAATGTAGCTGTTGTGTCCTCAAAACAGAGAGAAAGTTTATATTATTTTCCTTTTCTGTAAAGTGTAACTTGCATAGCTGTAAGGAATCCACTTAGCATTTACTGACCTCAGTAGCAAGTCACAGACTTACTAATCAATAACTAAATTGAGAGTTAAGGATATTTTTCCCCATAGATGTTAATAATTTTCTACTCTGAGCCATTTGCAAGCACAGGATTGGGGAGATTTGGGGAATTTGCTGACAACTCACGTACATTTGCCATTAACACTAACAGTGAGATAACTTCACAGTATCCCAGTATGTCAGGGGTTGGAAGGGCCCTAGAAAGATCATCTAGTGCAACCCCCCTGCCAGAGCAGGATCACCTAGACCAGCTCACACAGCAATGTGTCCAGGCAGCTCTGCAATGGCTCCAGACAAGNCCCAGGGCTGTTTTCCACCAGATCAGTTCCCAGTCTGTACTGATCCATGGGGTTGTTCTTTCCCACATGCAGTACTTTACACTTCCCCTTGTTAAATGTCATTTAGTTTCTCCCTGCCCATGTCTCTAGCCTGTCCAGGTCACTCTGGATGGCAGCACAGCTCCTGGTGTGCCAGCCACTGCTCCAAGCTTGGGATCATCTGCAAACTTGCTGAGGGAACACTCTACCCCTTCATTCAGATCATTACTTGAAGACTCTGCACCTGCTGTAATCAAATGTCAATTAGCTGCTCTCTCCCAGCAGTCCCTGGTGACCTTTGGATGTGTTTTACTCACGTGAAGATCTTCTTTTCCACCACAAAGAGCTCAATAGCTGAGATGCTGCTGAAGCACTGGTTGGTGGTCAGGAAGAACAGGGCACCCACCCTACAAAAGAGCAAACCAGCAAGGGCTTGTCCAAAATGGTGATGTGGAGGTGATGTTTCCAGCAGAGCAGCTGTAGTGCCTGGAGCTTGGCAGTCTGGGACCTATCATCCCAACTTCCACAGGAAAAGGCTTGGCTACATGCCTGAGTCCATGTGGATGTGCTACAGGTACATGCCAGGATAGTATGGCCTCTGATGCAGCCAAAGGATGGGAAATGAACTGGTGTTCCTATTATTTCATAGGAATAAATATGTTTAATACCCTAACTGATTGCATTTCCTGCTCAGTTTAAAACTCCCAGCCTATGAGGCATTTGTCTGATGCAAACTGTGGAGGAACTGCAGGAGAAGCGGTTTTCACCTTTTGCACTGATATGGAAGGCTTTCCTTTCACACTTTCCTACCCAATTTAAAACTGGGACATTTTAAAAGTAAATGTTACCAAGTGTTTCAAGACAGAGAGCCCAGAGCTCTCCTCCCTGCAAGCCCATTTGCCAGCTCATCTCTAGCCAGCTTCCCAATGCTACCCAGCCCAGGCTCATGTGTAAATCCAGCTTCAGGTGCACCTTCTGCCCGACTGCTGGGAATCTCAAGTGTGGCTAGAGAAGCAGCTGCAAGATCCAAGCTTTAGCTCCCCAAGTTTTGTGTATTTTCAATTGTAATCTTTTTATCCTGGGGAAGCCTTTGCAGAAAAGAGGTGACAATGCTGCTGTGCTGAATGAAGAGCTTTAAAGAGGCAGATACATTTCATCAAGAGCCTCCAAAGTGTCATCCTATCACAACAACCCCACAATGGTTGAGGTTGGGAGGGACCACCAGAGCTCATCCACTCCAACCTCCCTGCTCCAGTAGGGTCCCTAAAGCACATTACTTAGGATTGTGGCCAGGCTTGTTTGGAGTTTCTCCAGAGAAGGAGACTCCACATCCTCTCTGGGCAACCCATAATGAGGGAGATTGATCCAATTTTGGGATCTCCATGAGCTAAAGTGACCAACCTGTTCTGTAGTCCAGCACGGTCCTCTTTAAGGCCAAAGAAAATGGCACCAACAACCAGCCCCAGGACAGCTGTTACACATACCTGCATGTCAGAAAGAAAAGAGCAGGACAAGTGTTATCCTAATGGCTCTCAAAGCTTCTCTGCTTGCTTTGAAACCTGTGGTGAGGGAGTGCAGGTTGACAGGAAGCACCTTCAGACAGCAAAGAAAGTCTCCAAGGTGGAAAGGGAGTCACTGGGATGGTACAACAATACTTTTGAGTCCTGCACCATGGGAGATATCTGTGAGCCAGAGCCTGTCCTCAGTGGTGGCCAGGCAAGGCACTGCGATGACTAGAAAGGAGCTTCAGCTGCTGCTCACTCTTGTGGGGTGGCACTGGCAGGAGGCACATTCCTGCAGCAGGATCACAGCTTGTCCCTCAACTCCTGCCAGGACAGATCTATGGCTGAGGGAACTGCTCTGGGAGTGCCTGGGAGATACTAGCAGCAGGGACGGGAGGAGGAGGATAGCAAGGGCTTGGTGGGGAGGTTATNTCAGGGAGTCCTTGCATCTCCTCTTCGGGGCTCCTCTCTTGCCACAGCCAGGGGCAAGTTGCCCATAGAGCATGAGCTTAGGCAGGCAGGAGTTCTTCATCCTGGAGCCGTGAGCTGCCCAACGCAGCTGCGTTCTCAGCAGTATGGCCTCAAGGCTTGGAATTGCTGCTTGTTCTAGGACAGATGGATTAGTCCCATCATCTGTCCAATGGATGGTTAGGATTGTCCGGAGACAGCGCTCATGGAAGCGCTCCAAGAGTCATAGGTGTTGGCCATAGATGAGCCATGATTGGGAGCCATAGAAAAGAGTTGGGGCAGTTAGAAAGAGGGAATAACAGCTTTCCCTAGAGGAAGGTCAGCCTCACGTGCACCTCAGCCAAGCTCCTTTCCCCCACCACTGTCTCAGCCATTCTTGGATGTCAGGATTAAGTTAAGTGGTGGTGTACTGCACCATCACTCCTCTCTCCCTGCTGATCCTCTCCACCATTCACCTCTTTGGGACAGTGGGTGACTCCCCATCTGCTGTCAGTGCCAAGGGTGACCACAGCTCTTCAGTGCAGGGTTTCTCTGGAGCCAGCTCCATGAGCTTGGTGACCAATACCTCCAAGCAGTCTTTGGTGACTGCAGGCTTGGGGATGCCAGTTCCTATTTGCATGCTCCATGGTGTGTTCTGTATCCCACCTCTTGTTCATGGGATGGTTGATAAGGTAAGCAAGATCCTGCCATTGGGCTACAGGTGTATCTGTAACATCATTTAGATGGCAAAGAGACTACCTGCCTCAAGGGCATGTGGACATCACCCTTTTGTCATGCTGAATGCAAAGGACAACAGCCTCAGCCAAGCTGACAGCATCAGGCAGCTCTGTCAGTCTTCAGCCCCAGCAATGCATGAGTCTTAACACCCTAAAGCCCTTGATCCATGGCACCCTCTCACTGAGACCCTGCCAAAAGGAGCAAATGTCAGGGATAATCCAGCTCCTCAGGCAATTGCAGTGGGAAGCAGGGATCATATCAAGACCAATTTGGAGCAGATTAATGGGAAAAAAAAGGCATAATTACCCATGTCCCCTTAAAAGAATGCTTGTAAAATCCAGGCCTAATGAGGGTGGGGAGAGAGGAAGGATGGTGAGAAACAAGTCAGGCCCATTAACCTTGGGGGGATTAGGAGATCCTTGAGAGCCTAATTCTTGTCACAAGGTCAAGCTTTTACAAAGCAATTATTAAGGATCTCCATAGTATCAGCATACAGACACACACAGACTCCAAGCCTTTTCACCTCAGGCATTCTGGACTCATTTCCCCTCCAAAGTTCCACTTGGTCACTTATTACCTAAACCATGATGAAGATAACTTATAACCCTGTCTCCAGACCAGTTTTTCTCTTGGCTCCTCTAGAATTGCTGGGAATTGCAGTGGGAGTTCTGCTGATGCTGAGATTGGGTTTGGCTGGTGAATCAGGGGATTCCTGAGGATTAGTGCTTCTGCAGAGGTCAGCCAGGCATTCTTGATTTTGGAAGGCAACATGCAGCTTTGAAGAAACACCACTTTTGGTGTTGATCCCTCTGAAGAAAGCAGCACTAACAGAGCCAGTCATGTAGAAGATGCTCCTCTTCCATGTTAGGGCCTATTGTGGTCTTCCTAACATATTCTCCAAAAGACATCACCATTATGAACAGCCAAAGGCCCAAAGGACACCCACATTATGAGACTGTGGAAATATTTTTACACTTGAGCCAACTGCCAGCACTTCAATTCAATATGCAAGTGCACTCTGTTGACTTGCCAGGCCTAGAAAACACTTCCTGAAGTCACAATAGCAAGAGGCAAAAAACCATCCCAATACAGGGGGTGGAATAAATAATCTTATCTGATACAGGGGTGGAATAAACTCCAGATACACCACAAAAGGAGAGATCCAAAGAGCATTACCTGAGCTATGGAAGCTTGAGGGTTTCCTATCAGATTCTTAAAGGTGCGCCTGGAGACCCATTTCAGCTGGTGGAAGAAAGAGTTAGCATATGTGATCTGTCTGAAAACTGCTCTTGTTTTCTTCTGGTTTCCCAAAGAAATATTCTCTAAGGCTGCTTTGGTTTCCTGGTAGTAGGCAGAGTTGGAGTATTTCTCTGCTAACATCTCAGCCAAGGTTTTGTCATACTCCATGTGTTCTTCAGTGGTCTCTGCTGGAAAGATGAAAAAACAACCATCAGCTGCTTTGGTAAGGGATGGGAAGGTCATTTAGGAGTTAGTTAATGAACTAGAAGAATTAATATGCACATTTAGTTCCATTGCACTCAGTCTCATAGGATGCAGTTCAAAAGAGGCAAAGCTCTGCCTTGTTCTGTGCCACAGGCAGAGGCTTCCCACAGCCAGGCTAGGTTCAACCTTGGCCAGCTGAGGACAAACTGGCAGCAAGCTGACTTCTCATCAAAAAGGGGTTTCCATAAGTGATCTGTTCCAACTCTGATCTGATGAGACAATCCCAGACCTCCCAGGCTTTTAGATCCAGGTGATCCTGCGTGTGTCTAGTTCAAGTCACACTCCTGAGCCTGTCAGAAAGGAATTCCAGCTGGAGCTCCTTTATTTCTCAGCTGAAGCCTAGGGTCTGTTTTTCCAGTGACAAATACAATGTGTGCTGCCAGCTGTCATCTTACCCAGACCCTGACACACAACACTTTTGATTGCTTTTGTTGGGAAGGATACAGTGAAACTATGGCTTTGGGGCACATACCATATCCATGATTTCATTTCCTTTTGGATTTGTGGGAAAAGAGAGGGAGTAGCAACAGAGAGGATGAAAAAGCTGCTGGTTTGAGTTGTTTGTGTGGGGATGATATCTGCCTTACAACAGCTTCAGGAAAGCACAACCTCTACCCCTTCTTCCCACCCCATTCAGAGGAAGGAAAACAGTCATTGCACAACAGAGAAACCACTCCATCAGGGAAAAAATCCCAAGTCATATGATGTCCCTAACAAGTCCTAACTGCATTAAATTATCTCCCTAACTGGAACAATTCTCCTGATTTATCATCTCTGCTTCTGCAGGTCTTCAGCTGATTTGCCTTAAAGATGGAAGAAGTTCTTCCTCTGTCTTGAGAGGTAACAGAACAGCTTCTTATATTCCCAAACATTCTACCAGAACACAGGAAAACATTCTTTCACCTTTAACATCTCCTAATCTGAGTGTGACACAAAAAGGATAGAGGTGACTTGATGAAGAAATGGACAGCAATGGGAAATGACTAAATATTTAGGAGAGGCCAAGCTAACTCTTCCAGAGACAGGAATATTTTGTATGGCAGGGCTCTAGGTGTCTTTGGTCCTTATTTCAAGTGATGCTAATTATATTCCACCTAGAAACAAAAAGGCTTTAGGAATGGTGTGGGATCTGTTGATCCTTTTTCCTCTCTCCTTTAAAGCAACATGGATTAGCAGTGTGCAGTACTCTCCTTGTACAGCATGGTGCTTGGCTGTTGGACACCTGCAAGACAACATTTCTGTGACACTTTCTGGCAAAAGAGATGTTAAGGTCATTTCTCTCAGCTCTGGGTTTCATACCTGGGTTGTCTTCACTGGTCTTGCTCATTGCCACTGCAGTGGAGTCTCCATTGATGATGTCCAGGAAGAAGTCAGCAGGGTTGTTGTATGGCTCACACTGGTAGCCTGCAGGGACAGCATGACAAAGTGGTGCTTGATGTGACCAGCAGAAGGCTGGCCATGGCCACCATGGCCACAGCCATGCACTCTGCCCCTTGAGCACCTGCACCATAAGCACTGAAGGCTTCAACAAGGTCCATGAATGACATTGCCCAATATCTCTGTGGAAGCAAGGTGACAAGAGAGCTGGCAATGTGCCCCTCTCAGCCCTAGTCTGGGTTTTGTGGGTTTGTCTCATAAAGATGTGCCCAGGAACAGTTCATTACTGTTAGGAGCTGGGCTTGGTTAGCCTGGAGGAGAGAAGGCTAAGAAGGGACCTCAGCAGTGGATAGAAGGAGCTGAAGGGAGAGTGTCAAGAGGATGGAGATCTTCTTGATGGTGCCAAGGAATAGGACAAGGGGCAATAGACACAAACTGGAACACGGGAAGTTCCACCTAAACATGAGGAAGAACTGCTTTTCTGTGAGGGTGACTGAGCACTGGCACAGGTTGCCTAGAGAGGTTGTGAAGTTTCCTTCCCTGGAGAGATTCCAAAGCCATCTGGACCACAATCCTGAGTGATGTGCTCTAGGGACCCCTACTAGAGCAGAGAGGTTGCACTAGATGACCTCTGGTGGTCCATTCCAACCTTAACCATTCTGGGTTCTGTGGTTAGAGATCAACCCTATCATCCAAACCCACACAGANTCTCATGGCCTCCTCTGCACCTGCTCCATCAGCTCCATGTCCTTTCTGTAATCATTAAGAATCATTAAGGCTGGAAGAGACCACTAAGATCATCAAGCCCAACCATCAATCTGTCACCTCCATGCTCACTATACTACGTCACTAAGTCCCATATCTAGATGTTCTCTGAACCTCTCCAGGGATGGTGACTCCAGCACTGCCCTGGGCAGCCTGGGCCAATGCCTAAGCACTCTTTCTGTGGAGAAATTATTCCTAATGCCCAACCTAAACCTCGAGAGATGAAACTCCAAGAGCAATGCTTAGCCTTGCAAAGGCTTGGGCTTGCTAATGCACACTATATCCAACTGCAATCAAGTGAGATGCTGCTGCAGTTGGCCCTGCTGTGAGTGGTGCTCACCAATAGACTGGAAGTAATGGATGGCATGCTGAGCAGGTCCATGGTAGAGCACTCGCCCTGCTGCCAGCAGCGTCAGGTTGTCAAAGAGCCGGAATATGGAGTAGCGAGGCTGGTGGATGGAGAAGATGATTGTCCTCCCTTGTTTGGCCATCCTGAGGGTGAGCAATGACACACGTGTGAGCTTGGCAAGCCCATTCAGCATTTCAGCAAGAGAACTGGCAAGTTTGGTTATGTTTGATGAACTTGGTGTGCCAGAGAGGGGAGGGGGAGATCCTAGGAAGAGTGTGATGCAAACAGAAAGCTCTGCAGAGAGACATTTGAATCCTCTGTGCTTGTAGCATGAGAAAATGATGGAAAATTTGCAAATAGGGAGTGTGTAGTGCTGATTTTCCCAAAGATAGACCTGAGATTTTGGGATGAGGTAACAGGTAGCAGGGTTCTACCCACCATCCATACTAAAGGCACTCTACAACAGGTCTTCTAATCCCTTTTTCTGGCCCAGGCAGACATGAAAATAAGGGAAGCTGCTGGAGACAGCTGTCATGGGCCAGCTGCAGTCCTGGTGTGCACACACTTGGTGCAAGGCAATTGGTGTGCTGCTGTCAGACAACTCACACAGCCTTTTCCCCACCTCCTCTGCAGCCTTGGCTTGTTGGTAGAAAATGTACATGGCTGATCTCCCTGTTTGCTAATTCTAGCTGTAATTTAAGGCAAAGCCAACTGAAATGCAGCAGCAGAGTGGAGTGGTGAGAACAGGGAGCTGTTTGCCATGGCATCACCTTTTCAGGAGCAGTAGGACAGCGTTGGCAGTGCTGGCATCCAGACCAGTGGTTGGCTCATCCAAAAACAGGATAGCAGGATCTGTGATGAGCTCCATCCCAATGTTGGTCCTTTTCCGCTCTCCTCCAGATACCCCACGAGTGAACTGGGTGCCAACCTGCTCAGAACAGGACATTGGGCTTGTTTGGCTTGATAACAACATCCTACCAATGTGGCAGCTTTTGGGAAGAGTTACAGAATCACCAAAGACTGCTTTGGCTGGGAAGGGACCTTTCAAGGGCATCCAGTCCAACCCCTGTGGTCAGCAGGGTCTCCTAGAGCACATGATTCACTTGGATGGAATTTTGACCCTACTGTCATGCACAGGTGTAGCTGTTACACACACACAGGCTGTTTCTTAAGGTTAACATGATTGGAGATGTGCTCTTTCCATACTACTGCCATGCTTGGTTTGTTATTGGAAAGGAGGTTGGAGTGGGATGGGGGTAGGTCTCTTCTCCAGTGTTAACAGTGAGAGAACAAGAGGAAATAGCTTCAAGTTGTGGCAGGGGAGGTTTAGATTAAATATAAGGAGGAATATTTTCACTTAAAGGGTTGTTGAGTCTTGTCCCAGGCTGCCCAGGGAGGTGCTGAAGTCACCATCCCTGCAGGGGTTTAAGAAACATTGAGATGCTCTCCTTAGGGCCATGGGTTAGTGGTATGATAGTGATGGGTAGGTGGTTGGACTTGATGAGCTTAGAGGTCTCTTCTAACCTTAATAATTCTGTTATTCTATGGTGGTTACATCATGATTTATTTAATTAAGAAATGGCATGACAGATACAATAACCAAACCAACATACTATTCCAGTAGTACAATAAGGAATAACATTTCTGTATGGTGAAAGAGCTAAGGTCTCTCCTGAGTCTCCTCCATCTTTACACACCTTACCTTGGCATCAGCCACTTTGCTCAGACCCAGCTCCTTGATGATCTGATTCACTCGTTCGTTTTTCTCCTTCTCCTTCACTGCCTTGGGCAGGCGAAGTGCTGCTGAGAACTTCAGGTTTTCTCTCACAGTCAGGGTGCCCATCACTACATCATCCTGCATGGATTAAAAAACAAACCCAAAACTAAAGGTTTAGTGGGGGCTAAGCAGTTTCTAGTTTCTCCTGAGCCAAGTGCATCGACCTGTGTTTGCTGTTGTCCTTGCATGCAGAGGGACAGCAGAATGTGCACTAAGGTGACTCTCCAATGCCTGTCTCATGGCAGAGAGCTGATCTCATGCATGTCATTACATTTGCAATAGAACAACATCTCCATCATGCATGATAGCAGAATGCATAAGGAGCAAAGTATTCAAAACTAGCCCTCCTGTATTGTTGCCTTATTCAGGTTTTCTGGAGGTGTGGAATGAAGTAACTGGAGAGCTAAAGGGACCCAGTGAGCAGCTACAGCTCAGGGCAGCCTCAGCCCATCAGAGGTGAGAGCAAGGAGGAGAGAAGGAAGGGAAGGAGATGTTGGCTCTGTGTGGGGTAGGGTGAAGGTTTTGTCACCTGTCAGAGGTAGGAAGACCAGAGAGTTGTGTGTTTTGAGAGACTACCTTTCTGTAAGGTGCTGACCATACTTGTACCAGGGGGTTTCAGAGATGCAGCACCTCTATAGGGCCTGACAAACTGCAAGCATGCAGCTAAGCAGCAGTTGTGGGGAAGAGAAAGACATGAGCAGAGTGATGCTGCTTGCCTTTTGGCCTTCACAGATCTTCCTCCCCAGCCCATCCTGGCAGGACAAAGGTTTTCTTGGAATGGGACTTAGTGCCATTGTGCCTGAGGTACAAGCTATAGGTTAGCAGAAAGCATCATACTTGCTATGCGTATTGGTAGCTTACAGCTGTTCCCTCAATGGAGAACAAGGAGAGATCCAAAGTGTCCACTCCTGTTGACTGTAAAGCATGAAGGAAATACTCAAATGCAAAGCAGGGTCTGTTTCCCAGTGAGGGTAGAGCTCTGGAGAGTTACTACTGCACCAGCCTTGACTCTTGGATGAAGGCAAGCTACTGGCAACACTGCAGCAACTTCCCACAACTGCAGTCAGAAGGGGACAATAAAATCCATAGAGTGGTAAAAATGACTTACCTGTACCACATATCCAGAGGTACATTTAAAGTTGGCAGGCTGAGGAGCTCCATTGATCAAAATGTCACCAGAAAGCCCATGGGGATCCTTCCTGGCAGCCAAAATATCGAGTAGGCTAGGAGAAAAGTCAGTTACTTGTCAGATGAGTGTTCACAAAAGGGCAACAACTGCTGAAGGGTTTAGAGCTCATGTGTTGTGAGGAGCAGCTGAGGGCACTGGGGTTGGTTAGTGTGGAGAAGAGGAGGCTCAGGGGAGAGCTTAGCTCTCTCAGCAACTCCCTGAAAGGAGGTTGGAGTGAGGTGGGGGTAGGGCTCTTCTCCCAGGTAACAAGTGAGAGGACAAGAGGAAATGGCCTCAAGTTGCACCAGGAGAGGTTCAGGTTGGATATCAGGAACAATGTTCCCTGCAGGAGTTGTTAGGCATTGGCCCAGGCTGCCCAGGGAGGTGCTGGAGTCACCATCCCTGGAGGGGTTTAAGAAACTTATAGATGTGGTACTTCAGGCCATGGTTTAGTGGCATGACAGATAGATGGTTGGACTTGGTGATCATAGAATCATAGAATCCTAGAACAGTTCCAGCTGAAAGAGACCTTGAAGATNCTGTGTGCCTGGCAGCTCTGCAGCCACTGCTCCCCAAGCCTAGAGCACTGCTGGGGGTTGCTATGGCCAAGGTGCAGCACCTGGCATTTGGCCTTAGTGAACTTCATGGCATTGGCCTTGGCCCAGCCATCCAGCCTATCCAGATCCCTCTGGAAAGCCTCCCTGCCCTCAAGCAGCTCTTAGAGGTCCCTTACACCCTTCATGATTCTGTGATTCTGTAATAGGTCAAGATCATGTCTCAGGAAAGTGTGGACTAAAATAGAGCTACATCTTTGTCACATAAGCTGATAATCTTTTTTGAACTCATAGAACCATAGAAAAGTTAAGAGTTGGAAGGGACCTTTAGAGGTCATCTAGAGCAGCCTCCCCTGCTGAAATTCAGGTATGTCACAGAACCCAGTGAGGTTTGCACAGACCTAACCAAAAGCAAGATCTCTTCCTGAAGGTATTGTCCATTCCTGCTAAATGTGTTGAGGTTTGTTTCCTCCCCAGTGTCATTTCAGTGTAGGACAAAGAGGGCACTTACGAAGATTTCCCACTGCCTGTGGGTCCCAAAATTGCATTCAGTCCTGGTCTCATGATGCCACTGTGAGACAAAACAGAGAGGTTTTACACAATAGATAAAGTAATATGGCAATCTGCCCCTTTCTGATCTTGTTTTGCTGGAGCACATGAAGATGTCACTGCTATTTTTCCTGACTAGCCCTGCAAATCTGTGCTCCCCAAGCTTTGGGATACACTTGGCAGGAGGTCTGGCCCAGTACACCTGTCCTTAGGGTCTAAAGTCACCTAGGAGGATTGGGTTTGCTCTTCTTGATGGATATTTGTTTCCTTCAGTTTCTTGTTGTGGAAATCTATGGTGCCACAGATTAAGAAACATACCTATTATGCATATTGGCTGTTAGATGGGATATTCATACAGAATCCCAGGATAGTTAAGGGTGGCAGGGGCCACCAGAGGTCATCTAGTGCAGCCTCCCTGCTCTAGCATATTCCTCATGGTGCCCAGCAGCATGAGCTCTCTGTTGTACATGCTCAGCTCCAACAACTGAGCCTAGCAGGAAGCTTAAGCACAGTTGATAGCAAACATGAAGCAACCACACAAGCATCTAATTCTTGTAAACCTTGCTCAAATCCTGCATATGGTGCCTGGTGGCTCAGTGACCTGAGTGGATGCAGCTGTCCAGGCAGAAATCAAACACCCAGAGAGGTTTAAATACCTACTTGACATCTCTCAAAACTTCTTTCTCAGCAGTTTTTCGGCAGCAGAGGAAGCCACTCTTCATCTTCACGCGGTAGCAGATGTTGTGGAAAGTCAGGATGCTTCCTCCCCTGCCAGCTGAGTCTGTAGAGGACATCTTCCTGCTGGGGATGCCATTTGTACTGGGGTCTGACATCTGAATAGCCAGGTGTGGTTGGCCTTCTGCCATTCTGCCTCTACACATGAAAAAAGCCAGGAATGGGGAAGAATTGATCAGGTAAGGGGAGGAAAGCTGTCTCTGGTGGGTGCAGCACTCAGCACTGCAGCCACTGTGGGGCCTTGCAGATGTCCATCTCACTCTCTTTCTTTCAGAGGGGAAGTTTGGGTCGGGTGGGCTCAGACCTTGAGATGACATGGTGATGATGGAGAGCTGGCTCTGTCCTCTGGCTTCACAGCACAGGCAGTGTCAGGGAGAGAGAAGAGCCTCCCTTCCACCCTGATGGTCTGTTGTCATGGGTTGACCTCAGCTGGCCCACCCAGCTGCCCTCTTAGGTGAAGCTCTGCTCCAGGGAGGAGCAGAGGCATCTCCTCCTCCTCCTTCTTCCTCTTTCCACACTGGTTTTGGTGTCTGCAGGGCTCTTTCTTCCACAGTTCCTCATTCCTCTCGCACAGCTCCTGCACAACATCCTGTGCTCTTTCTCAACTAGGTTTTCAGAGAGGCTTTACCAGCATCACTGACACACTCACCTTTGGCTAGCAGTGGGTCTGCTGTTGCCAGCTGGAGGTGGCTGTGCCCAGCAGGGGCAACCCCAGGTCCTTTCTTACAGACACACACCTCCCACCCGCCCCAAGAAGTCCCCTGCAGCAGCACCTGGCCATGGGCACCATCCCCAGCTGTTGTCCCAACAGGAGGAGGTAGGTAGCTCCCTTAGCAGGCACTAGCAGGACACTATGGTCTCCTGGAGGACTGCCCCTGCTAGAGAGGACTGTCCATAAACAGGTACAGCAAGTGACTCACCTAAAGATCAGCTCAAAATCACTGAGGTCCTAAAGGACTTGGTCTTTTGCCAGGCTTCTCTCTGGTTTTGAATGTACTTAGAGTTTACCCATGAGCTACTCTTTTATAGAGCTGGTTTGAAAGTCCAAATCCTCATAGTATCATAGACTCATTCAAGCTGGAAAAGCCCTCTAAGATCATCAAGTCCAACCATTGACCCAACACCTCCACGGCCACCCCTCCAACCTCTAGTGCCAAGGCTATAGGAACGTGGAAGCTGACACCACTACCAAGTAGTTCTTTTCCTGGGATTTGCTTTCCATGTAAACACTAGAAGGCAGTTGTGAAATGACTATAATTCTCTCACCTCTCTTGTCAGCCTGTGAGCCATCTACCAGTGCCGTGGTGGCATCCCCAGCTGTCCCCTGTGCATGCAGACCTTTGTCCCCTTGCTGTTTCCCAAGGACATAGCCTCTTTTTATGGATCAGGTTGACTCATCAGAGTCTAATGACTTTAATTGTCACTAGGGGAAATGTTTGTAATGCAGCAGTTCCTGGGAACCTTGCAGGGAGGTGAGCAGCTAGGAGCTCTAGGGTGAGCAGTCCTGTGCCTCAGCATGGTTCTGCTGCTTGCAGCAAGGGAGAAGGCAAGTTATGAGACCAGTTCAGACAGGCCTCATGAAGGAATTTGGCAGCAGTTAATAAAATCAGCCTCAAAAAACAAAGAGAAAAGGAAAAAACCCTGCTGTTTAATCTAAGGCAGTCATATGGTCCCACCAGACCCCAAGCCTTTATCTTGTGGGTTTGCTTGGCAGAGAGCTGAACTCTCCTCTGTGGCTATCAGCACAGTGAAGCCCCTGGGAGCTCTGCTTTCAACAACACTCCTATCTGCATGTAAAGGCTGCCTCATCTGGCTCCCAGGGATGCTACCCCAAACCTAGCCCAACATTCTGACAGAACTGCAGTCTTCTGTGCTGGCAGAAAGAGAAGATCTTGGTGTTTTAGTGATGAGCAATCTTTTTAATCCGATTTTCCTACAATGAAAAGAAACTGTGTTCCAAAGGTAATTATAATGGAACTAGCTTTAATTTAAACTCAAATGGATTTTGAGTAAGCTGAACATCAATTAAATTCAATTAAACACTTTAGTCAGAGGCTGGTGAGGCACTGGAACAGGTTACCCAAAGAAGCAGTGGATGCTCCATCCCTGGAAGTGTTCAAGGACAGGTTGGATGTGGCCCTGGGCAACCTGGTCTAGTGGAAGGTGTTTCAGCCCGTGGCAGGAGGGGTGGAACTAGATGATCTTTAAGGTGCCTTTCAACCCAAACCTTGCTGGGATTCTATGATTCTAAACATGCAACATTTAAAGTCTGGAGACCTTTTATTAACTGCCTGCACTCTTCTCTAATTAGAATCATAGAATCATCTAGTTTGGAAAAGACCTCTAAGATCATCAAGTCCAACCCCACACTCCATGCCACTAAAATATCTCCCTAAGTGCCACATTTACATGGTTTTTGAATGTTTCCAGGGATGGTGGTTCCACCATCTCCCTGGGCAGCCTGGGCCAATGCCTAACCACTCTGGCAGGGAAGAAATTGTTCCTAATACCCAACATGAACCACCCCTGGCACAACTTGAAGCCATTTCCTCTTGCCCTATCACTAGTTACCCGGTCAAGAAGACTTCTCTACCTGCAGGAGGGCAGCTAATAAATGCTGGAAATAGCATTTTGACACTTCCAGAGTTACTAGCATTTAATACTCATTCCCTTGAAACTGGTATGGTTATTTATCAGCTGCTCTGTGCTATGTCTGTTAGCCACCTCTCTCCTCACAGGAGTGCAACTGCTGCGAGGACTCCATCCACAGCAGCTCCTTGGCATGTCAAGGATGACTGAGTTCTGGATGTGCTGGTGGGAGGGGGGCTTTGGGAAATCCCATAAGTCAGCTTCTCCCTCCAAGAGGGACTGTCACTCCCAGGAGATGGAGGCAGCCCTGGCTGTGGAAACCTCCCAGAGCAGCGATTGGGATCTTGGCTAACAGTGTGCTGAGAGAAGATGAGGTGCTAACAGCAGAAGCAATGCCTGTCTGCTCCACTTAAGCTTTTCATTTGCTTTTCTGGTTTGGAGACCTTTGCTTTTTCATTGTAGGTTAAGTACTTGAAGTGAGAGAAACACTTTGGTGTTCTACAAACCAACCTTTCCACTTCTGGCCCAGCAATAAGCTTCACCACAGGAGTACAGGAACATGCTCCTTTACAGCTAATATTGTTAGCTCCTTGAAATTGCTCCTTAGGAATGGCTTTAAAAAAATGTACTGCTTTAGGCTTGTTTAAGACAAAATAGAAAAAATACTTTCTGTATGTCCCATCATGTAATGTGACCTAGAGCCCTGGAACATTTTAAGTCAGAGCATGTGCCTGACAAAGAACCAACCAGGATCAATGTTAATCACATCCATTTCTAGGCAAACTAAAATTCTGTAATTGAACTTGCCTAGAATTCTGTGCCAATGCCTTAAAATACCTACTTCAGCTGAGAAATAAGCAGGAGATTCCATGACAATATGTAGTGCTTGCTGTATTCAGCAAGATTCGTTGGTATGGTAGAGTGTTTCATAGCCTCATCATGTCAGCTCTGGCTAGAACACATTATTTTTCCATCAGTTAAATAGAAAATTGATGAACTCGTTGGGAATTTTACAAATGGTATTTGTTCTCCCAAATTGCCACTGATTTCAGCATCAATTCCAGCTCAAACCTACTAGAAAACCCTGTCCTTCAGTGATATTTAGTCTCAGCAAACTTTGTCAGGAGGCAAAGTGCTGTTATTAATGGCAGAACGAAATGATTTCCTTAAAAATGATAATGAAATCTCTTGTTTTGATGCCCAGACAATGAAACTCTCAGTGCAGTCACTTTCCAGTCCATTCTTCTCAGACTTGTAAAGGAAAAAGCTCTCATTTTTCCTCCATACACAGAGGCACTAAAGCAAAACACTGACTACATGGATAGCAAGAGGTATCTCAAGCAATTGCAGTAACCCTAGTTGTGTGCCTAGATAAAAAGCAAAGGAACACCCATTCCTGCCAGGCTGCCTGCAAAGCTCTTGGCACCAGAGGGATTTGCAGTTCAAAGAGAAATAAACCCCACAATGTATAGGGGTGGTGGTAAAATTTGGAATGGCAGAATTCAGAAGTGCATTTGAGTGGAGCTTTTAAACTCCAGCCAGTTATTCAAAGTCATTGATCTCTATAGAGACTAAGTGCTGGAATTACTTAAGGAGGGAGAGTTTCAGAGGCACACGCAGCTTTCAGCAGAGTTTTCTAATGGAAGCTTTAAAAAACCCCAAATAAACACCTGTTTGTTTTTTTCTAACTACCTGAACCTGCCAGAGAAATATATCCATATATCCAATTCAATGACCTGCTAGTTCTTTAATTTTTAACAGGTGTATAGTTGAAGATTTCAACTTGCAAGCTGAACCAGTCCATTATGTACCACCAGTGTGCATTTTGGGCTTGGAATATGGATATATTTACAGAAGCTATAAGCATATACATATATTCCACTCCTCTGTCTTTTTTTCTGTTAGTCCCATGCATTTCCAGGGCTGTAAACTGCATGTGGGCATGCACAGAGGAGCAGCCCAGCCTGGCAATGCCCTAGACTCCTCTCGCTCAGGAGGAATGTGTAAGAAATTAAACCCATTTGAGTAAAGAAGGATAATGGGATTCAGGCAATCTGGAAGTTAATTGCCAACCGATTTACTAGGGATTTGTAACCTACCTGCTGTGAAAAGAGCTCTGTGTCTTAGCTGGGGACAGGGTGAGCAGAGCTGGGCAGCTGCATGCCTGCTATCCTGCTCTGCACTAACACACGTGGAGAAACTCCCAGTGGGGCTGCTTCTGCACAATATTCCAACTTCTCACCCTTGGACTGGTTTTGTTCTAAGCCTTGAAGCTTCCGTCTCCCATTTATAAAGCACATTTTCCTGCCAAATTCCTCAGGAAAACCCCCTTGGAAAGCTGGGACAAAGGTAGGCAAGGGTTTTGTAGTCTTTTCCTTGGCTGTGGGAGGAAAAGCAGCTGCTGACTCTAATTCCTAAGCGATGGCAGAGTGAGGGATTCACGAAGGAAGAGGAGGTGAGCCACTACACACCATGCAATCTACCTCAGCCAAGGAGCTGAGCCGCTGCTCCCCACTCACTTACCAGCAGCAGGTCTGGACGTGCTCTGCAGGGCTGCTGAGGAGCTGGCAGGGATGAGAAGCGCTTGGTGTGTAGGAGCAGCTGGCTCAGCTGGCGGGGCAGGGCTGTCCCAGCCGTGGCATCCCGGGCGCTCGGCTGGCAGCTCGGGCTCCCCGCGCTCTGGCAGCCCCGCCAGTCTCCACCCTCTCTCCAGAGAGCTGCGCGGGGAGGGCAGGGCCAAGGCAAGCCACGGCTCTTACCTCGTTACTTGTTGTCTTCTGGTCTTCAGCGAGCTGCAGTGAATGAAGCCGCTCCTCCGGAGCTGCCCCAAAGCAGCTGCAGCACTAGCAGCGGCGCTGGGATGAAGTCTAACATCTCCTCGTGCTCGCAGTGGTGGCCGAGCCTGGCAGAGCTGGCAGGGTGTGATGAGAGCCAGCATGACGAACTGCGGGAGGCACAGATAGCTGTGAGCTCTTCTCCCCCAGTGCTCTGCAGCCAGGTTCTCCCTTGGTGTAGAAGCATACAATGGCCTGAGTTGGAAGGGACCCACAGGGATCATGGAGACCAACTCCTGTCCCTGCTCTGGACAACCCCAAAATCACACCATTGTCCAGTTGCTTCTTGAGTTCTGTCAGGTTTGGCACTGTAACTACATCCCTGGGGAGCCTGTGCCAGGTCTCCACAACCCTCTGGGTCAAGAAGCTTTTCCTAACATCCATCCTACCCCTCCCCTGGCACAGCTTCATGCCATTGCCTCAGCTGCTGTCTCTGGTCAGCAGAGAGAAGAGATCAGCTCCTGCCCCTCTGCTTCCCCTCCTCAGGAAGCTGTAGAGCATGATGAGTTCTCCCCTCAGTCTCCTCTTCTCTAGGCTGAACAAACCAAGTGACTTCAGCTGTTCCTCATTCAGTTTCCCCTCTAGACCCTTCACCATCTCTGTGACCTCCTCTGGATGTTCACCAGCAGCTTCATGTGCTTTTTCTATTGTGGTGCCCACAACTGGTGCCAGTGCTGGAGCTGAGGCCACCCCAGCCCAGAGCAGAGTGGGGCTATCACCTCCCTTGGCAGGCTAACACTACAGTGTCTGATGCACCCCAGTTGACCCTTGTGTCTGTCAGAGCTCACTGCTGACTGATATTCAACTTGCCATTGACCAGAACCTCCAGGTCCTCTCCCAGACCCCTCTCCCTATGTTCTCCTTCAGTTCACAATGTCTGCAATGATG
The DNA here is from genome assembly GCA_013396975.1 of Bucco capensis. NCBI lineage: Eukaryota > Metazoa > Chordata > Aves > Piciformes > Bucconidae > Bucco > Bucco capensis. The sequence goes on along the minus strand of VWZO01019698.1, from coordinate 166,002 downwards.
CAAAGGCTGTGCTGAGGCCCTCAGAGAGGAGGTTTCCACAGCATGTCATTGATTCAAATGGAAGGAACCAAAGCTGAGCAGCCCCTGAGCTAGAGGCCTTGATCCCTGGCACATGCTGCCTTCCTGGCTGGGCCCACAGCTCTCCAGGAGGAGCAGCACCAATGATGGGCACACAGCTGCTCCCATCTGCTCCCTGACATGGCTTTGCTTGCCAGGACAGCTGTAGCTTCTGAGTAACCCAAAAGATGAGCTTGGGGAGGCTCTAGTGAGCCTTAGGTTCAGCTGGGCTACCTGGGCTTGGCCAATGTCCCAGGCACTATCCTGGAGGCTCTGCCAGTGCTTTGACAAGAGCACAAATGGTTCTCCTAGGCACAGGGATGCAGAAGAGCACATTATGGTTGGGTTCTAGATAAAACATCAGTTTTATGCTCTCATTTTCCCAGCATGACTCTTCATAAGTACACAGAATCCCAGAATGGCTAAGGTTGGAGGAGACCACCAGAGGTCATCTAGTCCAACCTCCCTGCTCCAGCAGATCACCCTAGAGCCAAAGTTGCCTGCAAGAGCTTTCTGGGTGAGAACATCACAAGCTGACTGTAACCTGGGATGGCTCAGCATTTTAGAGTTCAGGAATCACACTCCTAGGATCCTTTTATCTTTCTTTATCAGTAATTCTATCATAATTATCTCCATCCTGTATCTGATACAAGACTTAGAAACATCCTACCAGCTGGTGAAGACCATTGCATAGTCCCAGTAGCATTTGAGAAGGTGCACATAGGAGTAAAATAGGTGCAAAGACACTGATAGCTCATTCAGGGGAGATATCAGGGAGATATATCAAGGAGATACTGGTATCTCATTCTGGCCTGGAAACCTCAGCAGGCCATTGGTAGGAGCAGATCTGGGCTCTTCCCAGGCCAGAGCATTTGCAGAGGATGCAGTCAGAGGTGATGGCTTTTGCTCTCAGCATGACTGGCACACATGCTGGAACAAACCAAACCACCACCAGCAATGGACATGAGTAACTGTAGATGCTTTGTTCTCACAAGCCTTTGCACTACTGTTAAAATCCAATAAGATGTTGTTGTTTAATTGTAGGCCCCTGAGAGTCAGAAGGATGATAGGCAGAGAGAAGTTCTGTCTGGAAGGTCCACTGGTTGTATCCCAGTACCTTCTAAATTAGTAGTAGGAGACTCCTCACTGAGAGGCACTGAGACACCTATTTGTTGTCCAGATAACCTCTCTAGAGAGGTCTGTAGCCTGCCAGGGGCCTGCATTCATGACATCAAAAAGAAACTGCCCCACCTGGTCAAACCAGATGATTATTACCTGCTCCTAATGATAGCAAATTTATGCCCCAAAAGGCTCAATGAAACTGCTCAGAGACAAGTTTTAGCCTTTAAGCAGCAAGGTATTTATTTAAGGCAACGTTGGGGAACTCTCGGCTCGTGCCGACACGAAAAGTTCCAAAGGATCAGTGTAGAGCCATGCAATTTATACAATTTTACAAGAGATTGCATCACCTTTACATGCATATTCATAACATTGCAACATCTCATTCTAATATTCATAGCAGGTGGAGTTAGGGAGGAGTCTAGATGCAGTCAGGGGAGGAGTCTTCAA
>VWZO01019698.1:134884-153460 GCA_013396975.1 Bucco capensis | reverse complement strand
TTCTCCAGGACCTCTCAAAGATTATGGAGTGCAGCCTAGCAATGAGCTCTGCCATTTCCCTCAGCACTCTCAGGCACATCCCATCCGGACCCATGGACTTGCAGATATCCAGTTTGCTCAACTGATCTCTGACCCAAACCTCATCAACTGAGATCAAAACTCCCTTTCTCCCATCTTCCTCCATAGTTTTCAAGTACTGGGACTGCTGGCAGTTGGTGTTAGCAGTAAAGACCGAGGCAAAGGTGGCATTGAGTAATTCCACCTTCTCTGTATCCTTAGTCACCAGTGCACCCATTTCATTCCTCAAAGGGCCCACACTACCTCTAGACTTCCTTTTGCTTCCAACATACTTGAAAAATCTCTTCTTGTTATCCTTGACTTCTCTTGCCAGGTTAAGTTCTAAGGAGGCCTTAGCTCTCCTTGTTGCCTCCCTACACCCTCTGCCAACCTCCCTATATTCTTCCCAAGTGGCTTGCCCATTTTTCCATGTACTCTATATTTCCTTCTTAAGCCTAATCTTATCCAGTAGTTCCCTACTCAACCATGCAGGGTAATTGATGCTCAGGGTCACTAGTGGAGCATGTCTCTGCCAGCACAGGACATGATCTAGTGCCAGGCAGCCAAAACTCTCTGAGGCTTTAAGTTCAGCAATGTGGGACTGGCCAACAGTCCTCAGGCCACTGCAGCAGGGACAACTTGGCACCTGGTGGCCTGCAGCTACCACCTGCCCATGGGAAGGCCCAGCCCAGCTGCCTCTGGGGCTGCTGAGATGGATGGAATGGGAGAAGGATGGGTGCAAGTGTGACACAAACACAAGCAGGAAAGAAAAGGTTCCTGTTTATTGATCATACTGGTCAGGGAAGGGGAAATCAACCATTCCAAGGCAACCTCTCCATGGTGTTCTTCCCAAGAGCCAGGGCAGTGGTGACTCCTGCCCACATCAGCTCTGCAGAGTGCAGTGGGGATGGTGACATCTGCAACAGGACAGGCAAAGAGGGTCAGGAAGTGGGACTGTGCCTCACCACACTGGGTGTGTGTTCTCAGTCCTGCCACCACATCCTGCACGAGGGTCTCAGCAACATTCTGCTTCAGGAGAGCTCACTCCTGTCACCTGCCCGTGCCTCTTTCCCTCCTGCAGCAACCCTGTGTCTTACAGGTGTTGGCAGGAGAGACTCCAGGAAGACACTTGGCTCCTTGTCATGGTGGCTTTATAAAGCCACTCCAGCATGTCCAGCTTACCAGAATATGCCCAACTGTCTCCTCTTGTTGATGTCTCTCTTGATTTGGCAAACAGAGCACACAGGGCACCACATGGTGACACAGAAGTCAGAGCAGATGGAGCCCTGTTAGGAAGAAACTGGTTAGAGCTGGAGGCTTCTCAAAAGCTACCTCTCAGCCAAGAAAAGGTTAATCACACCCTACTTGGTGTGCCTCTTAATTTCCCAGCTGCCTACAGCAATCCTGGGTAGCAGACACTAAAAACTGGGGCTGGGGACCCTCCCCCCACCACTGGAAAGGAAGGAGGGAGCCCTCTCTGCAGGCTGCAGATACCTACTGATCTTCATAGGATCAGAGTCACCGTTTAGGTTGGAAAAGACCTCTAAGATCATCAAGTCCAACTGTTGACCCAACACCCCCTTGCCCTTAAATAAACCATTGTTCCTAAGCACTACCTCTACATGCTTTTTGAACCCCTCCAGAGATGGGGACTCCACCACTGCCCTGGGCAGCCTGGGCCAATGCCTAACAACTCCTGCAGGGAACATTGTTCCTGATATCCAACCTGAACCTCTCCTGCTGCAACTTGAGGCCATTTCCTCTTGTCCTCTCACTTGTTACTTGGGAGAAGAGATCTACCCCCATCTCACTCCAACCTCCTTTCAAGGAATTGTAGAGAGAGCTAAGGTCTCCCCTGAGCCTCCTCTTCTCCACACTAACCAACCCCAGTTCCATCAGCTGCTCCTCACAACACTTGTGCTCTAGACCCTTCAGCAGCTTTGTCCCCATTGAAGCGTGCTGGGCAGGAGCTTCATCATTAATATGTGCTGTTGGACACCAGTCCTGGGATCAGCACACCCCAAATCCTGTCCTGTGCTTCTGGAATCATCCAGGGCACAAAAGTGAAAAAAGGGGCAATGGAGAGCTCTGCTGCCCTGTGCTGATCCCTGATGTGCAGAGAGAGGAGCTGTGGGATTAAGCACTGACCGGGATGTTGTATCTGGTGCGGTAGAGGGTCCTCATGGCCACGCTGGTCCCACACAGGCAGCACTCATTCATGTCCCCAGCCACTTGGCACCCCAGGCAGGGGTAGCAGAACAGTCCACACCAGACTGGCAGGGAAAAAAACACAGGCAGAGGTTGAGGTTCTCCTGCCCATCAAAGGAGGAACTGGGAGAAGCAGGCTGCATGGCTGCACCTATGACACCACCAACCCGGAGCTGCAGTGGGGAGGAAAGTGTCCTCATAGGGGGTGGGAGCAAGCCCAACTCCTCAGTGCTGGTGGTTGAGAGAGGGGAGCCAAGGCACTCACAGACACCACAGTCAGTGCAGCAGTCCATCAGCCCTGTCTGCCACGTGTTGGTCGAGATGGTGGGCACCACCACACCATACTGCGGCTGGATCGTCACCACGGGCGTACTGGCCATGCCTGCTTGCTCTTCTGAAAGACACAGGAGGGGAAGGGGACACTTAGTGACAAGACACTGTGCATAGACAGGAGTTGGACTTGATGAGCCTTGTGGGTCCCTTCCAACTCAGGATGTTCTATCAAAAGGGTGCTTGGTCTGATCCCACAACTGGGCTGGTTGCCATTGCTCTTCATCAGGAGTCCTCTTGCCCACTTCCCTTGCTGCTGCTGGAGGTGAGGAAGTGGAACCATCTCTTACCTGCATTTGTGCCTTTGCAAGGTTTTTGCATTTCCCGCTCTCTCCTCTAACCTTCAAACAGCAACAGCTCATCAACCTTCCCTACTCCACCCCAAAAAGGGCTTCGCCAGTGCCTGGAGACAGTTCGCCCCGGGCCAAGCAGGCCTGAGCAGGGAACCTAGGCTAAAGGCAGTGACTTGGTTGTTGCTCTGGACATATTGGATACATATCAAGCATGGGGAAGGCAGCTGTGGTCTCCCATTTCCTCCAGACAAAACCAGGCTCCATGCAAGAGAGAGATTGCCCCAAACTAGTATCTCCGGTTTCTTATCCTGGAGGCGGAAACTCTGTGCTCTGTCCCAAGCCTGAACCCTTGTCCTTGCCTTCCTGTGGTTAAGCAAGAAAGTAAACCTTGAAAGCCAGTTAAACTTCAGATCTGAAATAAAAGAAACACCCCAATAAGCACCTCTGTGCTTCTCCTCTGCCAGCCAAGAGGCAGCACAAAACATCAAGAGCAAGTTTTGCCCTGAGGCCAAGCTCTTCTAGGTATGCACAAGCAAAAACAAAGGGAAGGACAAAAAAAAACCCCAACCAAAAACAACCCACGAAGGTAAACTTCTTGCTCACTTTGTGGAGACTTGATTGCTACAAATTGGAGTTGATGGGTTTTTTTCTTCTTCAGCCAGCAGAACTATGCTGCTGGTGGCCAGGCTCCTCCTCACACAGCTCCTGAGCTCAAAAGCCAGAACAGAAACTGAAATGGGAGATGGTGGGGGTAGGGGCTATGTCCCTCCTCCCTCTGCACCCTTTGCTGCTAGGCATGCTCTTCCAGGAATCCCACTCCTGGTTTCACCCTGCAGCAGCCACCAGCCTGAGGGGAATGCAGACAGAAGCACTATCAGGGATGTGTCCAGAGGGAAACCTGTGAGCGTACAGTTGCCTCTGAGGGCTTCCCTTTGCCCACCCACACCAACCCTTGGTGGGTCTCAGTACAACCCTTGGGGGGTCTCAGTACTTTCTATGTACAAGTGTTATTCACATTCTTCTCTCTCAGCCACAAACACTCATGATAATGAGATGGCACCGGTGAGATGCTCTTGTCAGACTCTCTTCATCCTCCCCTGTCCCCAGAATAAAAAGACAGTAAATACACAGCAACACAAGGCAGCAAGGTAGAAAAGGATCAGACAGCCAAGCTTCTGGAGCAGCTCCATCCAGCACATCCTCAGAGCCTACCAGAAACCATACCCAGCTAAGCAGCCTTGCTCTTGAGCATCCATGTTAGACAAGAGAGAGCTCCATTTAAACAGAGAGCTCAGTACCACCAGCCAGATCCCTTTAAGACAATTCTTTTCTAGTAGCAGAAGAAAGCAGCAAAGAAGTAACATCTCCACAATGAGCTTTTGTGCACAGCGTTTTCAAAGCCTCCCCCCTTCCCAAAGCAGAATTTGCCATCTATCTGATTATCCATCTCTTCCCAAGCTAAGAAACTTTCCCTATTTCCATGCTGTAAGTGAACTAACCTTGTGGTGAGCAGCTTGTGGCAGGGCAAGCTTCCTTCTTGGCGGGAGGTTTGCACTGAGAAGTTCTGGGGAAGATGAAACTAAACTCTGTGGCTGCTGGCGATTCTCATTGGCAGCAGCAGCGAGCCAGTATAGTGATGGGAGGGAGGCGACCAGCGAGGGAGGTCAGGCTGTGCCCTGTCGGTATGACTACAGGAATAACACACCTGCAGAGCACAGCTCTTTAGGTTTGGTGGTTTTTTTTTGTTTTCATTTCCTCTTTCAGGAATTAGATCACAAATTGCAGTTCATCTTGTTAATAAATGTGAGTGGATATTGTCTTTTCCCTTCATTCTCTGGTGGTTGTTTGGGGAGTAGAGCTCTGAGTGATGTGGGTTGGTTGGGATAGACATTTTGCCAAAGTTTTTCCCCAAAGAAGCAGCACACTGATCTTTTTCCCTTTCCTCAAGGAAAAGGCTTGGAGTGCAGGGTTTGTACAGCTCTGCTTGCTTTCACAGCCAGCCTTGGGCATCAGCAAGTGGGCACTGTGTTGGCAGAGCAACCCTGCAGCACCCCAGGGAGCCCCCGCCCCAGCAGGGAAACCAGGATGCTCTCAGTGGGTGAGATGAGGAATTGGTTGGATGGTCACAACCAGAGGCTAGTGGTCACAATATCACAGTATCCCAGTATGTCAGAGGTTGGAAGGGACCTAGAAAGATCATCTAGTGCAACCCCCCTGCCAGAGCAGGATCATCTAGACCAGCTCACACAGCAATGTGTCCNTGGAGCTGAGGGGCCCAGAATTGGTCAATGGCTCGATGCCCAGGATTGACACTGAGGGTGGTGAGACACTGGCCCAGGTTGCCCAGAGAGGTGGTGAATGCTCCAGTCTTCAGGATTTTCAAGATCAGGTTGTCTGGGGTTCTGAGCAACCTGCTCTAGCTGAAGATGTCCCTGCTCATTGCAGGGAGGGTTGGACTAGATGACCTTTAGAGGTCCCTTCCAACCTAAACTATTCTATGACTTTATGATTCTCTGAAAGCCAGCAACAGCTAAACCCACCTTCATCAGGGGGGTGGCTCCCTGGGGATTAGCACCCTGTGCCATGACACTATGATGAGAGAAAGCACCATATCCAGCTGTCCTCCCTCACTTGCATTCAGCCCTAGATGAGGAGGCAGCAGGATGCAATGGTACTTCTGCTCTTACTCCTCTCCTCCATCTGCAGCACATGCACTCACTGCTCTTGTCACAAGCCATGTAGCTCAGCTAGCGTCAAATTACAGGATCACAGAATCGTTAGGATTGGAAGAGACTTTGAAAGAGATCATCCAGTCCAACCATGCCTATTACCCTCATGCCACTAACCCATGGCCCTAAGGAGAGCATCTCAATGTTTCTTTAACCCCTCCAGGCATGGTGACTCCAGCACCTCCCTGGGCAGCCTGGGCCAAGACTTAATCCTTTCAGTGAAAATATTCCTCCTTATATCTAATCTAAACCTCCCCTTGTGCAACTTGAAGCCATTTCCTCCTCTTCCCTTACTGCAATTACGTGTGTCCTTACCGCATACATCCCATGATACTCACTTCCCCAAATATCTAACGTTTCAGGCCCTGTCCATGTCAGTGACAGTTTCAAATGCATTTCCACATTTTGTAGGGAAGCTGTGACACCAGTTTGTTTCCCAGCAAAGAGGCACAGAGAGAGGCTGAGCAGCTGCTTGCCCAGAAGCAAGGCAAGACCAAAACATCCTCCATGAAGTGCTGGTGGCACGTTCCCGTTCTCTCTTGCCCTCGAGAAGGGAAGGAGAAGGTTGGGTAAAACTGCAACTTAGCAGCTTTGTCACCAGGATTTATGGTGCATTAGGTGGATATTTTTACCAGCTGTGCTGCTGAGGTAAGAGGAAGCCATGCCTTGAAGTGTTCCTCTTGGCTTCTGGTAGTTCCAAAGTCTAACTGCACCTCTCAGCTTTACAGCAGGATGGCTCTGGCTCATACACCTGGGGATGGGGGTTTGGTTTTTCCAGAAAACATTGAAAGAGGCTGTGGGACTTGACATTTGCATATAGGTGTAGTTCAGCAGAAGCTTCCTAGAAGAGGAAATGCCAGACACTCCCCAGCTGATTTCACTGGGCTCATGCAGAATGCCAGTTAGCCCAGGAGACTGCTGGGGAAGGAGAGAAATGGGAAGCTGAACTGCATGGTCAGCATGGGAGATAAGACATGAACACGATATTGGGAGGATTGAGTTAAAAACTTCTAGGCTGAACAAGCTTACAATGAACTGGTCTGAAAGGAGGATAACAAGACTGGAAGATCCCCTAGGACTAAAGGGCAGGATGACCTTGGTGGTGAAAATAACCAAAACCAAGACAGTTATTAAGAGCAGGATCTGAAGACAGCCAGATTCTGTCAACCTTTGTAGCTAAAGCCTCATCCCCAGCATATAAACCGGGGGCAGTTGGCTGGGACAGGGTGGACAGCTGCTCAGGCATCTGTCAATGAGCAGTGAGCAATTGCTTTGTACAGCACTTGTCTTTCCCTGGGGTTTATTTCTCTCCCTGTTTGCTATTATTATGATGATGATTACTATAAAAAGAGTATTCTCATTATTGGTATTGTTATACCTCATTTCATTTTACCTCAATCCAGGGACTCCACAGATGATCATCTGAGTCCACTCTGCTGCCTGCTGTCCCAAGCCATCCCAGGGCAGGGGTGAAGAGAAGGTGATCTGTGATCTACCCCCAGAGGGCTATGGAGCCAGAGCATTCCTCTGCACTGAAATCAAGAGAGAGGAGCACCAGGGAGTCAGGGCTTGGGGTCCTTGCACAGACTAGGAGTCAGGGAGCAGTGTCCTTGCGTACAAACACTCATCACACAATCATTATCGTTGGAGGAGACCTCTAAACTCATCCAGTCCAACCATCCCTAGCACTGCCATACCACTAAACCATGGCCCTAAGGAGAGCATCTCAATGTTTCTTAAACCCCTTCAGGGATGGTGACTCCAGCACCTCCCTAGGCAGCCTGGAAGAAGCCTTAACAACCCTTTCAGTGAAGAAATTTCTCCTTACATCCAATCTAAACCTCCCCTGCTGCAACTTGAAGCCATTTCCTCTTGCTGACTCACTGCTAACCCTGGAGAAGAGACCTACCCCCATCTCACTCCAACCTCCTTTCAGGAAGTTGTGGCGAAAGATAAAGTCTCCTCTGAGCCTCCTCTTCTCCAGACTAACCAACCCCAGTTCCCTCAGCTGCTCCTCATAAGACTCAATCAGGGACCAGTGTCCACGCACAGAACCACTCATCCCTCAGGGATCGGAGTTCTTGCAGCTCACCCCACCAGAACACACAGTAGGAGGCACTAGGACCCACCGCTTCCCCGGCACGAGGAGCCCAGGCGCTAGGGATCGGTGTCCTCATCCAGCAACACGGATCCCACCAGGAAACCAGAGCCACGACTCACTGAAGGAATGCTTCACTGAATAACAATAGCTAACCACAAGAAATCGACTGGCAGTCGTTAAAGGCAACTCCTTTGTGGAAGGGATAAGCATATGGGGAAAGAAGGGGGAGAGGAGAGGAAAAAAAGAAGGAGGGGAGGAAAAGAGAGTGAGAAAGGAGGGGAGGAAAAGAGAGGGAAGGGGAGGAAAAGAAGAAAGAGAGAAGTAAAGAGGGTGCTTTCCCCACGCAGGCTCCCAGCTCCCTGAGCCTGCTTCCCTCAGCCAGGAACACACATACCTGCCTCCTTCACCTGCTCCTCTAGAGAGCCTGGACCCCTGCAACACAGAACTCTGAACACGAGTCTAGAAGGATACACAGTATTGTTGCTTTCAGCAAGGACTTTCAACCCTTAAAGACTCCTGGAGAAAAGCTCTGATAATCTCTCGGCTGAGCCAAGTGAAATTTGAATTATTTGTGGCAATCTATCAAAACTCTCAAGCTCCAGGTTGGGCACCAATTAACTGATAAGGGTTAGGGCTGGGCCAATCACTAATCCAGTGACAGATGGTCTGTATTTCTCCTCTTTTCTCCGACTCCAGGAAGGGAAAGAGAATTAAGAGAGAAGACTTATGGATTGGAAATGAAAACTAAAATGATTTTCATGGAAATAATAATAAAAACAAAATATATATTTCATATATATGAAATATATGAAACAATACCATACCCAAACCCCCCTTAAAAGCAACTACCTCACTACCACCGCTGATACTGTGGCAGAAGGACTCAGCAGCAGATGGGAATCAGACTCAGGGGCTGGGAACTGGATTCAGGAACTCTTGGATCAGGGTCAAAGGCAAAAGATAGAGTCCTGCAGTAGCAGAGCTTCTGATCCTCACAAGAAGAGCTACAAGTTCACTATCCCAGATGGCTCCGGTGTTCAGCCTCCAAAAAGGGAAGAAGCCTAAACCTCTCCTTTTTGTATTGGCTGTTAATTAGGTGCTAAATAGCTTAATCATGCACCTGCCTTGCTTGGGTCTTAGGCTCTATATGAGAGATCCCAAGAGCCAAGCTTGTTATGGATTGAAGTGAGTAGTGATTGTTGTTCAGGAATTGGCCCTCAATTAATACCTAATGTGATGCATATGGAATACCTTATGGGTCAGTTTAGGGTCACTTGAACAGTCTGCTCCTTTCTGCAGGTGCAGCTTTTGACTATGCATCCCCAAGGTGGTACACAACGTTTAGCAGTGACTTAGAGGAGCTTTAGCTGCAAAGTAAAATCACTGAACAGATTTAGTTGTGTTCTAACTCAAACTAGGAGAGCAGGTCAGGCAGAGGGAGACTCTCAGCTAGGGCAGGGGCAGCAGGGTGAGGCAGGCAGGGCAGGCTAGGAGTTCAGGGCAAGGTGAGTAGGTAGGGCAGGGGAGGCAGGGCAAGCAAGGAAGGGTTGGGCAGGCAGGGCAGGATATGATGGGGCTGGCATGCAGAGTGTGGCAGGCAAGGCAGGACAAGCAGAAAGTACAGGCCGTGGTGAGACAGACATGCTTGGTAGGGCAGAGGAGGAAGGAAGAATGGGACACCCAGGAAGTGCAGGGAGGCAGGCATGGCAGGCATGGCAGGGAAGGGTAAGCAGACTGGGCAAGCAGGGCAGAGCAGAGCAGACAGGCAGGGCAGTCAGGCAAGGCAGGGAATGGCAGTGCAGGGCAGGATAGACAATCAAGGCAGGCAGGAAGGGCAGGGAGGCAAGTTGGGGCAGGCAGGCAGGGTACAGCAGGGTGGGCTTCCTGCCCTATCTGCCACACCTGCCCTACCTGCCCTCCTGCCATACCTGCCCTCCTGCCATACCTGTACTGCCTACCCTGCCTGTTCTGTCCTTCCTGCCCTGCTTGCTCTATGGAACAACAAGATGCAGTGCCTTGCAGTGCAGATCTTTGCTAAAAAAGGCAGAGTTCATTTGGTCTTGTCCTACTTCTGGGAGACAGGCACAGTCTGAAAATCCCTTGTGGTCTCCTGTGGCCCGTGGTGCCATAATTGTGCCCACAGCAGAGGGAGCATTAAACTCATTGCCCACGGGAAAGGGTGGGCAGTGATACCCATGTTCCTAGAATCCTTGGATGGGTAGGATGAGCTCATTAGCCTTCTGGCAGTCATCCTAGGAGAAGGACAACTCTGATTCCAAACCTGGGCAGATGGAGCTCGTTTAGCCCTGTAAGGCCTTCCAGCTAAGAGCTTAAACCTCCATCCTAAGGACTTGGCTGCCAGCATCCAAGCTTGCTAGGCCCTGGCAGATGAACCTTAGGACTAAAGGGTGGGTCCAGCTCTGTGCATGCTGTGTCTCACCTAAAAAAAAATCCATAGCTCAGGCTCGAGGGTGCTATCTGCTATCCTCTTTTTATCAGCGCTTGGAAAAGGCGCTGAGGAGGAGCATGGATGGAGCCCTCCCTGGAGCTTCATTCGCCAAGCCTAGCCGCGAGGACAACTTCTGGGAGAAGAAGAGGCCACGGCATTGTTCTCTAATTAGGAAATGTTTGAAAGCTGTTTATCTTCACTTTTCTTGTCTAAAGCAGGAATGCAGCTCTCCCAGGCTTTTACAACTGAGGAGACTGTTTCCCACTTTTGAGAAACAAAGGAGTGCCACTTAAAAATGTCACTCCAACATTATGACCAAGATGAAAATAGCATACATGGAGGGGGAGCATGAGTCAGTGAAAGACAGAGGCAGCTAAGCTGTAATCCATGGCAAACTTAATTACTACTCTCTAATATTACATGTGGTGGGAATCACAGAATCCTAGGAAGGTTAAGGTTGGAAGGGACCACCAGAGGTCATCTAGTCCAACCTCCCTGCTCTAGCAGGGTCTTCTACAGTCCAGTACTCAAGATCATATCCAGATGGTTTTTTAGCATCTCCAAGGAAGGAGACTCCACAGTCTCTCTGGGCAACCTGTTCCTGGGAAATCTACAAATGTTTGAGAAGTAACCCCAAGAAAAAACCTGAGAACAGGCAACCTGAACAACACCAGAAACAACTTCTGCTAGACAAATATAAACCAAGTCCTGGTAAAGCACTTGGGCTGGGTGAATTCCATAGGGATGTGCAAATATTAGTGTCAGACAAATATTTTACATCTGAACTGACCTCTAAAGGAGGATGTAGTATCTTATGAAATTAACTGCTATCAACAAGCAGCCAAGCCTTCCTTCAGCTCTGAAAGGGAACATGCAGCCTAATCACACCACGTGTGTGAACCCCCTAACATCTTGCAAGCCAGCAGCGCTATCACAATCCTAAGCAAGATGGTACTTAGAAGGAAACTCTATACACCTTCTATAAACCCATGATAGGACTTCTTTCCTCATGGAGGTAAAAGTGTTTAAACAAGAGAAGAAACTACAATATCTTAAGGAGGATGCTGTTGCCAGTGATGCTTTCAACAACTCAACACAGCTGTGTGTTGCTGTAATGCTCTGTAAACAAATGGCAATAAACCAGAGACTTAGATTGACTAATTTCTAACCCTTCTACCCCTAACAGACTGGAAACACAATCAGCCAGAGATCAAAACATGTCTTCCATGAAAAGCAGGATGCTGAAGTGATCAGATGAGAGCATAAGGAAGGTAAAGATGGAACAAAACATGCAGTATGCTGGTGTATGCCTAGCATAAACTGACTTGAAGAGGGTGTTTCCTGAAACCATGCTTGCAGTGAACGTTGAGGGAAAATAACCTAAGCAAAGATAAATACACAGTACATGGTAAGGATGTTGCCAGAGCTTTGTCCAACAGTATGTATGGCTAGGCTTCACGAACGAAGCTCCAGGGAGGGCTCCAGCCATGCTCCTCCTCAGCGCCTTTTCCAAGCGCTGATAAAAAGAGGATAGCAGATAGCACCCTCGAGCCTGCACTAGGGATTTTTTTTCGGTGAGACACAGCATGCGCAGAGCTGGACCCACCCTTTAGTCCTAAGGTTCATCTGCCAGGGCCTAGCAAGCTTGGACGCTGGCAGCCAAGTCCTTAGGACAGAGGTTTTATTAGAGTGTCCTTCTCTTAGCTGGAAGGCCTTCCAGGGCTAAACGAGCTCCATCTGCCCGGGTTTGGAATCAGAGTTGTCCTTCTCCTAGGATGACTGCCAGAAGGCTAATGAGCTCATGCTACCCATGCAAGGATTCTAGGAACATGGGTATCACTCCCCACACTTTCCCGTGGGCAATGAGTTTAATGCTCCCTCTGCTGTGGGCACAGTTATGGCACCAGGGGCCACAGGAGACCTCAAGGGATTTTCAGACTGTGCCTGGGGCCCAACAGTAGTACATTCACATTAATACTAAAGCTCATGGCTTCAAAATGAGCAGGAGCTAACACTAAATTTGCCAAAATACACAACATGATTGTAGTTACTCCTGAAGAAGACATCTAGACACATAGTCATGACTAAAATATATACCCAACCAGCTAAAAAAGTCCCACCAAATCACTGCTGTTGAACCACAAAACACACAAAACGATATTTGAAATACACATACAAGTATAATTATAAACCTCTCTTGGTTTTCTTCATGAGCTTCCTATCATTTTTACCTAAACCAATCCAGCACCCAGTGGTCTGCTCACGATCATGCTCTTGCTGCAGGACTCGTACACGACAACTGTTGGGATCAGTTTGTTACATGAAGAAGACGTAAAGCTGAGGTTGTAGCAGTTTATTAAACGAAGACATAAAGGCAAGGCTCCGCCGACTTTGCTCCTGCCCTGGCACACGGCAGGACGCTGCCAGCCGAGCACTGCCAAGCCTTCTCTGCCCACACACCATGACCGAGCAAGCAGTCCGTGGATGCTGCTCCGTGCTGCCTTCCCCTGAGAGCGCCTTCCTAAAAGCCGAGGCGAGTCCCCCAGCCGAAGCGGATGAATCGCAGCAGTCTCCGAAGCCTGCCGTGCGCCTCTCCCGTCCAGCCACGGCATGGCGCCCGTCCACGCTGTGCCAGGCCTCTGCTCCGCCGAGCCGCCTCACAGCCCCTCTTCCCCCGAACAACGCGGGGGGGCTTCGCCTGAACGACACGGCGGATACTAACGGAGGTGCTACCCGCACCCCACACGCTCGCGGGGTACACCATACCGCCTGCGATCCCCACCGCGTCCCGCCGCCCAGGCTTGTGTAACGTAACAGCGAGCGAGAGGCGGGCTCCGGCGCCGAGAGCCGTCCCAGTGGGCAGGGCGCGCCGTGGCCCGGCGGTGGCGGCGGCGGTGGGACTGCCGGGAGCGGGGCGTCCCTAGGGCTGTGCTGGGTTGGGCTGAGCTGGTACCGTGCCGCCCACAGCAGCGGTAGAGGGCGGCTCGGCTCCTCTCGCTTTGCCTCTGCCAGCGCCCAGCCTTGCGCGGGGAGAGCCGCCGCTGCTCTGTCTTTGTGGCCGCGGCTCTCGCCTCACCGCCGCCCGCTGCGCCTCGGAGGTCGTTGCTGCTGCTGTGGTGTAGCTGGGAGAGGTTGCGAGTCTCGGGGCGGCGGCGGCGGCGGCAACAACAGCCATGGGGCTGCAGCCCCTGGAGTTCAGCGACTGCTACCTGGACAGCCCCTGGTTCAGGGAGCGGGTGAGAGCCCACGAAGCTGAGCTGGACAAGACCAATAAGTTTATCAAAGAGTTGCTCAAGGATGGGAAAAATCTGATCGCCGCGACCAAAAGTGAGTGCGGAGGGATGCGGGGGGAGAGGCCGCGGCGCTGCGGGGGCGGCTCCCGGCGGCTCGGGGCCCGGGGCCCGCAGCCGCTTGCCGAGAGCTTGCTCCTCGCTGAGCCGGTGGCGCTGCCTTTGTGGCAGTGAGTTTTGCACTGGCTTTCTCCAGGCTGTCCCTTGGGTCCCCCACCAGCTGCTCTGGGGACGTTGATCCTCTCTAGCTCTTCGTCACGGAGAGGGGACAAGGGATCTGGTAGCTCTGGTAAGCCCTACTGCAGCTGCCCGGCCCCTTTGGAAGGGCCTGGCTTATGGGTTTTGGGGCGTGCTGAGCTCCCAAGTGATCCAGGGTGTTAAAGCCCCTGAGAGGTTCAGTTTCAGGTTTTACCGGTGTGTCTGTGAGTTTCCTATCGCAACAGAACGACGTAAGTGTAGCTAGGCATCTGTAGTCCCTGTGGAGGCTGCTGAAAATACACCTTTGGCAAAATTGGAGGTCCATTCAGTAATTACCAGACTTAAGAGTAGTGTGGTGACAGCACAACTTACCAGAGCTATGTCTTTGGCCTCTTAAAATGTGCTTTTTTTAATGTTGCATTTTACTTGTTGAATATATACATATGTATGTGTCAGTGGTTAGCTGTGCTGTGGTTTATGTGGGAATCATGCCATTTTCTTTGGATGCAGTTTCCATTAATGCATGTTCTTGATGTAGTATTGTGGTAATCTCATTTCTTCCATTGAACTTAAGGTATAGTAGTCTAGTCCCTTAGTCAATATCCGATAGGATGATTGACCATACCAG
Organism: Bucco capensis; assembly: GCA_013396975.1. Classification (NCBI taxonomy): domain Eukaryota; kingdom Metazoa; phylum Chordata; class Aves; order Piciformes; family Bucconidae; genus Bucco; species Bucco capensis. The sequence goes on along the minus strand of VWZO01019698.1, from coordinate 139,177 downwards.
TTATTCCAATAAAACACTAATGCAGCACTCTGTTCTCAAAGTGTACTGCATCTTTGGGATCATGGAAAACTTCCAAATGGGAGGAACCAGGCTTTTAAGATAATTTCTCTTAAAGCAAACTGAGAGGGATTTGTCCAATGGCTTGAGCAGTGTGGTGAGGGGTTTAAAAACTGAGACAACTCATTTAGTGCAAATAAACATCCTTTCCTATTTTTTGTCACTGTTTGATGTGCCTAGGTAGAAAAAAAAGGTAGAAAATGGAGTATCACATTTCACTTTTTTGTAACTCTTATTCTTTGGCCAATTAATATTCAGTTATTGCAAATTGTGTTCCTTGAGGATTATTGGAAATCTGTGACTTGAAGTGTCAGCATAAGTCATCTTTACAGTGAGGATGGTGAGACCCTGGCACAGGTTGCCCAGAGAAGTTGTGGATGCCCTATTCTTGGCAGTGTTCAAAACTAGCTTGGATGAGGCCTTGAGCAACCTGATCTAGTGGGAGGTGTCCCCGCCGAGGGCAGGAGGTTTGGAATTAGGTGATTTTTAAGGTTCATTCCAACCCAAACCATTCTAAGGTTCTGTGATTCTTGGAGCGCAAAGTAAAGAAGAGTCCCTCGGCCTGGACAAAAATGGTAGAGGGAAATCATTCCACTCTGCTTCTATTCCTCATGTGTCTGGACAATATTTTGGGCAAGTGCCCCAAACCCTTGTTTTTTCTTGTATGATTACATATAGAGAACTTAATTGGAAAGCATAGAGCTGCTGGTGCTGAGGAAAGCCCCAACTCCTATGAGCAGCCTGTCCACAGCAGAATCCTGTGCTGCTCCCTTTGGCTTGGTGTGCAGTGCTGGGCATGCTTAGATGTGTGTGGTGGGAGCCAAGGGTGTCAGTGTGCCAGGCAGAGCCACCTGGCCTCATAGTGCTGGGGGAAACACTTAGGGCTAGCCCATCACAAATATTTGGAGAAGCTCTCTGAGATCTTGCCTGGTGTTCAGGTCTAAGCAATTGCTTCCTTGCCGAGATGAGTCAGAAATGTTCTTCTTGAGTTTAGGTGCTGTGCCTTATTCTAACAAACATCTATGCTTCAGCATACTTCTCTGAGAAGTGGAAAGAGCTTAGATTCTTCCTGATACATTTCAGCTTTCTGCAGTAGTGTCTCCCCCTGACAGTGCCCTACATGACAGGTTTGGAAGCCAGCTTGTTGTCTTCTGCTGAAGCAGTGTCACTGTTCTACAGGCATGAAAAGGCAAAATGACTCAAAGGAAACATGATGAGGAGTTAAACCCCATTAAACCCTCAGTGGTTAGGGTATTGGTCCTCCTTCTGCTTTCAGAAGAAAATGTTGGCATCTCAGTTGTTTGGGAACCTGATTCATTTGCTTCAGGACACAGAATGGGATTAGTATTTGTTCCAAAAACCAAGCTCCAGGAGTAGCTAGACACAAAGCTAGCTCTTCACCTCTGTCAAAACTGCATTTTCTGCACAAAGCCTGGCTTGCCCCAGTCTAGAGAATGGGATAATAAAGCCAGGACATTAGACAACAGTTGATTACAGAGCTTGGAAAATTGGTTTAGTCTTTTGAACAAAAAATGTCATCTTAATAATAGCTTAAGTATTTCTCTGTTTCTAGAACCAGGTAGATTACAAACTTTGCATCTGCTTTAATGGGTAGGTGAGCATAAAAAGCTTTTCTAGATGGGCTCTAAAGTCTNCTCAAGGGATTTTCAGACTGTGCCTGATGACTATTGGTAAATTTGTGGGAAATGAAGTGGCTGTAGTAGGGACCACGTCCCTTAGAGCTTTTGTCATTTCCCTTGTAAAGCAGCAGCTTACCAGAAATGGTGTGAGGATTCTTGAGGTGTGAATAACTGCTGTGATTGAAGAGATGCCACTTCCTCTTGCCAGCCGCTCTTACAAGCTGGCTTTGCTGCTGCCTGCACTGGCTTACATCTAGAGAGGTGGGGAGCAGCTACTTGTACTACTCCCTCTAATCACACTGTCTCACAGGCCACACCAGTAACATGCTGGGGATCCTCTCTTTGGCTCCTTTCCATTTGTCTCCTCAGTTGTATGGGAGTGTGTTTTTTCCACCTAAAACTCAAAATAATTGATTTTTGTTAGCAGAGGATTAGACTGTTTCAAAAACCCACAACAAAGAGAAGGATCTTTTGCATTCTTCAGTGGTGGAGTTTCCAGGATGAAGCATTACTTCAAGTTTATCTTTACACTGTCAAGTTTTGCTTGTTTCAAGAACCTGGTAGAAAGATAAACACAAGTGACTCAAAGCTGTCTCCTTTCCTGTGTCATGCTTTGAATCACTGAGTTGTCTAGTTCAAGCTAAATATCAGAATGAGTAAACAATAGGTGACTCTTGTGACAGTTAAATGTGTTTAAAAGGAGTACAGAAAGGGAATTTTTTCCCCACTGATGATGAGCAGTAAACACAAGCAGTATACACATAGGCCTCTAAAAATAGAAATGCAGCATTTCTCAGGGGATTCCAGTTCAGTTAAACAAGTGAGGATCCAAATAGTTTAGAAATAACTTCTGGATTGAGTTAGTTGTTCTTTTGTGAAGAGAAACTGAATTGAATTTAAAGGTGCCTTGTTCTGAAACCTGAAAGGAAATTGAGAGGTTTAGTTCAGAGCTCTTAAAATCTCTAAGATGTAAATTGTTGGAAGCTAAAAAAATACACTGGATAATTTCTCTGTGTTTGCTTCTGAATTCTTCTCCTGTATTGGTCCAACTCTTGGAGCAGCCACCTTCCTCAGCTCGCACCCTGGCAAACTTGCTACCCAGTGGCCCCTTGGGCTCTTTTCCCTGGGTAGACCTGTCCTTCATTATGTTGCTGTCTCCATTTCAGCTGAGAGCAGGAGCATTCCTCCTGTACCCTGAGGTTTTGGATTGTGGGCTTGGTTCTGGGAGGTCTTGGCCATTCTTTGGTGCAGCAGAGAAGGAAACAGCCATCCTTGCTACCCAGTGCTGGTCTCTGCAGGCAGCTCAGGGTGCTCAGGATTCTGAGGACTCTTTCTGTTTGTTCCTTGTACTCTTCCAGGCAGAATACAAAACATGAACCAACTTTCTTCTCTCTGTAGAAAGAGTTTGTTGGCATGTGAAGAGTTACTGGTGATTGTTTCTGAAGAATGCTGGTTTGCTTCAAGAGGTGTTATTAGTCACTGGTCTTTTACAAGTTTGACATCAAGAAGCAAAGCAGCCAGGAAATCTTGCTGGCAGTGGGAATAAAGCCATTCCAAATCTCATCTCTGACCTAGTAGAATGGACTGAGCCTGTCTTTTAGCAAATGCAAGAATCTAATCTAACCCCAAGACCCAATCTGATGTCTGAGTTGGCTAAAGCCCTGTTCTTTTGCTTGGCCACTTAGCTGTGTGCTGGTGGTTGCCCTCTCAGATCCTGCTAGGCTTTTGGTCTGACCTGGTATGGATATTCTTGTGTAAGTGTACAGGCTGTTGTAATCCACATAATAACAGTGCAGGAGCCACTTGGATCAGCGGAGCCACAGTGCTTTTTTGTTCTCAAGTGCTAACTGTCCATTTAGTATAATCAGCACTTCCAAAACCACTTAGCTGAATGTCTAGTGTGTGCCAGGGCTCCACAAAAATGTTGCAGCGCATGTCAAAGAAGTAAGGTCAAACAGTTAATGGTAACTTCTAGCAGAGAAATGGACATTCACTAAAGATGTAGAAAGAATCCAAAGGCTAAGTGAAAACTAATGTCATTCTGACTTAGAAGGCAAGGAGAGAGCAGGGAATACTGCGGGAGAGCCTCAGCTGAACCCATGGGCAAAGTTTACTAGGTCAGCAGTGATTAGTTAGGACTCTGTCTCTGATTAATTCCCCTTGAATTCAGTGAGAGCTGTAAATTAACAGACCTTCACATTCAGTGTTTTAGAAAGCCATTTTAGTATTCAGCTAGCACCTATAAAATGGACTTCTTTTCCCCCTGGTATAAGGCATGCACTAGGTGTGATACCAGTAAGCAAATAAATATGCCAGATGAACTTGAAATACACTCTGCTAGGGCACAGGTAGATAAAAGTTGCTGCTAGGGCAAGCACTAGATCCTGTAGTGCAAAGGCTGCTGAGCCTTTCTGTTGGAATTCAGCTCAACAATGGAAACATCAGAGAACTAAGGCAAACAGGTGCTTTGGGGCCCATCTGATACAGCTTTCCCTGAAGAAAGAGCTGTTTAGAGTGACATAAGAGAATGTTGCTTTTCTCTTCCCTTCAAGATTCTTGCCACAGCTAGGGCCTGATTAACTGAGACAGCACCTTC
>VWZO01019698.1:93445-134856 GCA_013396975.1 Bucco capensis | reverse complement strand
CCCCCCCCCCCCCCCCCGCTTATAGATAAAGTACCTTTATTCCCCTTGCTGATAGATAAAGTTGCTCCTATATACGGATCAGAGCAGTGCTTTCTTTTCATAAGCTCCTCTGGAGAACATTGTGTTTAGCTCCACCCCAAGTAAAGCATTCATTACTGTGTCAGTAGCTATAAAAAGTGTCAAGCTCATTCTGTGGAGGATGCCAGTTTGTCATCCTGAATCATGTCTTTTCAGCTTGGATTACCAACCAGCTCCATTCCCTTCTTTGTCCTGTACATGTTCCACTGTTCATTTTGTTGTTTGTTCTGTATTAAAAGTAGAACATTAGGCTAGTGAACTAGAAGATGTGATTTAAGAGAACAGGACTTTTCTCATGAATTGACATGGATTTTCTCAGTGATAAGAGGTGGGACAGGCTGTTGTCTGTTGTTGAGTGAAGTGATCCTGTCAATCATTTGGGGGAAATAGGTCATTTTTCAGCTTGAGATGAACTGTGTAAGTGGTCATTAAAGAGGACATCAGTGATTAGTGATGCTGTCAGTCTTCAGACAACAAACCTAACAGAGATATGTAGAGTGGCTTGTAATTTGTAGAGAAGTAGATCATTTTGGAAAGGTTTTTTTTCTCCTGATATTTTTATTTTTTACTGACAAGCCTTTTAGAGACATGATGAATTTTATGGACTCTGAATCCATCTTAAGGAGTTGGAAAAAAAGAAGGGATTTGCCTTATAGCCTGTGAAGTGCAAACGCTTGCACCTAAATCAGGAGAAACAGACCCATTGCTGGGGGCTGAAGGTGTTGCAAATCTTAACAGCAGAGCTTGGGACACCCACACCAGTTCTCAGCTCAGTCTAAAATCAACTTCATCCTCCTCAGGGAGGCAGAATGTCTCTTTCTGATTGGGACAGATTTTTTTCTGAGGGGAGATGACCTGCTCTGGAGTTCTCTGTTGTTTTTTTTTCCTGGGGGTGGGGGGGTAGCGAGGTGCTTTGCCCTCACTTTGGATAGGGAGTGCTGGAAGACGCGTTTTGGCATGGCACAGAGGAGCTGCATCCCAGTGCTTCTGTCCTCTCTCCATGTTTTTAACAGTACATAATGAATAGACATGCTGTCCATTGACTTTAGTGCTTTTATTGTACCTTACCTACTTCACTTCACTAGTGCAGCACTTAACAAGTTAAAACCCAGAGGCTTGGCTGTGTGAGGAAGATAATCCACAGCATGTGAGTCTTGGCAGTATGCTTAATGTTTGGAGAAGGGTGTCTTGTGGCTTTTGGAGATCATTTTTGATGATTTGTTTATGTTTGATGAGCCACTTTTCTGAGTTTCCAGACCAGATTTGCTGTTGTTCTGTGACAAGTTGTTCTTGAGATGTTAGGATGTGCTCAGTGTTTTGATCATCTTTTAGAAGCCTTCATGTTTTTGAGTTGGCAGATGAAGACACTGAGCAGTTGAATGCTTTCTTGGAATATCTAGTGACTGTAAAATACATGATCAGATGAGCTTGGGCACATCCTGGCAGAATAGTTTTAAGAAACTCCTATTCAGGGAATTTAACATCTCTCTCTGCTAGTGGTTGCTGCCACCCACTGTAGTTGCCAGTTTTAGTTAGCACCCCAAATCTGCCTTGTTAAGTCAAAGCCATCTCCTTTGCACCTTTAAAGTAAGGCAGCATGTTTGGTAGGGAGCTGAGGTAGGCACATGTGCTCCATCCCCAGCAGCTCCTGGGGTTGTTCCCTCTGGCTGTTACTTTGCTAGAAGACAAGGCAACTAGAGTGGCTGTGATTTAAAGTGTCCTATGTTACACATCTGGGGTTGATGTGTGCATGCTTAGGTATCTCACTGGGAAAGAATCATAGAATCACAAAGGTTGGAAGAGACCTCTAAGCTCATCCAGTCCAACCATAGCTAGCACTCCCATACCACTAACCCATGGCCCTAAGGAGAGCATCTCAATGTTTCTTAAACCCTTCCAGGGATGGTGACTCCAGCACCTCCCTGGGCAGCCTGGGACAAGACTTAATAACCCTTTCAGGAAAGAATTTTCTCTTTACATCCAATCTAAACCTGCCTTGCTGCAACTTGAGGCCATAATATACTGGAAGGGGAAGTCTGGGGCTATCCTATGCTCAAATTCTTTTTCTAAACGCATTTTTGTTTCAATTTTCAGCAGGCAACCTGAATGTCATGTTGTTTTTCCATACCTACTTGCACCTTTGGAGGGAGCTTCTTGCAGTCACCTTGTTCTTTGGGAATACTTCTTATCCCTTATGCTTTGCTTTTGTTTCCCTTCTCCTTGCTGTTCTTTCCCTTCCAGGTTAAAAATAGAGAGAAAACATTCAGGCCCTCAGAAGCAATGTGGGCATTGCAGGCCAAGGCCAAATCAGAAGTTTCTGTAAATCATTCATGCTGGGGTTGTCCTCTGTGGGAAGGGAAAAAAATAAGCTGCAGAGATGGAAAATCAGTGTTATTAAATGGATTGTGGTTTTACTGCTGCCCACACCTTTGAATAAACATCCTGCTGTTGCCTTCATTAGCTGGGAGCACTGGGCAGGTGAGGGTTATCTGCTCATTAGAAAGGGCAGAGAGAAGGCTTCCCAGAGTTCTCTCCAGCTTTTGTACATACAGCTTGCTGGTTCAGGACTGCATGTCCTTGAAGAGGAGGAAAAAAATGCCTTTGTTTAATTTGGCAAGGCAAATTGAGTATCCAGCTTGACACTGAGCAGGACTCTGTTGCAGACCTGGGCCTTGGAGGATGTTGTAGCCTAGGAGTAGGTTTGCAGCCACCTTGTTGCTGGTGAGTGTTGTTTAAGCTTTGTGATTTGCCCTTCTCCTCTATTAGGCTGATGCATGTGGGCTTGGAAGTGGTGAATAAAGTCATGGTGAAGAGTCTGAAGCTTATATTGCACTTGAAGGATTTCAGCCTTAAGAAAAATTAGACTGGAAGGTATCAAATAATCTGAAAAGCTGTGCTGTCTTCCCAAGCAGAGGGAGAGCACCTTTTCCTTTCCTTGTTTGTCTTAGTGTGTGATTTTGTCAGTCATTAGAGTAATAATATTTGAAAGTATGTATGAGGGAACAACAAAAATAAGGAAACTGGGAGCAGATTGAAATGAAAATGTGATTGCTTAGAAAATACTTCTTCAAAACCAATTGTCTCCATCTTGCAAGCAGGTGGAGGGAGCATGCTGCCAGCTCCCCAAGGACCTGAGAAAAGCTTTGTGAAATGAAGTTTTTGCAGTGGGCCACTGTTCTTAGAAACCAGCCATGGGGCTGAGTTTGTGGTTTATGTGGATTAACAGACTGGGAACAGTGTGTAGTTTCAGCCTTAGAAAGACATCAGTGCTCTGAGAACCACACAGTATCATTTCCACTGTGAGCCCTTTTTGCCTGGTGAGCTAGCAGCTTGTGTGCTCTCTCTGTTGAAGAGACCTGCTCCAATTGACAAAGCTCAGTTCCAAGCTGAATGATTTTCTCCAAAGCTTTTGTCTGTTCAGCTCTTCAGCCTGCAAGCTTTTCTGGAATGTGGCTGGGTTTCTTCCAGTCTGCTCAGGGTGGTAAAATTACTGTAGTTTTATTGTGTCTCATTTTCCTTTCTACTTTCAGTCATTTCAAATCCCCCAGTTTCAGATTTCTCTTGTGCCTCTCGCCTGGCTGTTCCTCTGCTCCAGCAGATTCAGTACCTTTGCTAAAAGAAATAAAACCACCTGCTGTATGTATTGCATCCTTTGTTGTTTCTTTTACTTCTAGAAGTAAAAGAATCTAATGCTAAAACAAATGTACAAGCACTCCTCTGTCCCATGGCCAGCTGTGTGTCTACCACCCCCACTAGAGCCCTTCCCCTGGGGCTCTGTGGCATTGTACCTGAGAGAACAAGCCAGTTTACCCTGAAAATGTAGTGTTGGTACCCGGTTCTCTCTTGCTGCAGTCTTGCCTTTAATCCTAGAATCATTATGGCTTGTAAAGACCTCTGAAATTGAGTCCAACCATCCTTTTGCTGTGCTTGATGGAGGAATGGGGATGGGCTCTAGATATTCAGCTCATGTTTTTGTTTAGTTAATATAATGAAGTAAGGAACTGTCTGTAATCCCATTAAATACCATGTGTAGGAACTTGGTCCTCTCTTCAGATAAACTTTGCTGAGGACCTAGAGCAAAACCAAAGGAGATTTGAAGCTAGGTCTGAAGACAGGATACTGTGGTTGAAAGGCCTGAAATGTATTTCTTGGAACAGAAAGACAGAGTCCAAGCACCTGAAGACTGGTGACCATAAATTATCTCTAGGTAGTGCTCAAGCAATGTAACCTGTTCTGAGGGGATTGGTGACTGAAAATGCCTTCTGGGAGGGCTGAGGTCTAATGATTTGCAGCTGGGAAGCCCCATGAGAAGGGTTCTGTCTATGTCTGGCCTAGTAATCATGATGATTGACCTAGTAGAAAATGACTATAGGTATTTAAGAAGCAGAAATTCCTCAGGCTGCTGTCCTAGATGCAAACACTCTTTTGAAAATGTAGCTTTGAGACTCATCAGAAATGATTCTTTGTGAAATTTGATTTTCTTTCCTGCCTCCATGAACCACTAAGATATGAACTCCTCTTTTTCTAGTTAAACAAATGCCTTATGTTTTGGTGCAATAATGTTTATATGGTTTGGTTTGTTTTATTCCAATTGCTGCCAGAGGCTGCTGTCAGTCCTGGGCATCTTTCCATAGTGAGCATGGTTCTTGTTTGCAAGGTTAGTGAAATGAGAGGGGGGAATTTTTCACCTTTTATACAACTAGATTTCTGCCTGGATGTGAGCACAATACAGTTTACATTTCCCAGGACAGATTACTGCTTACTCCTCTTGTAAATGATTTGAGTCTCCTAATACAAGATGAAAAAAAGAACATGGAATGATAGAGCTTTTGATTTGCACAGTTCTGCCCAGACACTAAGCAGCAAACAAGTGAATTAAATTAATGCAATGATAATATCTTCATCCCAAGCTTCTTCCCTTAAAGCCTAAAGTGTTTTGTCTTTTCATGTACATGGATAATGTTATGGTATGAACAAGCTTTGTCTAGAGAACTGACTTTGGGCAAGCTCTTCACCTTTTTATAGCTTTCTGTCACTATTGAAGCTCTTGCCTCAAACTTGAAAGCATTTCACAGATCCTGAGAAGTGTTGTGTATCACTCCCTTCTGCATGATGTGAGATTGTACCCACTGCTTTTTTTCTGTAGTTATTTGATTTGAGCAGTAGTTAAACTATCTTTTTTATGCTCTCCCAGTAAATTAGTTTACTGTAGAATCTGATAGGAGAAAGTGGTGTGTTAGTCTGCAGTCACATGTCAGATATCTCAGTATGGAGGTCAGAAAGCAGCTGTTCTGCCCTTGCCAGCCAGATCATTCCAGTGGGAATTTAAGTCAGCAGTTTGGCTTTTCTGGAGTTTATAGGAGGTAGCCATATGTGAGGAAAAACTCCAGTATGCCAAGCTTGCAGTTGGTGCTTCATGGACATACTGAAACCCACTGCAGATTTGTGAAGTTCCTGCAAAGCTTGCTTTGTGGAGAAGGTTGGGGTGGGGTTTTTTTACCTCCTATCTTTTGTTTGTAGTTCTTGAAAGTGTTTACAAGGAAGGTAGCTTTGATACCTTCTGGAAAATGAGTTTGGAATTATTACTGTCAATGCATTTGACAATAAAAATAGGACTTTGATGCCAGTCAAGAAAAGCAGCAGTCTTGATTTAGCTGGAGCAAACAACTGGAGCACATGAGCAATTAGTCTGCGTGCTCCTCTCNGAGCTTCGTTCGCCAAGCCTAGCCACTACGACTCCTCTCCTCCCTCTAGGTTCCAGAGCAGAGCTTCTCCACATGGCCCTTGACAGTGTTTGTAAGCAATGTGTGACCCAAGCAAAGCTCCTCCGGAAACACAGACCTCTAATGGCTCCAAAGCAGCAAACAAAACCCAAACAATTCCAGCAACATTTGTTTCAACTGCAGGCCTTCTCTATATAAATAGAGCTTTCAGTGGATGCTTGCTGTTCCTGTTGCAGTAGCTGTGATTTGCTTGGATTGAGGATCTTCAAGGCTTACGAGCAGACAAAAGGGATGCTCTCTTTTTTAGCTCAGATTTGAAACAAAATCCTTGTGAAGAGAATTTGTATTTAAGCATAAAGTGAGTTCCCTTTTGAGTAAGGATGCAGTTCTTCATCATGGAAGATTTTTTTTTTCCCGAGGCTCTATCCTTTTAAATATGGAAAATTCCTATATTTGAGTAGTGGTCAAGAGCTGATCTCCTATTTCATCAGGACATTACTGACTGGCCTTATTGGAATCTTGCTTCCTGGCCACTATTATTAGTGTAGGAGCTGAGGGACAGATGAGCAGCTGCTGAGTTTTGTTCTGAGTGCCTGGATCGGGAGGTTGGGGTAGCATTCCCAGAGCGTCAAGCAGAGGCACTGGAGGATGCCAGGAAGGAATTTTGCTTGGAAAGTCGTTGTCATTAGCTCAGTGGTTTGTGCTTCTGTCTCTTCTTTCTCTGTCTCCCTTCCTGAGAGCTTTTAGTAATGTGACTTTTTAGCTGATTCTTGCCATAGCCTGCCAGAGATTGCTGCCTCTTTTACCCCATTTGTTCCTTTTTCTTTCCTTATTGCATCCCTCCCTTACAAAACCTCCAGTGCTGCCAATGTCAGTTCAATTTTTACTCACAGGAGAACAATTAGGAGGGACAAACAGGGCCTTTTCTAGCTCTAAATGAGGAGATGGACTATATTGATGTCAATAATTAGTCATGTCAAAGAAAGACTGCATGTCAGCTCTCTTCTGAGGAGGTGTGTGGTGGGGTTTCTTGGTTGGTTTTTGAGGTTACTTGCTTTTTTGCAGTTGCATTGCTTCCACAGAGGGACCTTTTATAATGCTCTCTAGTGCAGTTTTCTTCTGTCTTTTCAGTTGAAGGATTCTCTAACCTTTTCCAGGAGAAGAAAAAAATCTGTACTGTTTTGTACAACAACATTGTAATGTTGTGGTGATAGCTTGCATTTACTGAGCATCCCTGAGTGAATTTGCACACTTATTTTCCTTTCCCTCATGATTTGTGGGTTTTTTTGTTTGCTTAAACCTATTGGGTTTGGTTTCTGACAGTCACTTCACAAATTGACTTTTGATGCTGCTTTCTGGATCAAAGCCCCCAGGAATAGTTCAGTGCTAAGTGCAGTATAGGGAGCTGAGAATTCCTTGGGGTCAGAAAACAGTTTCATCATCTTAAGGAAATAACCAAAAATGATGATGGGTTTAATGTGTTTTTTTGGAATGGTTTTCATTCCAGTAAGATAAATCTATAGTATTGTAAGTGGGTGATGAATGTGATAGGGAGGACTGAGAGTTGTTGCTCTATGTCCAAGTAAAGTGAATTATCTGGCAATGACTAATTCTTAGTGCTAGGAAATACTTAAGGAATGTTCTTTCTATCTGAACTCCTCCTTTGCCCTGTAACCATGCAGTGATCAGTTTGGTGTGGGGAGGATTCCTGATAGCAAGAAGCTTCTTATTGAAGGTTACCACTAGCAAAACTCAGGAGAAGGAGCTATGTTCAGGAAATGTTTAAGGAAAACTGCAGATGAGTTTGCTTCCTCATGATCAGCCAAGTCACAACCCATTTTTAAAGTCTTGCTCATGGTTTCCAGTGTTCTATTTGTAGCATTAGTTGTTGGGGTTTTTTTTCCTGTCATGTAAAGTATGTAGACTTTGAAATGGATAAATATGAGTTTAGTCTTAAAAATAAACAAACCTATTAACCTATATAGCACTTAAAAATCCAAAGCATTTTAGCTGCTGCCCTTTCAACATCCTGCAAAGTAGGTTGGGCTCCTGCTGCTGTTTACAGATGGGTGAAGTGAGAGACCAAGTGATTAGATAAGATTGCACATCAAGTCTTGATTGGAGATGGAGTTAGTAATTAGGAGGCCCTGACATTTAACCTTCTTACCTGTGCATTAGAAGCCTGTGTTTTGTAAGACAGCTTGCAGACTGCAGTGTGAAGGGATTGTGTTGTGAATTGTCCTGAAAGGGAACTGAATGGATAGCTGAAACTAAGTGGTGATCAGAACTGTCTTGCTGTAGGTGCTTGCAGATTGGAAGATAACGTGTTGGATTTTAGCATGCAGTCCTGTTAAATGTCCAGCCAGGCAGTGACTGCATCTGTTTGATTCTTTGTCCTTTCTGGGAGTATGAAAAACCTGGGACTGTGCTTACCTTGGTTCCCTGTAAGATTGGGGAATATGTGGGTTTCTTGCAATTAAAGCTCTGAGTGTGCTGGGTATGTCTGGGCTAGCAAGGCAGAGTTGTGGCACCTTTGGCTGATGATGAGCAGGGCCAATGCTTGAGTACAAACTGCTATTGTTGGGTAGAGAGGGAAAGCAAAATCAGTAATTCCTCTTTTATAAACATTCTCCAAAGCTTAGGAACACATCAGTCCCAGCAATGGTAACAGCAGCTTCACAAATCCAAGCATTTCATAAACCAGCTTTCTCTTGGGACCTGCTGCCTCACACTTTTTTCCTCATCTTCCATCAGTGAAACTCAAACACTGCTGAAGCAAGGACTGAACTTGTGTACTGGTGCTCTAGTATGTGCAGGATTCTTCGTCTCATCAAAGTGGTGACACTAATCACTTGAGTGCAGGAAATAGCTCTAAGGGAGCTTGTGAATACTTTTTGCAGTGTTACTCAACTGAGGCAAGGAACACCCCAGCTGGAGTCCTGCAGCCAGCTTAGGGCCCTCAGCTGAAGAAGGATGTGGACCTTTTAGAGTGGGTCCAGAGGAGGGCCACAAAGATGATCAGAGGGCTGGAGCACCTCCCCTGTGAGCATTTCACTTTTGTGGCTAGCTACAGCCAAGTTACTCTTGAACTCTTCCCTCTTTGAGGGCCTGCTGTGATCATCCCATCCTTCTTGATGCTGAGGATTTACCTGGGCTTGCCTCAAACAGGCTGTACCTCAGGGAACAGAGCTGAATGCAAATCTGGCCAGGATTGCCACCCTCTGCATTCTGAATGCTGGCTGCAAGCCCACCCCAAATTCAGCAGTCAATTCCAGAACTAGACCCAGTGAGGCAATAAGCTACAGATGCTGTACTAGTACAGTGGTTTTGACTTGCCTCTGGTCAGAAGGGCAGGTGACTGTGCCATCCTGTGCTAAGCATGCTGGTGGTGATCTGCTGGCTTGGTCCTACTTCCCTGCTGCTACTTGTTTCAGTGTGCCCCAGGCCTAGCCAGCTGCCCCCTCCCAAGCTCACTGCCACTTTGGACTCATTTCTCTCCTTTTCTTATCTCAGTGGCCCTACCAACTCAGCTGTCTGGTAGGATAGAGGCTACTACTGAGGCAAGTCCTAAATTTAGCCCTAAAGTGTTCCTTCTGGACCCATCCTTAGTCCTAATTTGGTGACGGCAGCCCTTAGCAGATAGAAGCCAAGAAAGGAAATTCTCCCTGCAGATGCTAACATCTCTCCTCGTTTGGCAAACCCTTGCTGAACCCAGCAGGGAGTATTTCTGCTGGCTTCTGCCCAGCCCTAAAAGTAATTGACTGAAGTTTTGGATCCTTCTCTTTCTGTGTCTTGACAGTGGTAACTAATAACAAAGAGAAGTTGTCTGAAAACCCTGCATGTGAATCCTAACTGAAGTCTTACCCTAACACAAACCAGACAGCTCCCACTGAACTGCAATCTAAATCTTGCTTGCTTAGTTCCAGTGTTTTACATTGATTAATTATGGAAAAATGTCTTTAAGCAGCCTGAATCTTTGGAAGCCAGGAGTGAAGCTTAGAAATTGGATGTAAAACAAGTGTGGGTTTTGTTTACACCAGTGGGAAAGATGATGACAAAATGAGACTCAGATTGGTTGGTTGGTTGTTTTTTTGTAGGCAGCAGTCAGCAAGCCAGCTTCATTGTAAGTTGCCAAGAGGGACAAAGTTTTCTATTTTTAAGGTAATTTGGTACTGGTAACATCTCTTTGATTCTAAAGCACAATCTCTCTTCGAAGAGGATGGTTGTGCTCTGAGCTGACAGCAGACCAGTAACACAAGAGGGCTGTCTGTGCAGAGGCTCCCCTTTGGAGATGTCTGCTTGGGCATTTGGTCTCTCAATTGAGACAGCTTTGGAAGATTTTGGCTTCTCCCCATCCCCTGCCTTGCTAACCTGATAGGAGAAAGAAAACAGGAGTGCTTTGCCTTTCCTTTTGGATCCATATAGCTAATTGTATGTGAGTCATTTGCCTCATCTGTCTTGATGGCACTTTAAGGTTTTAAATACATAAACTTATCTACTCCTTTGTACCTTTTACTAGAAGAAATTCATTTCTGTGGGGAAAACTCATCTACCAGACTGTAATTAGAAAATCACCATCTGTTTTCTGCCCTCAGTTCTGTATAATCTGTGCAACTGTGAACATTGATCAAAACTCACCTTACTACCTTTGTTCAGGCTTCCCAGGCTGATCCTTGGGAGGTTTTATGCTCTTTTGCTGTAAGTTAGTGTGATGTAGAAATAGGAGAGATACTTGGGATTGTTTTTCCTTCTGTTATTTCTAACTCTATAAATAAATATGAGTTCAAATCACTTCTTTTACAAGACTGGTCTGTGCTGAAGAAAAGCCTATTTGCCCATAGGGGTTTCTTTCTATTCCAACTTGTTCTCTGTTTGATACCCAAGTACATCTCTTGTGTGTCTTGCATCACCCCACACTTATACAGTACTTCTGTGAGCATCCTTGGAGTCAGTAACATATACTAATTAGTACAAGTTAATACAAGAAGTACTGAGGGCCTACATTCACCTAGACACACATTTGTATTCTGAGCCTTTCAGGTGCTAGGTGCTAACAGAAGGTAGAAGAACCCTGTGGGAGGTTCCAGAGGTAAAGCTTATGATGCTTTGCAGTGCTGTGCCTGGGGCTAGGTGTGACCTTTTGATGTCAGCCCAAACTCCCTACCCAAAACACCTTCTGAAAGGGCCAGAGCTGGTCCTGGAGAGACTCCTACCTGTGCTGAAGGTCATGGTGCAAAGTGGCAGGCACTGGAACTCCTTCCTTTTTACCTTTTCTCCATCTCCATCCCCCTACTTGGCTTTCAAGACTTCTGTCTCTGGTTTAGTGCTATCACATCTTGGGTGTGATGGTAGTTTGTATGCTTAAATGGCTTTCAGAGTGTATGCATTGGGATTTTAGTGTTACCATGCTCTTGGGATGTCTCCTGTCATTAGCACAGATTAGTCTTTTAGCCCCTGGCTGTAGGAGTGTCTCACACAACCCTTGGGTGACTAATGATGGCAGAGCTGTGCTTTGGTTTGCTCTTGGGTGCCTTTGCAGAACATTTGCTGTTCCTGCCTGCTCTGCCTCTTCTTCTGGAAGATGTAGCTGTCACTTCTGTTGAAACAGTTACTTGGATCATCTCTGCTTTCTGTGCAGTGAAGCAAAGGAGCTGAAGTATAAATGATAGCAGAACTTTTATTGTCATTGTCTCTGGGGAAAGTGGGTATTGTGTTTTTCTGTCCTGCCTGTGTGAGGCTGCAGTAGGTATCCACTATCCTGGACTCTTACTTAATCAGATGAGCCAGTATGCTTCCCATGAGTAATTTTGCTTGTACTCTTAAGGTAGACAGTTGTGCTCGGTACATAGCCTGAATATTTAATCACTCTGGGTATTCCTGCCTGAAAACCTTGGTAGTCTGTATGGTAGTGTAATGTGGAGATATTCCAAACCCAACTGGACACCATTCTGTGCAGCCTGCTCTAGGTTCTCCTGCTCTTGCAGGGGGATTGGGCTAGATGATCTCCAGAGGTCCCTTCCAACCCCTAACATTCTGTGATCCTATGAGCTCTCACTGCTTTTTGTGTATGTGCTTCTATGATCAGAGGATGCTCAGAGGCTAGAGCACCTCTCCTATGAGAACAGCCTGAGAGAGTTGGGATTATTCAGTCTGGAGAAGAGAAGGCTCCCAGGAGACCTTCTTGTGGCCTTCCAGGATCTGCAGGGGCTACAAGAAAGCTGGGGAGGGACCTTTCAGGATGTCAGGTAGTGCTAGGACTAGGGGGAATGGATCCAAACTAGAGCAGGGGAGATTTAGGTTGGCTGTTAGGCAGCAGTTGTTGCCCATGCGGGTGCTGAGCCACTGTGCCAGGTTGGCCAGAGAGGTGGTGGCAGCCCCAGCCCTGGCAGTGTTGCAGGCCAGGCTGGCTGGGGCTGGGAGCAAGCTGCTCTAGTGCCAGGTGTCCCTGCCCATGGCAGGCACAGGGGTTGGGGCTAGAGGAGCTTGAAGGTCCCTTCCAACCCTGACAGTTCTGTGATTCTACAATGATTCTGTGTTACATCCTCATATCTGTGTACTGCTCATCCATGATAGGAAACAATGGGAAGATGCATTTCCTAACCAGAAAAGCTTGTAATTCAGTCCATGTACCATCTTTGCTATGCTGCCTTTTCCTAGCCAGGGTTAGTGTTTGAGCTGCAGGATTTAAAGCTGAGGGCAGAACAGACTGAAGCACTGTCAGGCTAACAGAGAAACCTTCACAGTCGGTACAATTCAACCCAGGATCATTTCTCTAGCAGTCATCATGTAGAAAGAAAACCTCATCCATTTGATTGTAAACATGATGGGCAGTGTTTCTTACACACTGAGAGGCACTGAATTCCTGCCAGGACTCACTAGCCACTGATTACTTCTGTAGAGTAATTGATGGAGAAAAACAAGTCAGCAAAACAGAAGCCTCAGCTGAGCTGGAGGAGATTTACTCTGCACTGTGGCCTCCACTGGGCCTTTGGCAAGTGCACCTCTTTTTGGCTAATGGGAAAGTCCTTGTTAAACTGTCCGTGATAATTAGGTCTGACATAGCTAATGCCAGCAATACAGGCAGGGCAGACATGTGGCCACATCCTGGCTTGTCAGCAGTGCATGTGTTTGGATTGAGTTGCCTGTGTTGGTTTTGGGAAGGGAGCATCACCTAAAGAACATCTAGAAAAGTTTGGTTGCTGCTTTGGCCATTCTGTGCTGAACTAAAAGCTTTTTTGTCTGCCAAACACTTATATATATATTTAAGTAGAGTATAAGAGTGTTTATTGTTTAATCAGAAGAGGTTGATGGATGTACTGATTTTGATTTTTGAGGATCTGATAGTCACATGAAATACAGATATTGTCAATCCTTCCTAGTGCTGAGGGAATTTAGGCCCAGCAACATCTAACTATTGGTCTCCAGTGTTTCCCCTCCTTTTTTTGGGTCTTGTTTAATGTTAGATTAAGTAACATAATTTTGTACATTGTATTAGACGCTGCCATTGCTTTCTTTAATAGCAAGGGAAGCAATTTGGAACAAGATAGCAACTAAAGCATAAGAAATATCCACATGCTTAATAGCTGAAAGTGCAGATAACACGACCAAGATAATTTAGCTGTTGCATTAGGTAACAGAATCCTCTAGCAACCTGAGATTCCTACTGGTATCCTTTCTGCAAAAGAAGTATACAATGTGCAAATGCTGGCTTTTGTGTTTAAGAAAAAGCACAGAGAGTTGTTTTCTGTTCCCTATTGCTTTCCTGTGTTCTTGTCCATCAAGTTTTTCTCATATTAAGAAATGAAAATGTACTTAGCTTGCTAATAAATGAGAGCTGCTTTAAAGCAATTCAGATGGAAATTACTCATACTGTAGGCAAATTCCTGAGAGAGATGCTGGGAAGGTAAGTACCTAATGCAATCTGGAGTAAAGAGCTCTTTCGGTTAAAAGAGCTTTGCATGGTGTGATGTGTTGCTTTCTAGCTTGAAGACCGTCTTAATTTTAATTCACCACTGCCAAAGTCTTTGTGTTACTGTGGTAAAAAGGCTAAGTGGATGCAGTCAGAAGCAGTTGTGGTTGCTTTCAACCAAATGCAGCCATTTGCTTGTGTTCATGAGTCTTTCCTGGGCTTTTTAGTTTGATTGACCATGTTGTCTTCTCTAGCTCAAATAAACCCTCCAAAAGTTTACAGTTCAAGGAAAGAAGGGCTTGAAACAGCCTTTGCCATTGTCCTGAATGACACATTCCTGCAGGTAGCAGGAATCACACAAGTGGAGCAAAATGACTTTGCCTATGAATGTTTTGTTTGGAGCCGCAGCATGGATTCTGAAAGTACAGAACCACAGAATCATCTGGGTTGGAAGGGACCTCTGGAGCTCATCTAGTCCAACCCCCCTGCAGTGGCCAGGGACATCCCCAACTAGAGCAGCTTGCCCAGAGCCCTGGCAAGCCTCACCTGCAATGCCTCCAGGGATGGGAACTCAACCACCTCCCTGGGCAACCTGGGCCAGTGTTCCACCACCCTCGTGGGGAGGAACTTCTTTCTAATGTCCAGTTTAAATCTACTCTTCTCCGGTTTAAAACCATTGCCCCTTGTCCTTTCCCTGCAGGCCTTTGCAAACAGGCCCTCTGCAGCCTGCTTGGAAGTTCCCTTTAGGTCCTGGAAGGTCACTAGTAGGTCCCCTGAAGCCTTCTCTTCTCCAGGCTGAACAATCCCAGCTCCCTCAGCCTGTCCTCAGAGCAGAGGTGTTCCAGCCCCTGAGCATTCTCGTGGCCTCCTCTGCACCTGCTCCATCAGCTCCATGTCCTTTCTGTGTTGAGGGCTCCAGAACTGGACCCAGTATTGCAGAGGAGGTGTGAGCAGAGCAGAGTGCAGTGGCAGAATCACCTCTCTGGCTCTGCTGGCCACGCTTCTCTTGCTGCAGCCCAGGATGCCATTGTGCTTCTGGGCTGCCAGCGTGCACTGTTTGCTCATGGCCAGCTTCTCATGCACCTTCTCCTGCAGTCAAATACAGCTTCAGATACAGAAAACACAAATAAGCCAAAATGTGGTGAGCTTGGGACTTGTATTAGATGGAGCTTCCTCTTTTCTGTGGCACTTGCAGTGTTCTCAAACTCTTTGAAGCCTTGCACACAAACACCCATGGATGTCTGTGACTGGAACTCCTTTGAAAGCACAAGGAATGCCCAAGCGAAGCTAGGTTTGCAGCTATCTAAAGCTCCTTGCAGCTGATAACCTGCCTGTCTCTCCCCCTGCTCTGGCTGCTAGATGGCTGTGCTCTGAGCAGCCTGAGGTTCCCTTGGGCCAGCTGGTAGGAAGTTAGTCAAACTGCACTGAAGAAGTGTTAATTCTGGTTTCTTGAGTCATCAATCCTCTTGCTGTTTCAAATAAATAGGAGATAAACTGGAACAAATGTTTGCATCTTGCTCTTCTTTGGTGTGTTTGGCTGTGCCACAGCATATTATTGAAGTTGCATCATAGGAATTGTTGCTGTGATTATTTTTGTTGTTGGTTTTTTCCCCTAGTGCATTGATAGCTCTTTTGGGTTTTCCTTCTGGTGTCTTTTTTTTGTGGTTTTTTTGTGTTTCAGTTTGGGTCATAAAGGTCTGCTTTAAGCATGTTTATGTAATGAATAGATTCTACTATATAATAATTAAAACTAGCCATCTGAGTCAGGCAGATACTCTCCAAATTTCTGCCTCTGTCCTGCCTTCATTTCTCTTTATTCTTCCTTGTTCACCTTATATTAATGTTGACATTTCTTCAGGTAGTCAAACCAGAAAGGATTGTTCTATTCAGTGAAAGGCTCTGGTCCTGACTCTGCCTTTGTTGATATCTGGGAGATGCTTGTAGCCAATGTAAGATTGAAACAAAATAGCTATGTCTTAGCTATGCATCTTCCTAATGGTTTCTGGTTAATGGATGAATTTTGGGGGGAAGAAAAACCCAACAAAACAACACAACAATTGATCTCTTGTTTGTGGAGAGTTTTATTCTTGACCATCAAAGGTCCTTGAGATATGTTCTTCAGCAGTTGTGTGAATTCGCTCTCAGTCAACACAAAGAAGAACCAAGGGAAATAGGAATCAGTCTGTGTAGAACCAAGGTTGTTGCATCTCTTAGCTGGAGACTTCTGTTCTTGAAACAGCATTGCAAAGCACATCTGGCAGAGGATGAAATGAAGTAACACTTGCAGCTCTGTCCATACTACTCTGTTTTCTTCCCCTTATGGAGCTTGTGCTATATGGAACTATTTGTTTTGACTGGTGTCAACCCTCAGCATTTCTCATGGACTTTGGTCTTTTAGATGGAAAAGAAGGGAACCTTATAATTTGATGGAGTCCCAATAAGCCCCATCTAACATATTTGTTAGGTTTCTAGAGGTCCAGCAGACTGCAGTTGGAGAAGCACAAGCATAGTGTAGGCAGACAGGCCTAAAGCTTCATCAACAGGCTGAATCCTGCCCCAAAGCACCAATTCAGAAGTAAAGCAGCCTGAGTTGCTGAAGCTAATCATCATTAAAGGCTTAATGGCCTTTGTAGCTCCTAACTTGATCCTGCCTGAGATTTTTGTGCCAGCATGGTCTTCAGTCTGTGCTGGGCAGTGAGAAACAACACTGCCACCACAATATGGTCATTGTTGAAAACTGCCAGTAACCCTAAATCATTGTGATGCTAGTAAGAGCAAGTACAGACCTCCTGGTTAGCTCTGTGGCCTGGCCTGTGCTGCTGAGCCTTGCTGAGCTGCTTCAGCTGCCTCTAGTCTTCCTCCCCAGAGCCTGGAAAGTGCTTCTTGTGTGACTGCTCTCTGGTGCAGCTCTAAGAGGTTCTCTTCTGCTTGCCTGCAAACTGTCTCCTGAAAAGCATCCAAGAACAGCAGAGGTGTTGTACCTAATCAATCTGTGAAGCAGACAAGAGGTTCCATGGCCTGTGGCTGTTGATCCTGTGTCACACTGGAGGGACTCAGAACAACAAGGGAACAGCCTAGACCTTGAACAAGTGCTGCTCAGTGAGTTGTGTTTGTAGATTGTCTTCATGTATTACATCTTGTTCTTGTAAATCATGGAAAAGTGCCAGTTAAATGAGCCTAGTAGAAGATGGTCACCTGAATTTGACCAATGAGTGTAGAGCCTTGTACTGCTTAATAATCCAATTTCTTTAGGAATATCCCAACTGCTGTGGTAAAATGGAGGTTCTTTTCCTCTGCTGCAGCAATAATTGTAGTTTAAAACCTGGACATGAGAAGAAACATTGATAAATGAAGAAATGTATGGAGGAACTTTCAGGGTAGGAATGGTTTCTTGGTGCTGAGACTAGAAAATGAGATTAACAAGGAATTTTGAAGCAAATGTGTTAGTTGACCATGGGAATGTTCATCAGTGTTGCAGTTTTCTGCAACATTCATAAAGAATCCCAGAATCCCAGAATGGGCAGGTTGGAAGGGACCCTAAAGATCATCTAGTTCCAACCTCCCTGCACTGAGCAGGGATGCCAATCACTAGCCCAGGTCACCCAGGGCTGCATCCAGCCTGGCCTTGAACACTGCCAGGGATGGAGCAGCCACAACCTCTCTGGGCAACCTGTGCCAGTGCCTAACCACTCTCTGGGGAAAGAACTTCCTCATAATCTCCAATCTAAATTTCCCCTCCTTCAGCTTATAACCATTCCCCCTTGTCCTCTCACAGTCTGACCACTTAAAAAGTCTCTCCCCTTCTGTTTTATAATCCCCCTTTACGTACTGGAAAACTGCTCTAAGATCCCCTGGAAGCCTTCTCTTTTCCAGGCTGAANTGATACCTATGTCCAGGTCGTTAGAACTTTTGTTTGTGATGAGCAGAAGAAAAGAGAGAGGTTATGAACTGTCACCTTGGCTTCAATTTTTATTTCAACCATTTCTTCAGGGTTGCTAAGCATGCTTGACTCCTGAATGCATCTCTCATTCCTTTCCCCTGACATGAAGGTGTTGTGTTAGGTGATGTGACCTAGCAGGGTGCTTGCTGGTGTCAGTGAGTGCCTTAGGCTGCTTGGTGCTGTACTGAGCACCAGCTGCACACCACTGCTCTTTGCAGTCTGCCAGCAGTTCATGGACCACAAGTGGAACAAATCCCTTTCCCAGCTGTCATTGGCAAGCACATTTACTGAACTCTAGGATTTCCAGGATTTTGCTGCCTTATTTCCATCTGTGGTAGCTCAAATGAGGCTAATTCCTCTGTGCAGATTTTGGAATGTTTTATTGATGGTGTAGGCCCAGAACTGCAAAGCAGCAGTGCAGCACTGGCATTCCTGACTCCTTTCTTTTGGGCTCTATTGCCTTCTGGGGAAAATGAGCTGTAAATTATGAGAAATACGATTTGAGCAAGTAAAAGTGTATTTTATTTGTCTTAGGATAGACTTTTCTCTTCCATCAGAAAACTATTGCCAGCTTTTCAAAAGCTTGCTGTAGGATCCCTGCTTCACAGTATTCTACTAATTGTATTTGGTTTTTAAATGGAATCATAGAATTATTAAGGTTGGAAATGACCTCCAAGATCATCAAGTCCAGCTGTTGACCCAACACCCCTGTGCCACCAAGTGCTGTGTCTACACCCTTTTTGAACCCCTCCAGGGATGGGGACTCCAGCACTGCCCTGGGCAGCCTGGGCCAGGGCCTAACCATTATGGCAGGGAAGAAATTGTTCCTAATATCCAACCTGAACCTCCCCTGGCACAACTTGAGGCTGTTTCCTCTTGTCCTATCACTTGATGCTTGGAAGAAGAGACCAACCCCCACCTTGCTCTAGCCTCCTTTCAGGGAGTTGTAGAGAGCAAGAAGGTTTCTCCTTAGCCTCCTCTTCTCTGGATTAAATCACCCCAGGTTCCCTCAGCTGCTCCTCACAATACTTGTGCTCTAAATCCTTCCTCAGCTTCATTGCCCTTCTGTGGACACACTCCAGCACCTCAATGTCCTTCTTGGAGTGAGGGGCCCAAAACTGACCCCAGGATTCAAGGTGCAGCCTCCCCAGTGCCCAGTGCAGGAGGACAATCCCTGCCCTAGTCCTGTTGCCATGCTATTGCACATCAGCTGGGATGCTGTTGACTTTCATGGCTACCTGGGCACACTCAGTACTCACAGAAGAACCCCCAAAGGTCAAGGATATTACTACCTTATAAATAAGGGATGATAAATGACACAACAACCTGAAGGAAATGCTTCATCTTTCCCCAGTGAACATAGTGTACGAGCACAAGAGAGGAATGGAGCTAAGCACAGCATGTACACCTACATAGACAGAATTGTTCTGCAGAGAAAACAAACCCTGTGTTCTGCACTCCAGCTGTACTGGCTTTAATAGCTTAAGCTTCAGCACTCACTGGTACAAACTGTCCTGGCTGCTCACAAAACTTTACATGTGCATGCCTTTGAAATCAGATTATTCAGTCATACATCGAGCAGAAAACAACTCAGAGGATGGAAGAAAGGAATTAACTGACAATTCCTGGCACTGAAGAACACAAAAATGTGAACTATGGCACCAAATGTGAACTATTCTGACAACTGTGGGGTATAATTGCCTGACTAGGTGTGCATTTTATCAGGCTGATGGAAGGACTAAGCAGTTTTTGTCTGTCCCACCCTCTGTCCCCACACACATTACACTCCAAACCATGACTCAACTTACTCTGCTGCCATGTGGTTCACCTCAATTGATGTGTTTAGAGTACAAATCAACAAGAATGCAACTTGTTGGCAGGTGTTTCAGTGAAAAGGGCTCTGTGTTAAACTGGCTTAAAAATCATCATCAGATTTAAACAGTTTTCTGTGGATCCCACGGAAGAGATGGTGCTCAAATCCTTTCCAGTCTCTGGCTGGAAGCAAATCAAACAACTTCAGTCTTCAAATGACTAAGCCTGTCTCTTGAAACAGAAACAGAGGTGACAAGGCAAGGAAACTATTGATCTCTGCAAGGAAAAAGTCAGAGCCTGTTAAGGAAAAACATGCACTTCAGTCTTTTATTTTTTTAATAAGCCTTTTTTTCAGTATATCACAGGCCTTTAGAAAAACAAACACTTTGTTTTTGAAAGCCAAGTCACTGAGTCAGAGCTTCTCAAGTCTGCAGAGGAAAAAAGGATGAGTGAGGCAAATTGACCATCTCTGTAGTGGTCTAAGGCCCCTGAATCTCAGTCTAGCACCAGTAGGATCATGGGGCCCTCTGTGCAAAAGAGAGGCACAGCAGAAACCCCTAACCTAGCAAAGTCCCCTGTCAGACAGGCTTGAATCACCACAGCCATGCTGGGACACTCCAGTTACTGCATGCTTCCAGAACAAGCTGTAGCCTCTCTATTTAAGGAAAATAGACTTTTTCCCCCCTCTATTTTTAGTAATTTCTTTCAAGGAGAAAAAAAACCCCAAAACTACAGGTGGGATTATAATTTAAAATAAACTAGGCATTACCCTGGATGGTAGAAGAAAGTCCTTTCTCCTTTTTTAAAGCTTTCTAAGTAGCACAAGTGACAGGAATGATCACAGAAGCAGAGCAGGCTATAGATTCCTGAAAGTATGTAGAATTCCATAAGGAAGACTGGTTACTGCTGCTCCAGAGTCACAAACATGAAAAAGAACTTGAACCTGATGAGGGAGATGATCTTTTGAATATATTTTGTCTTCTCCCTTCTTTTTCCTTTAAATGAAGCAACCCAAATCTGTGTCTCCTAATGAAATACTCTTCATTTCTCACAAGTTTTCTATGACATTGAGCCCAGCTCCAGGCACAGTGTGAAAANACAAGTCCAGCTCCAAAACCTTCAACAAATACTCAAAGTGATTTCCCAAAAGGCTCCCAGGAGACCTTCCTGTGGCCTTCCAGGATCTGCAGGAGCTACAAGAAAGCTGGGGAAGGACTTGTTAGGCTGTCAGGCATTGCTAGGATTAGGGGGAATGGATCCAAACTAGAGCAGGGGAGATTTAGGTTGGCTGTTAGGCAGTAGTTGTTGCCCAGGAGGGTGCTGAGCCACTGTGCCAGGTTGGCCAGAGAGGTGGTGGCAGCCCCAGCCCTGGCAGTGTTGCAGGCCAGGCTGGCTGGGGCTGGGAGCAAGCTGCTCTAGTGCCAGGTGTCCCTGCCCGTGGCAGGCACAGGGCTTGGGGCTAGAGGAGCTTGAAGGTCCCTTCCAACTCTGACAATTCTGTATGAAAATACACAAATTAACTAAGATTCCACAAAGATGGGAGTGGCAGAGTTATTGGTCAATGTAAGACTCCTATTTCCCTAAATTAGGCCTTTTAATCTGGCTCCTTCAGTAGCCTGTTCCTTGCCACACTTCAGGGAAAAAACAAAACCTCCAGCTGAGTCTGACATGAAAGAGGCACAGACTTTCCATCTATTCAAAGTCATAAGGTGAAGGCAAGTGAGCAGAAGACTTACTGGGTGCTAGGGCAGTGATTACTCAGCTAAGTGAAGTCCAGGACAGCACAGGGCAGTATTTCCCCTCTTCACTACCTACCTTAGTATTAAAAAAGATGCAGGATCAAAAGTGACTTTTCTAATGGAAAACACATTTCTGATCCTAGAGAACTGAAATAATGATATTTTCCTCCCCTCCTCCCTCAGATTAAAATCTAGAAGAAATTTTTACTTAGAACAAGTTCTGTAGCTAGAGAAACAGCAACACCAGGCATGTAAATGTTTCCTCCAGGTTTTGGTCTCCTATCTCACCACAGCCATGCCCAATCTTGTTCAGCAGGTAACAGCTATCAAGGTGACCATCTGGGATGCAGAACACAGAATCACAGAATCATTCAGGTTGGAAGAGACCTCAAAGATCATCAAGTCCAACCATCCCTAGCACTAACATGCTAGGGATTTAATGGCAGCTTGCCTTTCCAAGGGTCATGGGAATCTGAACACCTCCACATGTAAATGCACACACAGGAGAGTCTGGTTGTATGTACAGCTACACATTATTCTGCCTGGACATCCTGCTAGGCTTTTTACATTAGAAAACAAAAGCAAAATGAAGAAATAACAAAAAGATAAATCCACCAGAAGTCTCTGTAAATATTTCACTGCTGGTCTCAACACAAGATACCCATCTGTCAGCATGGAGGAAATGGCCTCAAGTTGCACCAGGGGAGGTTCAGGTTGGATATTAGGAAGAATTTTTTCCTTAAAGAGGTTGTCAAGCCCTGGCCCAAGCTGCTCAGGGCAGTGGTGGAGTCACCATCCTTGGAGGTATTTCAAAAACATGTAGTTGTGGTACTTAATGATGTTTAGTGGTGGACTTGGTAGTGTTAGGTTTACAGTTAGACTTGATGTTTTAATCCAACCTATTATTCAGGTACAGAATTCCTGTATACCATGGTATACCATGCTAGAGAATGGTCACTGTCCAAACAGCTTCTCAGTTGAGTTTTTAGGCTGGTAGAATGGATTGTTTTCTTTTTGTCTTCTTTCAGAGAAGAGAACCCATGCTTAGATTTTTAATCTGACAACTTTTGTGGTGAGTGGTGGGTCAGCTTCAGTTTTCTGCTCCCCTTTTGTCCACTTCTCACTCACTCTGACACATGCAGTTAAAGCTCTGAGTGTGCTGGGTATGTCTGGGCTAGCAAGGCAGAGTTGTGGCACCTTTGGCTGATGATGAGCAGGGCCAATGCTTGAGTACAAACTGCTATTGTTGGGTAGAGAGGGAAAGCAAAATCAGTAATTCCTCTTTTACAAACATTCTCCAAAGCTTAGGAACACATCAGTCCCAGCAATGGTAACAGCAGCTTCACAAATCCAAGCATTTCATAAACCAGCTTTCTCTTGGGACCTGCTGCCTCACTCTTTTTTCCTCATCTTCCATCAGTGAAACTCAACCACTACTGAAGCAAGGACTGAACTTGTGTACTGGTGCTCTAGTATGTGCAGGATTCTTCGTCTCATCAAAGTGGTNGCCCAAACCATTCTAGGATTGTGTGAAGCTATGATTCTATGATCAGAAGGCTGGAGCACCTCGCCTGTGAGCATTTCACTTTTGTGGCTAGCTACAGCCAAGTTACTCTTGAACTCTTCCCTCTTTGAGGGCCTGCTGTGATCATCCCATCCTTCTTGATGCTGAGGATTTACCTGGGCTTGCCTCAAACAGGCTGTACCTCAGGGAACAGAGCTGAATGCAAATCTGGCCAGGATTGCCACCCTCTGCATTCTGAAGTTGGATTTGAAGATGTTTGTATAGAAGTGCACTAAATGGTCTGATGTTTTCCAAAATGCACTCATGTTTTCACCTTCTAATAAATAAATGAGTAAATAAATAGCCCAAAGGTTGGGCACTTGGCCATTACTTACTGAATTGCAGATCTCAGCTGCTCATTTGTCTGATTCCTCATTGTGTTTTCCTCTCTTCTCTCCTACTTGAATCCTATTGCATCTGGTAAAACAAAGCTGTGCTACCTAAGTTTTCTCTCAACCTGCTTGGAAGAATTTTGCTGCTTTTTCCTGACTCCTGAACAGAGGAACTGGTGAAAATGTAACTTGATTTTCTGAACCTTTTGATGATCTCAGTGATGACAAAATATTTGGTAGCCATTTCATGTAATGCTATAATTATCTCTCTGTGGGTGTGCTGAGTGCATGTTTGGACATATTTTGTGGAGAAATCACAGTCTCTTGCAAGCTTGGTCTCCTTCTGGGCTTTTGTCTACATATGCAAATGTTGAGACAGACACTAATCCCATCCAAGTGACAATGTTTTGAGATCTGCCATTCTGAAGAGAGAAAACATGGGGAATGAGGCTTTTTGTTGTTCACAGTATCCCAGTATGTCAGGGGTTGGAAGGGCCCTAGAAAGATCATCTAGTGCAACCCCCCTGCCAGAGCAGGATCACCTAGACCAGCTCACACAGCAATGTGTCCAGGCAGCTCTGCAATGGCTCCAGACAAGGAGACTCCACAGCCTNGTCCAAGCTTGCTAGGCCCTGGCAGATGAACCTTAGGACTAAAGGGTGGGTCCAGCTCTGCACATGCTGTGTCTCACCTAAAAAAAATCCATAGCTCAGGCTCGAGGGTGCTATCTGCTATCCTCTTTTTATCAGCGCTTGGAAAAGGCGCTGAGGAGGAGCGTGGCTGGAGCCCTCCCTGGAGCTTTGTTCGCCAAGCCTAGTCACCACTTGCAAGGGTAGAAAGAGGAGAAATGAAGTCTGTTAAGAGTTCAGTCTGTTTTTAGTGGTAAAGGATGGAGAACTAGAGGAGGTAGCTAAGATGATCTGTGGTTTATATTGTGCTGCATACTCTGTATAGGAGGAAGCAGTGGTTGGAGGTTATGGCATGTAAACCTTTTTGCATATCTATGCAAGTAAGAGTCTAACCTGCTCAGAACTGAAAGCTTTCTGAGCTTGCCTGTTGTGATTGATGTGGAGAACAGTGCCATTTAGACTTGGCAGTATGTATTTGAAAGAAGGGATGTCTTCAATAGGACAGAAGTGACCTGTGAAATAAAAATCCTGCCAAAAAGATTGGGTGGCTCTCCTCAGTAGTGGGGAGAAAATGACAGGATCCCTGTCAGGGCCATTTGCATGTGGCTGGCTCAGGGTAAGTAGCCTGGTGTTACTTGTCACTTAATTATGCTGTGATTAGTGACCCCAGCATGCACTAACATTGGGGTTGTCAAAGCCTGGAATATTTGAGAGCAGTCAGTTCTTGACAGAGGCACTGTTCTGAAGAAGGATATTCATTGCCCCAGTGTTCAGTTCTCTAAGAGTTTCTTGGATTGAGAAATAAAAACATGCTTTTCTTTCTTGGCTTCTAGGTGTTCCCTTGCTCTTGTCATTAGTGTTGGGAGAGCTGTGGCAAAATGTGGACTTTCAGTGTAACAGGAGGAGGAGATAAACTCCTACCTGTGATGAGTTAAAAAGAGAAATTCCATTAGAGATTAAGATTCCTAAAATTATTACTCATTTCTTGTATTTACATATGAAATGCCTCAGGGTTGTTTGGTTTTCATTTTCTTCTTGCAATGTCCTTTTTGCTGTTTGGTGCTGAGCTGCTGCTTTTTGCTAGCTCTTCCTTTTTTGCAAGGCACTTGTGTGTGTAAACTTGATGTAGAGCAGCTGAATTCTGACACCAAATTTCTGAGGGTTTTTAGTAAATAATAAGCCTCCTTGTGACTTTGCTAGAGTTGGGGTAGGTTTGTCTCAGACCTGAGCACAGGAGTGTGGAAGGGGTGAAGGTGTCAGCTGCTGGCTAGGGAGCTTTGGGCCAGCAGGAGCAGAATGCTGGGTCACTACTTGAATGACACTGAAATGGGGAGAGCTTGGGGCTTTTCTTATTTGTTTGAAAGGTGTGGGATGGCCCAAATATGCTTATCCTGTATTATGCTGGGGAGAGGGAGGAGTTGAGCTACTTAGTCTTGGCCCAGGCTGCCCAGGGAGGTGCTGGAGTCACCATCCCTGGAGGGGTTTAAGAAACATTGAGCTGCTCTCCTTAGGGCCATGGGTTAGTGGTATGGGAGTGCTAGGGATGGTTGGACTTGATGAGCTTAGAGGTCTCTTCCAACCTTAATGGTTCTGTGATACTTGACAAGTTGATTTTCAATCCTCCTATCAGAATTTGGTAAGCTTTCAGGAACTAGTGAATTGCTGTGGGTAAGGTCATATTGTCAAAGCAGGACTTCAGAAACTTTTTTGCTTTCCATTCTGCTTTATAGGGAATGAATAACTTTGGTTTTTTTGAGCTTTCTTGTCATATTCTGCTGTTTTGTTCATTCTTTCAATAAACTTGCCAGACAAAAATGAGTAATAAAAAGTTTATTTGGTTTTAGGGAGTGGGAACAGGTCTTAAGAATCTAACACATGGCTTGCATCTGCTAAGTATGATGAGTAAATCCTGTTTATCCACCTTACTAAGGTAATAACTGAATCCTGGGCATGTTCTCAGTGGATTGTTGAGATGCATTGTTCCCCTTGCTAAGGGAGCAGAGGAGAGAAGCAGGGAGTTTCTTTTGGAAGCAGGCAACTGTCACATGCTTTGTACAAAATGTCATACGAGTCCAGACTGCAGCTCATGGACAAATTATTTGAAGTACTCTGTCCCTCTGAAGATGCTTTGTTAGCTCCTGCAAGTGAGATTGGTGCCTGGGAAGAAGAGGGGAGAGGCCAGCTCCTCTTCAGCTTGTCCTTGCCTGTTTCATGATGGTGTGTAGCTTGCCTGATCTTGGCCTACTGGGAGGGAAAAGTCTATTAGTCCCTAGTGTAGTAACATAGCTTCAAAACCTGAGATGTGTATTTTGAGGAAAGCAAGACCAGAGCGAGTTAGTTTTCTTTATATTTTCTTTCTTTTCTTTACTATAGAATCATAGAATCCTTGAACAGTTACAGCTGGAAGAGACCTTGGAGATCATCAAGTCCAGCCTTTGTCCTAGCCCTATTAACTTACTAAATGATGCCTCCCAATGCAACATCTACCTGTCTCTTAAACACCTCCAGGGATGGGGACTCAAGCACCTCCCTGGGCAGCCTGTTCCAATGGCTGACAACCCTTGCAGCAAACAAATTCCTCCTGAACCTCCCCTGGGGCAATTTCCATCCATTTCCCCTTGTCCTATCACCCTCCACCAGGGAGAACAGACCAGTCCCTGCCTCTCTACAACCTCCCTTCAGGGAGTTCTAGAGAGCCAGGAGGTCTCCTCTCAACCTTCTCTTTTGCAGGCTAAACAGACCCAGATCCCTCAGTCTTTCCTCCTCAGGCTTATGTTCTAAGCCCTTTAGCAGCTTGGTAGCCTCTGTCCCCTCTCCAGCACCTCCATGTCCCTCTTGTAGTGAGGGGCCCAAAACTGGATGCAGTACTGGAGGTGAGGCCTCCCCAAAGCTGAGGAAAGGGGCAGGATCACCTCCCTGCTCCTGCTGCCAACACTGTTCCTGCTCCAGGCCAGGATGCCCTTGGCCTTCTTGTCCCCCTGGGCACACTGCTGGCTCCTGTTCAGCTGTCACTCAGCACCCCTAGGTCCCTGTGTGCCTGGCAGCTCTGCAGCCACTGCTCCCCAAGCCTAGAGCACTGCTGGGGGTTGCTATGGCCAAGGGGCAGCACCTGGCATTTGGCCTTAGTGAACTTCATGGCATTGGCCTTGGCCCAGTGATCCAGCCTATCCAGATCCCTCTGGAAAGCCTCCCTGCCCTCAAGCAGATCCACACTGCCACCCAGCTTGGTGTCATCTGCAAACTTGCTAAGGGTGCACTCCATCCCCTGGGCCAAATCATTGCTGAAGATGTTAAACAGGAGTGGCCCCAGCACTGAGCCTTGTGGGACCCCACTCGTGACTGGCTGCCAGCTGCATTGAACTCCATTGATCACAACTCTTTGGACTCAGCCATCTCTCCAGTTTTTAACCCAACGAAGCGTATGCCCATCCAAGCCAAGAGCACTTAATTTCTTTAGGAGAATGCTGTGGGCAACTGTGTCAAATGCTTTGCTAAAATCAAGATAAATAACATCCACAGCCTTTCCTTCATCCAGCAAGCAGGTCACCCAGTCATAGAAGGAGATCAGGTTTGTTAAACAGGACCTGCCCTTCATAAAGCCATGCTGACTGGGTCTGATCACCTGGTTGTCCTGCATGTGCTGCATAATGGAACTCAGGATGATCTGCTCCATCAGCTTCCCTGGCACTGAAGTTAGACTTACAGGCCTGTAATTTCCCGGCTCCTCCTTCCTTCCTTTCTTATAGATGGGAGTTACATTTGCTCTTTTCCAATCAGCTGGCACCTCTCCAGTCAGCCAGGACTGCTGATAAATGATGGAGAGTGGCCTGGTGAGCACCCCTGCCAGCTCTCTCAGGATTCTAGGATGAATCACATCTGGCCCCATAGATTTCTGGACGTCAACGTGTAGGAGTAGGTCCCTGACCATCTCCTCGTGGATTATGGAGGGGGCATTTTGGTCCCATTCTCTTGGTTTGGGGGGCTGGCTTCCCTCAGTACAGGTGTTACTTTTATTAAAGACTGAGGCAAAGAAGGCATTAAGCACCTATGATGGTGGGACCCTTGGAACAGGTTACCCAGAGAAGCTGTGAATGCCACAACCCTGGTAGTTGTCAAGGCCAGGCTGGCTGGGGCTCTGAGCAACCTGATCTAGTGGAAGATGTCCCTGCCCATGGCAGGGGGATTGAAACTGGATGATCTTGAAGGTTCCTTCCAACCCAAACCATTCTAAAAATCTATGACTTTTAACCTGTGTTAAAGAGAGCTACTTAGAAATGTGTCAATCCTGGAGCATAGCTGTTAGAGTCAATGAGCTTTGTAGTTGGGCATGAGGAATGGCAGTGCCATTCCAATCCTTGCTGGACAATCATCATGATGCAGTCAAAGGGAAGCTTGATGTAGAAACCTGTATTTTGCTGTACAAAAATATTAACACTACTACAAAAGGCTGCTGAAAGCACCCAAAGAGGTCTGAGCTAGCCTCCGGAAGCAATATTGCCTTGCTTCATGCAGTGAAGTTAGTACTGATCTTCAAGGGAGTGACTGAGGGAGGGCTGGCCACCACCTAGCAACTAATGGGGTCCTGTTGTCTCAGGTCAGCTGAGCTAAGAAACAAGAATGTTTTCCTCCAGATCCTGATGGAAGAATGTAGAAATCTTTGTGTGGGTCACTAAGAATGTCTCTGGTGCAGGATGAGCTCGCAGGAGAGCCTGTTACTGGTGTTTCAGAGCAAGTGGGGAGCTGGTGGCTGCTCTGGTTCCTCCTGGGGCGTTTGTGTGTAGATTCATTTAAACATGGGGTGATAAGAGCACTAACAAAGAGAAAATGAAAAACCTTGGTGTCCTTATGTCCCTCCCTTCTCTCTTTGGAAATCATAGAATCCTAGAATGGTTTGGGTTGGAAGGGACCTCTGGAGCTCATCTAGTTCAACCCCCCTGCAGTGGGCAGGGACATCCCCAACTAGAGCAGCTTGCCCAGAGCCCTGGCAAGCCTCACCTGGAATGCCTCCAGGGATGGGAACTCAACCACCTCCCTGGGCAACCTGGGCCAGTGTTCCACCACCCTCGTGGGGAGCAACTTCTTTCTAATACCCAATCTAAATCTACTCCTCTCCAAAACTCCAGGCCTTTGCAAACAGGCCCTCTGCAGCCTTCTTGGAAGTTCCCTTTAGGTCCTGGAAGGTCACTAGTAGGTCCCCTGAAGCCTTCTCTTCTCCAGGCTGAACAATCCCAGCTCCCTCAGCCTGTCCTCATAGCAGAGGTGTTCCAGCCCCTGAGCATTCTCGTGGCCTCCTCTGCACCTGCTCCATCAGCTCCATGCCCTTTCTGTGTTGAGGGCTCCAGAACTGGCCCCAGTATTGCAGAGGAGGTGTGAGCAGAGCAGAAATGTGTCAGTCTTTCTCTTCAGTCTTCTGGTCAAAACATTTTAGCAGATGTTTGGTTCCTTTTAGTGTTTTAAGAACATCTCTGAAATGCCTTTGCCTTCTGGGGTCACCAAGATCACATTTTATTCAGGAAAGAATTAATGTTTGGTTGATATTTAAACACTCTTTGATCTTGAATGCTCAGTTCCTCCCTTGAAATGATAGCAGCAGTTTTCCACAAGCAACAGCCCTATGACTGTTTCCTGTAGCTCTCTGTTTGGTGTTACTGTGTAGAACACAGAGATTAAAGGGAATAAAACATTTCCTTTTGGGCCCCTTAAATTCTCAGTGTTTTTGGAGTAGGCTGCAGCATTGCTTGGATGATGAGTGTAACTAGCTGTGCTGTTTGCTGCATACCATGCTGATGTACTGGCTTAATAGATGGAGTTGGAATCCCTGGATGTGTACAGTCTGGTTTAGAGCACCTACTGCTCTTGCAAGCTCTGATGTGGAATAACACTGGCATTGTCAAAGAATTTTGCTGTGGTGAAAGTCTTCTGACCCAGAAGCTGTTTGTAGAGTATTGGTGACTTAGCCTTTGAAGTGATTGAACTTCAGTGCAGTGTTGTATGGCAAAGTTGTGCTTGGCTATGACACATGAGGAAACAGATGATGTGTTGGATGCAGAACCTGTTAGAAAGTTGCTTTTCTTCTCAAAAGGCCAACAAGTTTGTAGTCTTTTAGCTGTAGTTAATATTAAAGAACAAAATGCTTAGCTGGTCTGTTAAAAGAGTTGTTCATAGCCTTTCAGAACTGCATGTGATAAGAAAAAGATTATAGATTAACTAAATATTTCAAATTGGCCTTAACCTTGGCTGGCAACAAAAATGTCAGTAAAACCTTTACTAGTGGGTAGAAGTGTACCAGGAGGTGTATCACTGAGGAATTCATCCTTCCAGAACTTGGGACATTCCCAACCTGCCCATGCTAGCACAACAGAAGAGTGTGTGTGGGCTGCTTATTTACTACTTTATGAATCTTAATAAGGGCTTGCAGTGATGCTATTGTGGCTGACTGGATCTGATTACTTCCTGAGGGATAGAAGGATGCAGCTCTCCCACCTCAAATTGTCGAACACTGAGTAGGTAAAAATTGGGTTGAAGAAGAAGATACTCTACAAGATTAATTTGAATCTTGTGCATTTAACTGAACTTCTGGCATAGTTTAACTCCAGAGAATTTCTAGTTCCAGTGCCACAATGCTTTTCATTTAGCTTTAGGTATAAATGTTTCACCAGCAGAGCTATCTAAAGTATATAGGAAATCCCAAGATGAGTATTTGTGCTGATCAAGATAGTAGGGAATTTAGGTTAGCCAGCTGGCACAGCTTGCTCTGAGTGGTGTGCTTTAAACTTGTGTAGTTACAGAGCTGTCTGGATGCTCTGTGCCCTGAATTGTGTTCTGCTGAAGTACAAGATTAGCTCTAATACTATAGACATCATTACACTTGCTTTCTGACAGATTCCCAGAGGAGAGGCTCAGACAATACTGGATGTCTTGTAACGGGCAGACCTATGTTAAAAGTTGATTATTCCAGGGTTAGGAGGATCTCTCAGCCTTGGAGAGATTCCAAACCCAGCTGGACACATCCTGTGCAAGCTGCTCTAGCTTCTGTTGCTCTGGCAGGGGGGTTGGACTAGATGAGCTCCAGAGGTCCCTTCCAAGCCCTAACATTCTGGAATGCTGTGATTCTTAAAGTGATTCCTTAACCTTCAATCTGTGCTCTTTTTTATCTTGCAGACCTTTCAGCAGCCCAGAGGAAATTTGCCCATTCTCTGAGAGACTTTAAATTTGAATTAATTGGTGATGCAGAGACAGATGATGAAAGATACATAGGTAGGTAAGAAGTGACTCTCAGTTGCTATATTTTGCTGTGCCATCCTGCAACATGATTAACGTTTTTTTCCCTGGTTTTGTCTTCCAGATGCCTCACTTCATGAGTTTTCAAACTTCTTAAAACATGTGGAAGAACAAAGAGAAATTCTGGTAAGTTGCAATAAAATTCTTTGCAAAGCTGTAGAGGTAGGAATGAGTATGATAAAAGTCAGTTAAAATTGGTTTCTGCTTTGTTTACCACCAAGCTGTTGATCTCAGTAACTGAACAGTGCAAGCTCCCATTGTGCAGCCTCTGATTCTGGATGCTGAGGTTACACACAGCAGCTAGTTCTCATGAAAGAAGAAAACTATGTTCCTGGTAAGAACAGCTACTGAGCTGCTTTGAAATGGGAATGCCCTGCTAAACTCTGGCTGGGGTGAAGGGGAAAGCCAACATAAGGTTGGTCATCATTTGTAGGAGAAAGCAAGATGAAAGATTTAATACTGCATCAGGACACCCAAGACTGGGCAGTGGACCATGCCTGAGTGCAGAGAAACATACTATCAGAGAATCACAGAATGTCAGGGGTTGGAAGGGCCCTAGAAAGATCATCTAGTGCAACCCCCCTGCCAGAGCAGGAGCACCTAGACCAGCTCACACAGCAATGTGTCCAGGCAGCTCTGCAATGGCTCCAGACAAGGAGACTCCACAGGCTCCTGGGNCACTAAACCATGTCCCTGAGCACCACATCTCCACATCTTTTGAACCCCTCCAGGGATGGTGTCTCCACCACTGCCCTGGGCAGCCTGGGCTAGGCCTTGGCAACCCTTTGGGGGAAGAAATTCTTCCTATTGGCTAACCTAAACCTCACCTGGCAAATTTGTGGGCACTTTCTCTTGTCCTATCACTTGTTCCTTGGTAGCAGAGAGCAACCCCCACCTTGCTCCAGTCTCCTTTCAGGGAGCTGCAGAGACTGAGAAGCTCTCCCCTGAGCCTCCTTTTTTCCAGGCTAACCAACCCCAGTTCCCTCAGCTGCTCAGCTTCAACACTGCTGTGGGTTTGGGATGCAATCTGGGACGCAGTAGGAGATTTAGCTCACCTAGAGAGAAAAGGTTTGTTTCTGGTGGGGAGTTGCATCTGCAAACATGTAGTTGCTCTGTAGTGTACATTGGGAAGTGTTCTTCATTCCCATGCCTGTGCTGCGTGGGGTTTTAGGGTAATATGGGTCAGACTGGCTGCACATAGCCTGTGGGCTGAGAGCTCTGCAATACACTTTGCTATCTTGATTGACTAAGTTGTCCAGAAGATGAGGAGTTTGTTTCTGTATGATGCTATGGTTCTCCTCACGGTTGCATGCCAAGCTTTTGTTTCAGAGCAGGAATTGATAGATCAGATGCTATGTACCCAGTTTCATTCTGAGTGTGGTCAGGCCCTGCATCTAGGAGATGCTCTTAGATCTGCCTAGAGAGCAGTTATGTTCCTCAGGGTTTGCCATGTGCTTATGTTGTTATCTTCCTGGAAGTCAGTGGCCACTTGGCATTGCTGAGAGGAAGCAGACTAATCTGTGTTCTGTGCCTGCAGTGTGGGAGGATGGAGATAAGTGAGAAAAGAACTTGGGAACTCATTTTTTTAACCATTTCTTTCTCTGGCAGTCCTTTGATTCACTATTAGTCATGGTTCCTTGAGTGTGTGTGTATCTTGTTCTGATCTGGAACCACATTTGGGTCAGAATTAGCATATGTGTGGTTCCTTGCCCATTCCTGTCTTTGCATAGTAGAGAGAAGTTTTCAGTGTCTTGAGTTGTTGTTTAGCCAAGTGGTAAGGATTTGCTCAAACATAGACTCACAGAATGGGCAGGTTGGAAGGGACCCTAGAGATCATCTAGTTCCAACCTCCCTGCACTGAGCAGGGATGCCAATCACTAGCCCAGGTCACCCAGGGCTGCATCCAGCCTGGCCTTGAACACTGCCAGGGATGGAGCAGCCACAACCTCTCTGGGCAACCTGTGCCAGTGCCTAACCACTCTCTGGGGAAAGAACTTCCTCTCTCAAAGAAAGAACTCTCCAATCTAAATTTCCCCTCCCTCAGTTTATAGCCATTCCCCCTTGTCCTATCACAGTCTGACCACTTAAAAAGTCTCTCCCCTTCTGTCCTATAATCCCCCTTTAGGTACTGGAAAACTGCTCTAAGATCCCCTCGAAGCCTTCTCTTTTCCAGGCTGAACAATCCCAACTGTCTCAGCCTGTCTCCATAGGGGAGGTTCTCCAGTCCTTTAATCATCTTTGTGGCCTCCTCTGGACTCGCTCCAACAGCTCCACATCTTTTTTCTGCTGAGGAGCCCAGAACTGGATGCAGTACTCCAGGTGAGGCCTCACAAGCACAGAGTAGAGAGGCAGAATCACCTCCCTAGCCCTGCTGCTCATGCCTCTCCTGATGCAGCCCAGGATGCTGTTGGCCTTCTGGGCTGTGAATATACATTGCTGGCTCATCTCCAGCTTTTCATCTAGCATGACCCCCAAGTCCTTCTCTGCACTGCTGCTTACAATGAGCTCTTCACCCAGAAACATGTTTGAGGGCTTATTCTGTTTTTTATATGGTCTTTCCACTACATTTTCCTGCTGTATTTTATTTTAGCTAAGTTGCCTACAGGTAATTAGGGAAAGTCTCTGGGAAGTTTTGCAGTGCAAAGCACTTCCTAGGCTGTCACATCATGTTCCACACCACTTGGTAGCAGCTTTTGGAGAGCTGCTAGTTTGAGGAGTGCAGAATTGTGTGGCCTGTTTCAGGGGCTCTGTCAGCAGCTCTTCAGCAGTGCTGGATTGCCACCCCAGCAGAATGCAGTGCTGTCTGCACAGTAACACACTCTTCTTTTTCAGATGGAATGCCACAAAAGAGTATTGCATTTTTGGGATGATGCCCAGGCTTGCCCAGAAGGCATTTATCACCCTGAGAGCTAGTGACTGTCAGTTTCTTGATAACAAAAGGATGAAATGCAGTGTGTGTTAGACCAGTGATAGTCTGATGGAAAACTGGGCAGTATAAAATACTGTGGGGCAAATATTGAATTGCAGATAGAATATATTCTCTGAGCCTTTTCATTGCACCTGGACTCTAGGAAATGTTTTGTGTCATTTCTACAGGGAGTTAATATAACACTGACCAAAAATCTCTGAGGAAGTGGTTGTGTGGGTACTAGGAAAGATGATTTTCAGTGGCTGTTGCTCTGACTTCTTTTCCTTTTGGATTTCTCCATGAGCAAGAGCTCTAGGGATACTCCCCTAGAGCATATTAGGGCATGTTGCACTCACAGATGTTTGGAATCATGTCAGGAATCCAAAGACTTTCTATTGAGATGCAAAGTAGATAGCAAGGTTTCAGCTCCCCCCCAGTATTTCGTCTTGTTTCATTAAGGATGTTCTTTATTGAGCATTTTTCCCCTTAGTGTTTCTTGAGGATGATCAGAAGGTTTCTGAGTGCTCTCTTCAGTTTCAGTGCAGAATTGCACATCAGTTGTAGCCACATAACATAAAAGGAAAGAAATCAGTGAGTAATTCTAGAACTGAGGGCATTGCAGATATTGCTGTGCATTTTAAGGTTTATTTTTAGGTAGTTGAGAGAAGTCTGGTTTTTTTTTTCCCCTCAACCATATTGTAAATGAAAGGAATTTGCACTTAAAGAAGTTCTAACCAGCAATGAAATACTCATCACCAGTACTTTCTGGAAGTGTTGTTTGTGGGAAATCCAGAGTCCATCAACCTTTATATTAGTGTAGACCATAACTTTACTTGTTTGGCTATCATTTGTCTGGAGAATATTTAATGATTTCATTCAGATGTTGGAGTCTTGCACTTCATGGGTTTAGGGTTCTCTTTGTCTCTTTGCAAATAATGTGGTTATGCCTTAATCCTTCTATCTTTGTCCCTAAGTACTAGTTCATTTCCTTTTTATTCTATCACATTGCTCTTTGTATAGGATTTCTGATACAATTATATTCACCTTACAATCTTTCCTGTCCTTTCCCAAGGCAATAGAAACCTCCTGGTTTATTTTGATAGGGTTCCTGCTAGAGGTTTGGCATCCCTCTGCTCCTTCAGATCTCTTTGGATGAAAGATGCAGTCCTGGCCTCTCAAAAATCCTTTTGCAGTCTTTGTCAGTTTTACCACGTTATTAGAATCAAATTTAAGATAGCACCTCTCTGAAAAGCAGATTTATTCCCAGAAGCTATCAGGAACATGAGAAACACTTTGGGTTTTTAAAGAAGGATCTCAGTGTAGTCACTAATTTTTTTCTTCTTCCTCTTTCTTTTTTTTGTTGGGGGGGGAAGTTTCCTAGTTGTGGTTTCCCAACTTAAAGAGAGCATTTCAATAATCTGTGCCAATATGTACATATCCTTACTTCTACTTGTCCTCACCTCTGACAATGGTGTATTTAAGTGCAGGAGTATTTATTTCACAGGTTAAGTGCTCACTTCACCCAATGTTCATGAGTAGCTTGCTATTACCTTTTGTTCAGTGACTTACTTCATGCTCTCCTTAGGGCCATGGTTTAGTGGCATAGGAGTGCTAGGTATGGTTGGACTTGATGAGTTTAGAGGTCTCTTCCAACCTTAATGATTCTGTTATTCTTCAGTTTTCACTGCTGTGCAGATGATGGTGTTAATCTGTTGAGCTTTCTTGGGTCCTCTGCATGTGGATGCACATGGGCTGCCCAGGGAGGTGATGGAGTCACCGTCCCTGGAGGTCTTTAAGAGATGATTGGATGTGGCACTGAGTGGCATGGTTTAGATGTAGTGGTGTATTGGGTCATAGGCTGGACTTGATGATCCTGGGGGTCTTTTCCAGTCTTGGTGATTCTGTGATTCTGTGGATATTGAAGGGTTTGAAAATCTTAATCTATCTTCACAGTAATCTGAAGAAATCTGTGATGGAGCAATCAGTTTACTCACTGAGTTAGGGTAAAAAGAATCTCCAGGAGTTTTGGATGTGAGATGCATATCCTCCTCCACTTCAGATGAGGGAAAGCTCCAGGAGGTCCAGAGGAGGCCATGAAAATGCTCAGGGGCTGGAACACCTCTGCTCTGAGGACAGGCTGAGGGAGCTGGGATTGTTCAGCCTGGAGAAGAGAAGGCTTCAGGGGACTTACTAGTGACCTTCCAGGACCTAAAGGGAACTTCCAAGCAGGCTGCAGAGGGCCTGTTTGCAAAGGCCTGCAGTGAAAGGACAAGGGGCAATGGTTTTAAATTGGAGAGGAGTAGATTTACACTGGGCATTAGAAAAAAGTTCCTCCCCATGAGGGTGGTGGAACACTGGCCCAGGTTGCCCAGGGAGGTGGTTGAGTTCCCATGCCTGGAGGCATTGCAGGTGAGGCTTGCCAGGGCTCTGGGCAAGCTGCTCTAGTTGGGGATGTCCCTGGCCACTGCAGGGGGGTTGGACTAGATGAGCTCCAGAGGTCCCTTCCAACCCAAACCGTTCTAGGATTCTGTGATTTGTTGCTATTTGTGAAACTCTTACCCAATAAGAGTTGAAGGCATTGTATAGTTCTCTGCCTCTTCAGACCCTTTTAAGTCCACTGACAGTGCCAAGACAATGGAAAAGACCTCTTCTGAAAGATTAGGCTGCTGCCCAGGTTGGCCAGAGAGGTGGTGGCAGCCCCAGCCCTGGCAGTGTTGCAGGCCAGGCTGGCTGGGGCTGGGAGCAAGCTGCTCTAGTGCCAGGTGTCCCTGCCCATGGCAGCCACAGGGCTTGGGGCTAGAGGAGCTTGAAGCTCCCTGCCAACCCTGACAATTCTAGGATTCTATGATATTGAACATCTCAGATGCAGAGAGAAAGGCACAGTTCAAATGGAAAAGCTCAGGAACAGCATGTGATTGCCTTAATCATGGGACCTAGATCCTTTTTTTTTCCCTTGTGCAGATTATCCAATTTCTTTAAACCTTTTTCACTTTTGGAAACAAGCAGGACAATTGCTGCCATATCTCCTTCTCTTCTGTGTGGCATGAGGCCAGGTGGCAATCAGATAACTATCAAAATGTGGAGCACAAATGCAGAACTACAGCTCCTTCAGGCACATCTTGGTGTTTTGATGTCCTGACACTGACTGTCTGCTTTATCTGTTTATTTTTGAAGGTTCTATACAGTCCTCTCCAAGGCTTTTATGAGTTACATATGAACTTGTGCACATTAGTCTAGAAAACAGAGCTGACTATTGTGTCTGCAGCAGAAACAAAAAGCACAGAGCCCATTCTAGGAGTATTCCTCCCACCTCTGGAGTGAATAAGGCTGAGAAGTTCTGGTACCACTAGCTTCGTCTTCCAGCTAACTTTGTAGTCTCACATGTATCAGCCAAAGTCACTGGAGAGTTTTCATTCTGTTGTTTCATGCATGGGCAATGTTTGGAATTTGCATTGTAAAGCTGTCCCCAGTTTGGGTTTTGCTGGTTGTTAATAACACCACTGTTTCTGCTGGGGGAAGTGCTGACAAGAATTGAGCAGTTCATTCTTGGCTGAACACTGAAGCTCTTGTTTGCTCTTGGATTCCTTGCCTTTCAATGGCATCTGTTTGCTCAGCAATGAGCTTTCTGCTAGTTCCTTTCCTGAGCTGCCTTTTCTCTTTGTCAGGATCTTTACATCACCACTGATTTCAAAGCATGGACTTGCAAGTGATTCTTTGGTGGTAGGAGAAGCAGACTGATGTTCTGGTGTGTCAGCTCTGTTCAGCTCTTGTGTATTGGCTTTGCTCAGTTCTCCTCCTCCACTTCAGATGAGGAGAAGCTCATTTGTTGCTATTTGTGAAACTCTTACCCATTTCTTTTCCTGCTTGGTATGTTTAAGGCTTTGTAGTATTTTTCTGTTTATAGTGGAATGTATTTCATAAGAATCAACTTATTCAAAAGTTAGGACTATTAAATAGCTTTGAGTAAGTAATCTTTACTAAAAACCACTGTCTTCATTTAATTCTCTTTTTTTCCCCTAAGTATTAAAGAATTTATTGTTTGTGTTGTTTGCTTGTGGTCTCAATTTGATTTTTCAGACCAGCAGTTTCATGGCAAGTTAATCGATGCAAACAGCATTGCAGAGCACAGCATAGCAGATAGGTCACAGGAGGCATTTTAAGCTCTCACAAACTTCCACTGGCCAGGAAATAACCTTGGACTAGATGGGAAGGGCTGGGGAAG
Source organism: Bucco capensis (assembly GCA_013396975.1). NCBI lineage: Eukaryota > Metazoa > Chordata > Aves > Piciformes > Bucconidae > Bucco > Bucco capensis. The sequence goes on along the minus strand of VWZO01019698.1, from coordinate 96,719 downwards.
CCTGCTCTTAGATTCCCTGTAAGCCAAGGCTGTAGCTTTTAGAAGAGCTAGAAAATGCAGAGCACAGGATTCTGCTTGTATTGTGCCTTGTGGGGCAGTTGACAAGTGGGGTAGGAAATGAGCCCTGGAACCATCTGAGAAAGCCTGGAACAAAGCCTGGGGGTAGTTTTCCCAAACACCTCAGAGGAAGGTGATTTCTTTTGTCCCAGGTGCCTCCTGACATCTCAGAAATGGTCAAAATAGATTGACTCCCAGACAGAGCTATCTGCCTGACTCTTCTTTTGTTATCAGATGGCTTCCTCCACAGCAAATGAATGGACATGATGGGTGGACAAATGAGCAAATGAGTGGCCATCACTCCTCTGTAGCCTCTGCACACTTGTGCAGGCACACAGGTATGAATGTGCTATGAGACCCCCTTAAAGATCCTTTAGCCTCCAGCCCTTCTGAAAACCAAACAACTCACTCAGCTTTGGAGTTCCAAAGAATCATAGAACAGTTCCAGCTGGAAGAGACCTTGAAGCTCATCAGTGCAGCCTTTGTCCTAGCCCTAGCAACCTGCTAAATGATGCTCCCCAATGCAACATCTACCTGTCTCTTAAACGCCTCCAGGGATGGGGACTCAAGCACCTCCCTGGGCAGCCTGTTCCAATGGCTCACAACCCTTGCAGCAAAGAAATTCCTCCTAATGTCTAGCCTGCACTTCCCCTGGTGCAATTTCCATCCATTTCCCCTTGCCCTATCACTCTCCACCAGGGAGAACAGACCAGTCCCTGCCTCTCTACAACCTCCCTTCAGGTAGTTATAGAGAGCAATGAGGTCTCCCCTCAACCTTCTCTTTTCCAGGCTAAACAGGCCCAGATCCCTCAGTCTTTCCTCCTCAGGCTTATGTTCTAAGCCCTTTAGCAGCTTGGGAGCCTCTGTCCCCTCTCCAGCACCTCCATGTGCCTCTTATAGTGAGGGGCCCAAAATGACTGAGAACCTTTTGCTCTTTAAGATTGTGAAGCTACAGGGAGAACTGTAGACCAGTGAGACATCCAGACCCTTTGACAAGAGGAAAAACTTGCATTTGCAATCAAAGGGAGCAGTTTTGGGTGTGGACTGCACTGCCTGCAATCATCAGTGCTCAGTTAAACACCAAGCCAGTGCTGAGAAGTGGTTCAGGAGATAGCCCACTCCATATCCGCAGGGCACACTGGCAGGAGAGTTGGTGGTGCAGCTAACTGGCACAGTCTGACAATCCCTTGTGGTCTCCTGTGGCCCCTGGTGCCATAACTGTGCCCACAGCAGAGGGAGCATTAAACTCATTGCCCACGGGAAAGTGTGGGGAGCGATAGCCATGTTCCTAGAATCCTTGNCCTAGCCATACATACATACATAACTGGCAGCACCTCATGTTCTTATGGCAAAAGAAAGAATAGAGAAGTAGTGGAATTGGAGCTGGAAAGTTACCTAATGCAGGGTTTCAGGCAATTCAGTAAAGAATTGCTGTTTAAAGCAAGAAAGTTTTGTGGAGGAAAACTCAATTTGGATGTTCTTCCCTCACTTGGAGGTATCAGGATCAGCTTTTGGTTAGGCCGAATGTTGCAGTTTCTCAAGAGAAGGCCCAGCAGAGCTGTCTCCTCTGTAAGCAGAAGTGCAGCTGTAGGTAGTAAATGCTTTTCTTAGAGAGTCAGTGCCTTTCTTTAGCAGCAGTGTTCCCTCCTTTGCTATTGAATCCCTGCAAGCTATGTCTTCCTTTCTGTGTTCTCTGTTGCACTCAGGAGGACGAAACTTCCTTCCCAGATCAAGTTTCCTTGCCACTTGCTCAGTTCCATGAGTTCTGCCCCACTCACTGGGAGCCTCCCTCTTGGCTTTGTTGAGGGGGGAAACAATCCTACCCCTGCCTACACAGAAATCTTTCCAGTGGATGCACTGGGAAACCTAAAGCTCTCTTTTATTTGGCATCTAACCAGTTGCTGGGATGAGAGTTGGGAACTCAGCAGTGTGGTGTTGCTCTGCAGTCTGCAGCAAGGTGTATCTTCATGGTTCTTTCTCAGTAAACCTTTCTTATCTGGCAGAAGGCTTAAATTCAGAGTGCACATCTTTACCTCACCACCAGAGCTGCTGATGAGCAGTGTGTAATTTCTGGTTCTTCCAGTTAAGACTGAGGTCTAAGGACTTTTCTAGGATGAAAGCTGGGAGGCCATTGCTGCATTTGTCTAATAAGCAAATCAAATTTTGATTAACTTTGATTATTTTAGCCTTTTTGGCCACAGGGGCTGGACTGAGCTTCTTGTGAGTTGATCCAGCCTTCCTCATCTGCAGGACAAGCCTGGTTGTGGCTGCAAGGAGAGCAGGAAGGCAGAGAGACTGCTCCTGCCTAGTACAGGAGGAGGAGAGAGCCTGAGGAGCATTGCATGCTGGTGGATGGTGCTGTCTGTCAGCTTACAGTGCACAGGAGCTCGCGCTAGGAAAGCAGCTTCCCGTTACCCAGCTATGCTCCCACCTTCTCTGAGAAGGGAAGGAAGTGTCAGGCTAAATGGAGTCATCTTCTGGCCTGGCACTGAGTTATCTGGTGGGTCTTGTTGACTTGCCTGAGGAAGTAGCAATGCACTTGCTGATGGATTGAGTCTGTGCCTCTGTGGGCTGATCTAGATGATGTTGGTGTGGGGCCCTTGATCTGTGACCTGTTACTTGGAAAAGTCAGGATTCTCACCATTGTGTACAACTTCTCTGCCAGAGCAGGTGGAGTTTTGTAAAGGCATCTGAAACCAGCACTAAGCTGGAAGTCTGCTCTCAGGTGATGTTGGATACAATGATCTCCTGAGGTGATGATGTCAGTGATGAGTTGATTGCTGCCATTGCCAGGTTTTATGTTCAAGTTAAGTTAATTCTTTGACCTTTCCCTAGGGTGCAGCAAATAGAACAGGAGGAGTAGCCCGAGCAGTTTCAGACTGTCTGCCCCAGACATGTGTGGTTAAACATTTCTTACAGCAGTTCTGAGACTTTGGCATTCCTAAAACTGGTTAAGATGGGGTCACCTGAGACCTGACCTCTGTATAGTGAGTCACTTCTGGCTTACATTTGCCAGAGTTTGCCTGCCAGACTATATAGTCCTTTCAGGTAGGTTTGGATAGATCAGAGAGACACAGAAAAGGAAGGGATTTTGTTTTGGTGCCATTTAAATAGTACATTTCTATCATCATAATCTGCCAGGATTAGAGGAGGAGAGGGATGAAGATTAATTTAAGAGTCAAGACAGAACTTGAAAGAGGAAGGAACATGTATGTAT
>VWZO01019698.1:78940-92977 GCA_013396975.1 Bucco capensis | reverse complement strand
TTCTGTGATTCTATGCATATTTAACTTAAATGTCTAATACAACTTCTCTTTGGAAATGTTTGTTCTAATGTGGTCCTAGTTCTTTAGGAAGGTGAAAATGACCAAATACATTCCAGCTATCCTTAGCTTATTTCCTTGTACTGGGAGAAACTGACTTGGTTTTTGGTCTACTTGTTATCCATGGTTTTAAAACAAAACAAACAAGTGTTGTTTTGAGTTCTCAAGCTAGAAATAAACTAAGTTAACAACAAATAGCTATCTAAATAATACAGATAAGGACACATCTTTTTGTAGCTTCTCCTGACAAGCACTGGATTCTAACTACTGGAAAACAGTGCTAATGTCTCCTACTTAGTCTAGTATCATGTGAATTTGAATTAAGTACTTTGTATTTCTGCCCCTCAGAAGAACAGCTCTGGAATTCCCTGTTACATTTGCCACTCACATCTTTGTGGACAGTTTTCTATCTGTGCACATACAAAGTCACATCCATGCATGTATCAGTGAGGAGGAAAAAAAATCTTAATGAGAGTGAGCAAAGATCTACAAAATCCTACTTCTCCAAGAAATAATGAGGAGTCCTGTTGTTTAAATCAGGCACAGAAAGAAAGAGGGTGGCAAATCATCAATACCTGTGTGGCAGGCAAAATTCTGCTGGAGAGTTATCTGCTAACTGTAGTTTGTTGTGCAAAATGAGAAATGACTTTTGTTTGGAAGGAGGGGAGGCTTAGTTTCCTTTTAATGGACGAGTTCCTGGCATATCATACCACTGGCAGCAGTGGAATCTGTTTGTTGGCAGGGGCTGAGGGAACATCCCATTTTGATTTCAAGATTATTTTCTGCTTCAAACCAATTGCTGTAGTGGTTCCCATGGAGTGGAGCAGACCCAAGTGATTTGCAGCCAGCCCTGCTGGTTTTTAAACCACAGCCTTTACTGCAGGAGGTTTTTTTGTTCTCCTTTTTTTTTTCCCTTGGGTTGGTTGGGATTTTTTTCTTTCAAGGTGCTGTGGTTTTCTCTGAGTTAACTGACTTCATGTTCAGCATACATTCACTGCTTGTTAACCTTAGGTTTCACTTTTTTGTGTGTAAATGTTCAAATAATTAATGAGCAACTTGTCAGGAGCTCAGTTGCTCCCTTTAAGTGCTTTTAGTCCTGGTGCTCCTACCTCCTGGCAGCTAGCATCATCATGTTCCTCTGAGCAGGAGGCCTCATGGCTTTCTCCCTCACTTTGTCAGTAGAGAGGAAACTGGCAGAAAGCATTTAACTTCTTCAAGTTTCTCACTAGAGAAGGACTATTCTGTGATTCCCATCAGCAGTTCTCCACTCTAACTTGTGGCCAGCAAGGAGAGATTCTTTAGTCTTCAGGAGCTTTTGCTGTGTCCCAGGAGACTCTTTCTGGCACTTGATCCCATTCTAAATCCAAATTCCTGTTTTCCTTTCAGCCTCTAAGAATCCCCAGGAGAAGTTTGGGAGCCTGACAAAATTTGGAAAACCTGAGTGTCCTAAAAACTGCTCTGGAGACTCCTGCTAACTTCTTGAGTAGTTAGGTGCCAGGTGGGCTAAATCCTTCCTAGAACCACAGTTCATCTCCTCTGTGGGGCATTTGACTGCCCTGGCTCTCAGCTCAGAGAGCAAAGAGTTCTCCAACCCCCAAGGGCATTCCCAGAGCCTTGGGATGTACTTTTCAGGATGTGTCTTTGCTGGGCTGGAGGTGTGGCAGAAGTTGCTCTGTTGTCCTTCCCCCACTCACCAGCTCATCGCTCTGGGGTGTCATGGTTAGCTTGGTGCTGCTGGATGCTTTTGAAAGACAAAATGATCAGGCTTCATTCCTCTTTTGCTCCCACCAAGGCTACACTGAAGGCTACTTAGGAATATTTTTGGTAAAATCAGGAAATGGCTGCAGAAAGAGAAAGTTTGAGCTGTGAGAACAAGTGCCCTGAAGTTAGGAAGCATCTGTTAGCATGGGTGACTCTGCAACATCCAGTCTGGCCCAGACTTGCCAGATATTTGGGTTTGCAGTTAGCTCCATAGCTTAGCACGCTGCTGTGGCTGTTGGAAGGGCTGAGTTGCTCTGGTTACAATGCATTTTGGCAGGCTGAGTCCCACAGGAATCCATCCCTGCATGGCTCCAGGGGTGGGAGGGAGCAGACAGGCTCTTCAGATTCCTCTTGTGCCAGCTCTCTTAATCCATCCCTCTTCTTTTAGGATAAGAGCTTTCCAGAAGTGTTCCAGAAGGCTGGATTAAGCCTGCAGTGTATTATCTGAAACTTTTCGTATCTGAAAGGGGGGGGAAAAAGATGAGAGAGAGGAAGCTTTGTGTTGTATCTAAGGTGGGCTTCCAAGGAGCTCTGCCTGGGCTCCTGGCAGCTCAGCCCCACACCTGTGCTCTCTCTGTCTTTCTGCCTTAGGGCTGAGACCAGAAGGATCCCAACTGCTCCTCCACACCTCCAACCTTCTTGTCATCTTTTCTGTGCTACTCTTACACTGAAGAAGTTCCAAGCTTTGCTGACATTTCAAACATCCTTTAGTTTTTGTCTTGTTTGCACCAAACCCAGAGCCCAGTTCATCTCCAGTGATACTTCATGTGAACTAGAAGCTATTTGCTGCCCAGATCTCATCAGCCACAGTTTTCTGTCTCAGATTGACATATTATGACCTTTTTACTTTCTCTTTAATGTGACTATGAGGCTGCTTGTCTTAAGAGCCCTGGTGGATGCTCATCCAGTCAAACAAACCTCTTCTTTCTTGACTTTGCATTTCTTGATTTTATCATACATACATACATAGAATGATTGATTTTATCACTTAGGTTAACTTCAAAGTTTTCTTAAGCTACTTAAATATTTGGAAATATGGATCAATACCTAATGGCTTTAACTGTGTTTTAAAAGATAATGATGATTCGTTACCCTATTGTTTATTTTGGGGGGGTTAGGACCTAACTTGCATGCTTCTTTATTTTTACCCTAGAGCTTGCTTTTGACTTGTTATTGCTGATGCTGAAGTGACTTGTCAGTCCTGCTAGAGAAACCTAACCTATGCTTTTTTTTTCCTTCAGGCACTCAGTGTTACTGAAACTCTGATCAAACCTTTGGAGAGATTTAGGAAAGAGCAGCTAGGAGCTGTCAAGGTTTGTCCCTCATTGCCTTTCTGCTAACTAAGTTGGTTTAATTTCTCTACTTGGATTGCAGTGCAGTAATGACATGTACTTGGCAGAGAGATACTCTTGTTTATATTTTGTGAATTCACACTTTTCTTGGGAACTTGCTTCAGAACCAAATGGAAAGTATGTTTCCAGAAGAGAAGAATGTGTCCTTTCCCTTCCTTCTCTCCTCCCCCTCCCTTATCTCTACTGTCTGGAATAGGAGCAATCCTAACAGCCTGCCCCCTTCCTAATGGCTAACCCTCTCCTGCTTTGGATTTGCTTCTTGTTACACAAGCAAAGGCTGAAAAATATTAACTCCCCAAAGGAGCTCACGACCTGCAGAGTGAAAATTGCCTTTGTTTTACTTTTTTGTTTTGAATTGAATAACTCATTGCCTCTGTATGAGAGGGGAAACTAGGGATAGAGAAGCAGACAGCAAGATCTCACTCGAAGATTGGGTTGTGGTTTGTGGCTTTTTGTGTGCTTGGCTTTTTGGGTTTGGGGTTTGTTCTTGTTGTGTTTTGTGGAAGTGTTTCGAAATTTTTCAGTTTGCCACTTTAATTCTGAGAGCACTATACATTTTGACTTCAGCAGGAATGATTAACCTGTTCTGAGTATTATCCCAGTGCTTACGAGTGGAAAATGCTCCACTGATTTTATGTTCTGAGGAGGAGATCAGACATCCCAACCAACACACAATAAAAACTTTACTACAGGGAGTCTTCCAAGAAAAAAAGAGTTTGTTCTAGATGTAACCTGGTGTTATAGAAACAATTGTAATAACTGGATTGTTTCAACAGTATTTGTCCTGGTTTGGCAGTGAGAACTCCTCATGCTTTAAATTATCTGATGACCTTCACTGCTTTCATAGTTTAGAATTCTGCCTCTGTTTTTTCTAACATCAGAAGTTACATTCATACAGTCTACATCTCACATTTTTGGGTGGATGCTCCTTCCCTTGTGGCCTTGCATACTGTCTCTCTGAATTTGAAGCTCTTATTTAGCCTTTTCTTTAACAGAATTCTCACCTTAAATAGAACATAGATGTGTTAATCAAAATGAATCAAAATCAATCAAAATTGAACTCTTTGAGTATTCTTATCTGACTATTCATTCAATAGAATCACAGTGCTGATACTGGAAATACAGCACTGCTTAGTTCTGAAAACCAAGTTATGGCATCTAGTGTTGACATATATCTGAAATCTTGTGTAGTTGAATCTGCTACTTCAGATTTTCCTGTGCCTTGCATCCCCTGGTGATGAAATGATCTGAAGTTAAGCTGGAAAAGAAAAAGAGAAGGAACATCCTGTACAAGCTGCTCTAGGTTCTGCTGCTCTGGCAGGGAGGTTGGACTAGATGAGCTCCAGAGATCCCTCCCAACCCCTCACAGTCTGGGATAGATGTTCAGTTCTGCACTGTTGGATGCTGAGACCCTCATTGAATGACCCTTTAGTCAGAGGTGTTTCTGTTCCAATCCCAAGCTTCTGGCTTTGCCTGCTTAGAAGTCAATAGTGCTCTTTTGTTTCTGGCAGCACTCCAATATTGATCAGATCAAGGAAAATTTTGCTGATAGAAACACAAAGACTTCCCCCCCACCTCCCACTTCCTTCCTCATTGGCCACATGCTGCTATGTTCTCTCTAATCACACTAATACTCTGAGGATCTGCATGGTTCTCACTTGGGAAGGAATAGTGTGGCTGCCTTTTGAAAGGAGAGAAAAACAGCAGGAGAAGCAATCCTAAAGAGCTTCCATTTCTTCTTTAATTGAATGCCATCTTCAGAATCCACCCAAACCACCTAAGCCTTCTAGAATATTCCCTACAGTACTACTAAAAATGAAAGGTTAAGGGGGGAAAAAAGAGAAGTGTGTCTGGAGAGCCTAACCAGTAAGTTGGCTAGAATAGATGTAAATGAAATTCCACATTGATGGATGATGGAAAAAAGAGTTGGGTTGAACACCTATCTTCCTGAGGAGTAAATCTGTCAGTTCTTGAATGTGTAATTTAATACTTGATTTGACTTACTGGACTTACTATTTGACTTATTTTCAACTGCAATGAGTTGTACTAAAAATAGCTTCCAAACTAGTTTAATGTTATAGATCACAGAATCAATAAGGTTGGAGGAGAGCCCTAAGATCATCAAGTCCAACCATTCATCAGTACTGATTTCTGCCTTAACAGAGTGATTAGAACTGACGAAACAAAAGGATTGCTTTACAGCATCTCCTACTCAATTAGGTCCAAGAACTTCAATGCCCTGTAAACATTCCATGGTTGTCCCTGTCCCAGGGGTCAGAGAACTGGATTTGCATGTGACAGTAATGGAGATGTGTCTCTGAGAGTTTCTCTTGCTAGTATGATATTGTTTTGTGCAGGTTTTTTTGTGAGTACAACAGCAGAAGCAGGAATTCAGCAGAGAGGTCTTTGTGTGGCTTTCAAATCCAGAAGTGCTGTGGAACTAAGAGCTATATTTACTTGAGATTTTGACCTGTGGAGCTCTGTCAATTCTAGAAGGGTGGGGTTTTTTTTCAGTGGAACTGATCTTTTTCCTTGAACTCTTCTCTTCCGAACCAAGATGAACCCTGAAGATAATGAAAAATGCAATAAAGCAAAAAGAGGGGGGGGGTTTGTATGGTTTTTTTGGTTTGTTTTTTTGTTTTTAACTTAAGCATTTGTGTGATAATCTTCACCACAATGATGTCATGGAATTTCATTTTAAATGAGCTTTTAACTTAGTTTTAAAGATGAGCTGGAAACATGCTTTTCCTCAGCTATGTGGAGCTGTGATAGTTTGTTTCTCTTTGCTGTTGCAAAGTAGACTTTTGAAAGAAGGAGGCTTTTGTGACATTTTTCTGTGCAAATGAGCATTGTTTTGTTTCTGTGTCTAGGAGGAAAAGAAGAAGTTTGATAAAGAGACAGAGAAGAACTACAGTTTGTTAGAAAAACATTTGAACTTATCAGCTAAGAAGAAGGAGCTACAATTGCAAGAGGTATTGTTGCCTTTTGGTACAAGCTAAAGGCTTTTGAATAGATAAGTATATTTAATGCAAAGCCAGCTTTCACAGATAAACATTTGTGTCAGCTGGAAAGGCTGGTGGAAAAAAAAATCAGTATTTGCTGAACTGAGTGGTGTATATCTCCCATGTTCTGAACTGAGGGCTTTACTTGGTCCTGAATTTTCCCTGAGCCATGCTATGTGTGTTAGTTCTGTATTTCTTCGGCAGCACACAAAGTACAATGGAAGAGTGAGTGACCTTGCTGGGTGTGAGGTCAAGAAACTGAGGAGGGGGGTGAAAATTTACAGGGTTATTGAGAGGAATGACTAAAATGACTGGGTTGGGTGTTGTATTGTTGAGGGGGAGGCAAACAAAGCAATAAGNAAAAAGAGGATAGCAGATAGCACCCTCGAGCCTGCACAAGGGATTTTTTTAGGTGAGACCCACCCTTTAGTCCTAAGGTTCATCTGCCAGGGCCTAGCAAGCTTGGACGCTGGCAGCCAAGTCCTTAGGACAGAGGTTTAAGCTCTTAGATGGAAGGCCTTCCAGGGCTAAACGAGCTCCATCTGCCCGGGTTTGGAATCAGAGTTGTCCTTCTCCTAGGATGACTGCCAGAAGGCTAATGAGCTCATCCTACCCATGCAAGGATTCTAGGAACATGGGTATCACTCCCCACACTTTCCCGTGGGCAATGAGTTTAATGCTCCCTCTGCTGTGGGCACAGTTATGGCACCAGGGGCCACAGGAGACCACAAGGGATTTACAGACTGTGCCTGAGATAAGATGAGATGGGCTCAGTTTATCCATGCAACCAGAGACACTTTATTGCTTGTGAGGCTGAGACACCTTATTGCTTGATAATCTGAGGCACTGTAGACACCTTTATTGACTGCAAGCAGTCCTAGCTTTACGTCTAAGGACCTTGCTTGTAGTTTTCCACAACAGTTAGAGCCAAAAGCTTAGCTAACTACATAGTCATGTATTTTGATGGTCATACATGGTTATAAGTTCCTGTGCTTATAATCATATATGGTTATAGTGATTATAGTTTCCTGTGCTAATAAGCATGTTCTTCCTTCCTTCTACATGGTCACTTGTCCTTCAGCATGTCCTGCTACTAATGAGGATCTTGTCCTTCAACATATTCTATCACTAATGAGCATCCTGCTAGTAATAAGTACTAATGATCAGATGTTTCTACACCTTGCCAGCAAGCAGATGTTTGGTATCCTTGCCTGCCACAGAGCTGGAGAGATAGTTTCCCTCCTTCCATGTTGCCAGAGCCTCTCTGTTTTAACAGGCAACTTTTCCATGCTATTGAAGTACCTACTCTGATGTATTTGGCTTTGATTCCATAAGAAAAGAAGCTTGAAGAAGTGTTACTGGAATGCTTCTGAAAATGAAGGCCCCTGTTGCAAAACAAGATAGGTTATTGAGTAAGAGAATTGCTGCTGCCATTATAAAGTAGATGCAGCAGCTCTCTTGGCAAGGAACAAATCCCAGTCTGGAGCAAATGATCTTGTGTGCTCTACATGTGTCCTAAGGAGCTGTGTTCTGTGTGCAGGCAGATAACCAAGTGGAGCAGACCAGGAAACACTTCTATGAGCTGTCCCTGGAGTATGTGTGCAAGCTGCAGGAGATCCAGGAGAGGAAGAAGTTTGAGTGTGTGGAACCTGTGAGTACCAATCGCTTACCCTACTCTGCCATTCCTAAGAGCTGGAATGCAGCACCTGCACTTGTGTGACTTAACAGAGCACTGTGTTCCACCTGAGCAAACTCCCAGCACAGACTTAGTGCAGCAAGCATCTCAGAGCCTAGAGCTTTGGATCCATCCATGTGGATGTTCAGAATATCCTGGGCAAGCTGCTCTGGGTTCTCCTGCTCTGGCAGGAGGGTTGGACTAGATGATCTCCAGAGGTCCCTGCCAACCCATAACAGTCTGGGATTCTGTGAAAAGGTGTGAAACTGTGTGCTGCACTGCAAAAACCTTGAGCTGATGTTGGGTAGACTTTGTGCATAACTCCTGGAATGTTATTCCTCAGTAATGTAAGGACTTTCATTTTGAATCCAAAGGTTGCACTTAGAGGCCTGTTAGTGAAGAAGTGCAGGTATAAATTAAGAGGGTGCTGCTGGCTAAAATGCTCATTACCAGGTTTTAATTGCACTTGAATCTGTACAGAGATTCAACTGAATTCCACTGAATTTCAGTGAAAATCATGCATGTACTTACTTAAAACTTACTTAAATGTCTGAAAAGTGCTTATTCTAAGTATCTTCTGGAATGTGCTTTACCTTCATAGTATAAGTGCAGCTTTAGGGCACAACAAGAGACCAGTAATGCTGAGGTAAAGGGAGAATGGATTGTAGAAGTGACCCAGATCTGCATCCAAAAAGCAGTGGTGAGTGAAGGTGCTGGAGGAAAAACCTCCTCCTTCCAACAGGGCAGTTGACTCTGTTCTGAAATCTTCTCATGGTTGTCATTTGCAGGGAGGAGTGTGACCAGGGCAATGGTGACAGAAGACAAAATGATCATTACCTTCTTGCTCATTACCTCATGGGTATCAGAGCAGCTGTAGGAGAAGATTCCAGGGGGAAGTTTGGGAGCTAGGCAGTAGACATTGCCTGTGGTCAAACCTAAAGGAGAGATCAGTTGTGAAATTCCAGAGACAATACCACCCAGAAATGTCTGTGTACACAGTTGATCCTTTGGATCTAAATAGTTACTAATAAACTGTAGGCATTAGTGGGAATTGGTTTGAAAAGAATCATGCTGTCACCTCTAATCTTTCCCCAGAAGGCTATGGCAGTGGAGTTTTTCATTCTAACAAGCCTTGTGTTTGCATTTCAGGTGTTATCATTCTTTCAGGGTTTGTTCACTTTCTATCATCAGGGATATGAACTTGCTAAAGACTTCAGCCACTACAAAATGGCCCTGCAGATAAATATCCAGAATGTAAGTTGAGATTGATGTCTGTGCCTTTCTCGAATTATTTGAGTAAAAGCAGACACTTCAGGCCCTGTCTGGAGTGGCTCTGGATTGCCAACTCTCCTCGGGGTTAGTGCCTGCTGGCAACTTTGGGGCTCTAGTGCCATCTCCTGGCTAAGGAACCACAGCACGGAGCAGATCCTCCTGAATTCCAGGGACTTCTGTCATTTCTCATACTCCTCTAAAAACACCAAACACCAAGTCATAGAATCATAGAACTGTCAGGGTTGGCAGGGACCTTCAAGCTCCTCTAGCCCCAAGCCCTGTGCCTGCCATGGGCAGGGACACCTGGCACTAGAGCAGCTTGCTCCCAGCCCCAGCCAGCCTGGCCTGCAACACTGCCAGGGCTGGGGCTGCCACCACCTCTCTGGGCAACCTGGCACAGTGGCTCAGCACCCTCCTGGGGAACAACTGCTGCCTAACAGCAACCTAAATCTCCCCTCCTCAAGCTTGGATCCATTCTCCCAGGTCCTAGCACTCCCTGACATCTTAAAAAGTCCTTCCCTAGCTCTCTTGTAGCCCCTGCAGATCCTGGAAGGCCACAAGAAGGTCTCCTGGGAGCCTTCTCTTCTCCAGACTGGATAACCCCAACTCTCTCAGCCTGTCCTCATAGGAGAGGTGCTCTAGCCTCTGAGCATCCTCGTGGCCCTGCTCTGGACACCTTCCAGCACCTCCAGATCTTTCTTGTCCTGGGATATACTTGCATATTCATTAATATAAAATTATATGTTCCTTCCCATTCACAGTGTGAAAATCCCTTGTGGTCTCCTGTGGCCCCTGGTGCCATAACTGTGCCCACAGCAGAGGGAGCATTAAACTCATTGCCCACGGGAAAGGGTGGGGAGTGATACCCATGTTCCTAGAATCCTTGGATGGGTAGGATGAGCTCATTAGCCTTCTGGCAGTCATCCTAGGAGAAGGACAACTCTGATTCCAAACCCGGGCAGATGGAGCTCGTTTAGCCCTGGAAGGCCTTCCAGCTAAGAGCTTAAACCTCCATCCTAAGGACTTGGCTGCCAGCGTCCAAGCTTGCTAGGCCCTGGCAGATGAACCTTAGGACACAGTATCCAGGTGAGGTCTCCCCAGAGTGGAGTAGAGAGGAGAATCACCTCCCTCCACCTGCTGGCGATGCTTCCCCTGATGCAGCTCAGGCTAGGCTTGGCTTGCTGGGCTGCAAGTGCACACTGAGGGCTCATGGGGAGCTTAAATGTCAAAGGCTCCCACTCCTTTTTCCATTTCTCTTTCCTTTTTAGTGTCAGAACTCAGGACTTGTCATTTAAGAGTTGAGAAAGGAAGTCTGTTAAAATGCCTACAAGCCTGTAGAACCCAGAGGATGGGTAACAAAATGCCCCAGTTCCCAGTGGTTTAGGTCTGTGGTGGTGATAGCTGAGGGTTGTTAGCTGACAGGGCTATGTCATCCATAGCTAAGAGAAGGAAAGAACAGCAGCTGGGCTTCTCAGCATTGGGTTTTGCCATCTCTGATAGCAGTGTGGCTTGGAGGTTCTGTTTTTTCTTGAAGCAGCTCTTTCAGGCAAGAACATCCCTGTTGGTTTGGGCTGCAGAACTGTATAAGAAGACATGGTAATCATCCCCACGGCCTTCACCCATCTTCTTCCAGGGCAGGCTGAGAGAGGCACACCACTACTTAGTGTACCCTCAGGCCAAATTGCCCAGGCTGATCTCCTCAGGGCAGGGCCAGAAGGAAGCAAGGTGACAAGCTGAAGCAATGGGACTGACAAGAGCCTTAGTCAGATGATCTGATAGCTTCCTTCAGGTCTGTTGGAGAGTAAAACTGCCTCAGGGGAAATTTCTCAGTGATCTGGATGAAGGAACAGAGTTGCCTCCTCAGCAGGTTCCATGATGGTGCAAACCTGGAAGGAGTGGCTGATAGCTCAGAGTGCTCTCAGTACACAGAGTGCTGTGCTGCCATCCACAGAGATCTCCATGTGCTGGAGAGGTGGGCAGAGTGGAACCTCCTGACATTCAGCAAAGGCAAGTGCAGAGTCCTGCAACTGGGGAGGAATAACCCCATGGAGCAGGACAGGCTGGGGACTGACCTGCTGGAAAGCAGCTCTGCAGAGAAAGACCTGGAGGGGGTCCTGGTGGACAACAAGTTCTCCATGAGCTAGCAGTGTGCCCCTGTGTGGCCAAGAAGGCCAACAGTGTCCTGGGCTGCATTGGCAAGAGCATTGCCAGCAGGTTGAGGAGCTCATCCTGTCCCTCAGCCCTGGGGAGGCCTCATCTGGAGCAGTGTGTCCAGTTCTGGGCTCCTCAGGACAAGAAAGGCATGGAGCTCCTGGAGAGAGTCCAACAGAGAGCTACAAAGATGCTGAGGAGCTGGAGCAGCTCCCTGCTGAGCAAAGGCTGAGGGAGCTGGGCTTGGAGCTGACCTTGGGCTTGGAGGAGGCTGAGAAGGGATGTTCTCAATGGATAGAAGGAGCTGAAGGGAGGGTGTCAACAGGATGGAGCCAGGCTCTTCTTGATGGAGCCAAGCAATAAGATGTGAGGCAATGGGCACAAACTGGAACAGTGCAAGTCAACCTGAGGAAGAACTTCTTTCCTGTGAGGGGGACTGAGCACTGGACCAGGTTGCCCAGAGAGGTTGTGGAATCTCCTTCTCTGGAGAGATTTCAAACTCACCTGACCACAATCCTGAGTAATATGCTTTAGGGAACCCTGAGGTTGGACTGGATGACCTCTGGCAGTCCCTTCCCACCTTAAGCATTCTGTGATTCTGTAATTTGGATGTGCCAGAGGCTTATTGGTAGGGAACAACCCATGGACCTTCGTGCAGACAAGCAATTCCCAGTGGTGCATCTGCTCTCTTGACCTCTAAGGCAACGTGGAATTAAGAGACAGAAACTGCTGCTGAGAGGTTGCAGTCTATTTTTAGCAAGGGCTTAACTAGCAGACAGTAGCAGGGAGACAGGAAGAGAGGATTACAGTTGCTGTAATGCACTGTGACATGATTCATGTGTCACCATACAATTCCTTTCAGTTTTCTTCCCATGTGTTTAGGTCTCTGCTTTCCTCTTTGGTCTGAATAGGAGAACTGAGCAGCAGTAGCTTCATAAGCAGCTTCTGGAGGAAATTTGAGCCCAGCCTTGCTGCTTCTTTGTGCTTAGCTTACCAGTGAGGAGGAGCAGAGAACTGCAGTGGCTAGAGGAAGGCTGCTGCAGGATAAGCAAGGAATGGAACAGGAGAGGGAAGCTGTGATACAGTTCTGAGCAGCAGGTAGAGAAGAGCCAGTGAAGTGGTCTGGAGAATGGATGAGCAGTGAGGAAGCAAGATAATCTCAACAGCTGCCTTTGAACTGGCTGAATGGTATTAGAGTGTGCCCCAGGAAATGCAAAAGAGCTTGAGCATTAGAGCTCAAGTCTTAGGAACAGATAGAGCAACCTGGATTTCAGAGTGCTGCAGAGAAAGGAGGCAAGGCTTAGTTAGCATCCCTCTGAGGGAAGAGGGATAGAAGGAAGTGTCTGAGAAGATCAAGAGAGGACATGACACATTCTGCACTGGGCTGAAGATGAACAAAACATCCCAAAGCAGAAAAGGAACTAAGGCTTGGCTGTGGTACAGCTGAGCTGCTGGCAGAGCTCTGGCTTGACATGTTAGAAGGTTCAGTGCAGAGAGTGTAGGTGAATATGGAGAGTTGCTAGTCTAGCTGTTGTAATTGCTTTCTCTTTCATTCAGGTTGTCTTTACAGTGAAATTCTGCTGTTTATTTCCTCTCCACACTCTGCCACAGACCCTGCCTTTCCCTCACTGCCCCTTGTAATCCCTCCAGCCTTGCAGCCCAAGCTCCAGCAAGCTGATTGTTCCAACAGGTTTATTCTCTTATAAAAGACTTGCTTCTCCAACTAGCTTCCTTGCACTCCCAGGGCTTTTCCCTTGTGATGCCAGTTCTGTGCCCAGCCCTATACCAAGGATCTATGCTCTCCTGCAGGCATAGCCATTCTGGTGCAGGGGCTGTGGGTGACAACTGGTTAAGCTCAGCTTTGTCACAGAGCAAAGGGAAATAGACATTTCCCTGAGGTTTCTGGAGCCTGTGGTGCTCTCTCCTGCCCTTTCACAAGCTCAGATTTGTGATTGCTGCACAGCTAAGACCAAGATCCTGCCAGGATCATTTAAGGCATCTAACTGTGGAGTGCTCAGTGCTTAGACAGGCAAGCTTAGGTTTGAGCAGTCTGTCACTATCCATTTCTTTGCCTTTGTCCCAAGTACAAGAATAGTTTTGAATGTAGCTCTTCTAGGAGATGAGGAAAAGGAGCTTAGAAAATTGTGTGAAACCTTGGAACTGAGTTTGTGTGCAGGGTCCAACTCCAGAATTTGCAAGCAGATGTGCCCTGAAATTGAGCTGATGGTTAGGAGGAGGGTGCAGAGCAGTCATTTCACCTGAAGGTAAGACAGCATTTGTTCTCAGTCATCACCTCAAGACTTGTTCAGCTTTCCTCTCTAGAACATCTGGATAGGGGTGGCTGCTCTGACCTACTGTATGCCCATAACTAAACTTCTTCCAGGCATAAATCTGGAACTTGCATGCACGGATGGCCAGGCAGGAGCATGGTGTTCACTGTCTGTGTACAAGAGTGGATCCCTGTTTGGTGTCAGTGTAAGCAACTGTGTCAGAATCACAGAATTATTAAGGTTGGAAGAGACCTTAAGATCTAAGCTCATCAAGTCCAACCATACCTAGCACTACCTTACCACTAACCCATGGCCCTAAGGAGAGCATCTCCCTATGAAGACAGGCTGAGACAGTTGGGATTGTTCAGCCTGGAAAAGAGAAGGCTTCCAGGGGATCTTAGAGCAGCTTCCAGTACCTAAAGGGGGATTATAAGACAGAAGGGGAGAGACTTTCTAAGTGGTCAGACTGTGATAGGACAAGGGGGAATGGTTATAAG
>VWZO01019698.1:64229-78845 GCA_013396975.1 Bucco capensis | reverse complement strand
TGCACACACTCCAATGCCTCTGGGTCCTTCTTGCACTGAGGAGCCCAAAACTGACCTCAGGGCTCTAGGTGTGGCCTCCCCAGTGCTGAGGACAGGAGGATGATCACTGCTCTGCTCCTCCTGCTCACACTGGTCCTGGGAGAGGGGAATCCAGTACGTGAGGCAGCATCTTCAGAAGCTCATTCATCTTCAGAAAAATCAAGGTGCTCTCAAAAAGCCAACAAGCCACATCAGGATGTATCTGGAAGCATGTGCTCTGTCACAGTATCCCAGTATCCCAGTATGTGAGGGGTTGGAAGGGCCCTAGAAAGATCATCTAGTGCAACCCCCCTGCCAGAGCAGGATCACCTAGACCAGCTCACACAGCAATGTGTCCAGGCAGCTCTGCAATGGCTCCAGACAAGGAGACTCCACAGGCTCCTGGGCAGCCTGGGCCAGTGCTCTGGCACCTGAACTGCAAACAAGTTCCTCCTCATGTTAATACTAAACCTCCTGTGGTCCAACTTGCTCCCATTCCCTCTTGTCCTACCATTGGATGCCACTGAGCAGAGCCTGGCTCTCTCCTTCTGACACCTTAACATATTTATAAACATTCATGAAATCAATGAGCTCTCTTCCAAACACATGCACCAACTGGGGAAAAAAAACAGCTTGGAATTTCAGTGGATATTTTCAGTTTGGGCAAATGAGTAGGTGGAGAAAACTAGGTCTTAGCATGATTGTTTTGGTGTTGTTATTTACTCCTTGGCTAATTGCCAGTGGTTTGCAGGCCAGCTGAACTGTTTCTTGTGTCAGGTGTGAACTGCTCTGTTGTTTTGTGGAGTGGTAGTAGAGAATTTGTGGGTGCTGTGGTTACTTTCTGACTGTTTCTACTCAAGTTCTAATAAATATTTTTGTTAGGACTGCTTACAAATTTTGGAATGAGTGAGATTAAGGAGTAATAAACAGCTGAACTTTTCTTTGGGTGGGGTTTTTGTCTTGCATGCTTCTGCTTGTGTTGGATCAAAACATTTGGCCTGTGGATAGTCTCAATGTGTATACATTGTGGGTGACCTTCCATCCCATCCTCTCCTTCCTGACAACTAGTAAGGATCTAATGAATTAAGTCAATATCTGTAGGACTATTTTTCTCAGAAAAGCTGAATATTCAACTCCACAATCATTTTGCACTCTGTGTTTCCTTTGTTTCTGGACAGGGCAGTGCATTGTTTTAGCAATCTGTGTGTGCTTTCTATAGTTACAGCTAAGATCCAAACCACACTTCCATTTAGAAGAATATCAGAAAACTTGGAGAGCAAAATGGATGTGGAAATTGGGCACCAAGCATCCTAAAATGGGCTGAATCATTTCCTCATGTCAAGAATGGTTTGTAGTGAGTTGAGCCTAGCTGGATGCCAGGGGCCCACCAAAGCTGCTCTGTCACTCCCCTGCTCAGCTGGACAGGGAGAGAAGATGTAGTGAAAGGGCTTGTGGGTTAAGGACAAGCAGACATCACTCAGCAATTACTGTCAGGAGCAAACCAGTCTGTCCTGGGGAAAAAAAGAGTTCATTGGATTTATTACCAATCAAATCAGAGCAGGATAATGAGAAATAAAAACTGGATCTTACTTACTTCCAAGCAGGCTGCAGAGGGCCTGTTTGCAAAGGCCTGCAGGGAAAGGACAAGGGGCAATGGTTTTAAATTGGAGAAGAGTAGATTTAGACTGGATATTAGGAAGAAGTTCCTCCCCACGAGGGTGGTGGAACACTGGCCCAGGTTGCCCAGGGAGGTGGTTGAGTTCCCATCCCTGGAGGCATTCCAGGTGAGGCTTGGCAGGGCTCTGGGCAAGCTGCTCTAGTTGGGGATGTCCCTGCCCACTGCAGGGGGGTTGGACTAGATGAGCTCCAGAGGTCCCTTCCAACCCAAACCATTCTAGGATTCTATGATCTTCCAAACACCTTCCCCCTGCCCCAGCCCTCACTTCCCTCCTGAATCCTCTACCTCCTCCCCCTGAGCAGCAAAGGGAACATGGAATGGGGGTGCCAGTCAGCTCCTCATCCATCCTTTCTGCTGCTCCTCAGGGAGAGGACTCCTCACACTCTTGCCCTGCTCTGTAGCATGGGATCCCTCCCCCAGGAGCCATTGTGGCACAGCACAGACTTCTCCAGCCGGAGTCCTTCCCCCAGGCTGCTGTTCTTCCTGCTCTGCTTTCCCTCCTGATGGGGTTTTGCCATCTTGTTCTAGGCACGCAATCGTTTTGAAGGAGCCAGGTCAGAGGTGGAGGAGCTGATGAACAAGATCAGAAGGAATCCTCAGGAGCATAAAAGAGCCAGCCACTTCACCATGGAAGGCTACCTCTATGTGCAGGAGAAAAGTAAGGTGTAGTTTTGCGTCTGAGGTCAAATTAATAAGCATGGATTGTGCATCTCAGGGTGTAACAGCAAAGACAGCTTTATTAGCAATATTCAGAATTTATAGAGCTTAAAAGGTGGGAAGGTAATACAACCCAGGTGTTATGCTTACCTGACCCAAACAAAGACAAACCAGCCTCACCCACCATATAAGGAAAGGGAGCTGTTAAGGCCTCAATGGCTGGGTGATTTAGAGACAAAAGCCAACTCCAAAAACATGTTTATATTTTTCTGTTCTGAGCTGCAACCTTGCCTCCTGCTTGTTTCTCAGTCATTTTCCATAGGGCTACAGTNCGTTCACCAAGCCTAGCCACGATGACGATCACAGTTTTGTATCCCTCTGCTGCTTGTTGGGCACACAGGCAAGGCCTATTTCTGCAGGAAACATGAAGAGGCAAAGAACTGAGAGTTTATTAACCAGTCACCTGTGTAAATGCTCCAAAACTCTACCAGCAGTGTTACCATACCTCTCAAAGAGAGCATGGTGTTGGAAGTGTGACACTTCTTAGCAGAAGTGACTGAACTCGAGGAGGTTTTGATGTATTTGATGTTGTTTGGAATCTTTTACTAATGCTCTCCCCTAGAACATGGTGTGAGACAGCATCATAAGCTGTCAAATCAGTCTCCAAAGACTGGGCAGGTTTAGTATGATCACCTTTACTTTCATTTCCTTGGCTCAGTGCCATGCTTTCATTGCCCACTTGTGGTCACAGGGTCAAGTAAAGGAGGCTACATGCAGGAAAGCAATGTTGAAGATCTTGCTGTGAAGGTGCATGTCACACAATCCATGTCCTGTCAATACTTGGAACAATTACAAACCTTTCTTATTCCAGGGAAAGAGTCAAATAAGATGCAAAGCTCTTGCTGCTCAAGGAATGACCACAGAGTCATTTCTTTTGGGTTTTGTATAAATCATATATTTTAGATGTATGCCCCACTAGAAAGTTTCTTTGCTTATTCTGATGAGCAGTTTTACTTCTGTGGTATTTCATTGATTATTGTTGAAGTAAAGACTTCTGTAAAATGTTTCACAACTTGAAGACTCTACAACATTCTTGATGGAAAGCTTGACATTGAAGTGTTCAGAAATGAGTTTTAAGAGAGCTAGCAGTAAAAGAATAAAAGGAAAATCATTGTTTTGTGAGATGAATTCACTGATCTTGCTCATCATAAGCTTTAGAATCAGCTGAAGGGATTGTGAAGAGGTAGGAGCAGTGAGACCTTCCAGGTTAGGGGCAGTGAAATCCTCTGCCAGCTTGAGCCACTGATGCTTCCCTGCTCCTCTAGGACAGAGTCCTTCAAAAGAGAAAATTCCTTTGCAGACCTTTTCCTAAAAAAAAAAGGAATTTAATAGAAGTGAGGAGATGCAAAGGGTCAGAATGCAAGCTTTACCAGTTACCATTATGGTGCAAATCTCAGTCATGCTGTGCACAGTAGGCTGGGCTCTTAAGTGGATGTGAACTGATGAAGAGTTAGGAGTGAGTTTTGGTGTCAGAAAATGCCATCCAACCTTAATCAGTAGATAATGAAGAGTATGCTAATCTACAGTTATTTAGCTTCAAGTTACCAAGGGTAAAACTAGATTTCCATGATCTGTTTGCATCAAGTTTCCAAGGGATATTTATGTTATAGGGAAAAATGATTTTGTACTAGTGAGACAAAGATACCTTAATCATTCTTTCCATTTCTCATTAAGCTTAAATGTGAAATACTGCATCTATCAGGTTTTAGAGTAGTAAGCACTGATTAACATTGGTATTACTCTGTATAATGTGCTGAATTCATGCCATTCTTTTCCATACTGCATTATTAGGGATTCAGTAGCACTCTGAAGTATTGTTTTGGAAAGCAGGAGAAGAAAAAAAACACCAACTGGAAAAAGTCCATGCTACTGAATGCTTCTGTTTTCTGCAGGACCTGCTCCCTTTGGGTCCAGCTGGGTGAAGCACTACTGCACCTATAAGAGAGACTCCAAGAAGTTCTCCATGATCCCATTTGAACACAGATCCGGAGGGAAAGTTGTAAGTCTCTTTTCATATTGTGCTTTTGTACTTTCCCTGTATCAAGACCAGAGGATGTGTCAGATAAGATGTGTCTGCTACTTTCCCTTTCTACCTCCTTGCTCCTTGTTTTGCTTCATGTGGAACACCTCTGCTATGAGGACAGGCTGAGGGAGCTGGGATTGTTCAGCCTGGAGAAGAGAAGGCTTCAGGGGACCTACTAGTGACCTTCCAGGACCTAAAGGGAACTTCCAAGCAGGCTGCAGAGGGCCTGTTTGCAAAGGCCTGCAGGGAAAGGACAAGGGGCAATGGCTTTAAATTGGAGACCAGTAGATTTAGACTGGACATTAGAAAGAAGTTCCTCCCCATGAGGGTGGTGGAACACTGGCCCAGGTTGCCCAGGGAGGTGGTTGAGTTGCCATCCCTGGAGGCATTGCANACCCATCCAAGGATTCTAGGAACATGGGTATCACTCCCCACACTTTCCCATGGGCAATGAGTTTAATGCTCCGTCTGCTGTGGGCACAGTTATGGCACCAGGGGCCACAGGAGACCACAAGGGATTGTCAGACTGTGCCTAGGAACCTAAAGTAAGAGATGGATTAATAGATAAGAACTCTGATGCTTCCTTTTAGAAGCCCAGAGAGCATGGTACAGCTAACATGCAGTGTTTCATCATTTAGACTCTGGTTTATCCATGAGACATTTAACAAGTGAAACTAGAAATCAGGAAACCAGCACAGACTTAGCATTTGCTTTCTTAAATTCTCCAGTTAGAGAGAACATCTCTAACATCCTTTCAGAGCTGTAAGTACTAGAAGAGGGACTAGAAAAGAGGATTTTAATAGGAATGTAATTTGTACTGACAACTGGGTGTTATTTCAGCTCTCTTTGATTGCATCTGAAATATTCAGGACCCAAGACACTGTTGATCTTTAAATGGCTTTAATTCCTGTTGAAATAGTTGGGAATTGAGGGCACTCAGCACCTTCAGAGAGGATGCATGAAATGGATGCATTAATGTGGGTGAAATGCTTTTTGTTGCAAGGAAAAGGGATACCTGAAGCTGGAAAATGATGCTGGAGCCAGTCTTGCTGTAAATGCAGCACCCCAGCCTTATCTTCAGGTTTGGTTAGAAAATCATGTGGTTGGAATCTTACCAATATATTATATCCCATTGATTTAGCAGAGTGGAGATGGCTTTCATCATTTTGGGGGCTGTGTATGTTTACAAACAAGGAAATTGGAAGAATCTTTCCAAAGCTCTGGAAAATCTGCCATGCTGAAAATGACTGGCATTTGGCTTCCTTCATTGTTTCAGTATGTTTATGAATTTTTTTATCCTGATTTACTCTAATTGTAATAAGCCTAATTTGTGTGTAAACATTCAGCATTCAGAAACACTTCTGAAGCCATTTTTGCTGTGTTAAGCTTCCAGTTTGCAACTCACCATGCAATTACTCCTTCAGTGCCAACCTCCTGTGTCTGGAGATGCTGAATAAGACAAGAAATAATGAAAATGTACAGTTAATCCTGATGAAATCTAGTGCAGCTCATGCAGCCTTCAGGCAGGAGTTTAATTTCTGAATACCTAAGGGTAAAATAGGATCTTAGTGTTGGTTGGTCTGGTTCAAGATGACAGATTACAGACAGTAAAGAGCACTTACCTTGTTCTAGTTACTGGAGCAATTGCCTTTTCTACTGGAATCCCATGTGAAGTGGGGAAGTCATAGAATCCTAGACTGGTTTGGGTTGGAAGGGACCTCTGGAGCTCATCTAGTCCAACCCCCTGCAGTGGCCAGGGACATCCCCAACTAGAGCAGCTTGCCCAGAGCCCTGGCAAGCCTCACCTGCAATGCCTCCAGGGATGGGAACTCAACCACCTCCCTGGGCAACCTGGGCCAGTGTTCCACCACCCTTGTGGGGAGGAACTTCTTTCTAATATCCAGTTTAAATCTACTCTTCTCCAATTTCAAACCATTGCCCCTTGTCCTTTCACTGCAGGCCTTTGCAAACAGGCCCTCTGCAGCCTGCTTGGAAGTTCTGTAAGTCTTGGACGAGAAGCTCAACATGAGCCCTCAGTGTGCACTTGCAGCCCAGCAAGCAAAGCCTAGCCTGNTTCTCTTACACTCATTGTCTTACACTCATTGGGCAAATGTTGTTGTTAGTTTAAGTGGCTGTGCTGTTGTGTCATGCTGTAAAGTACCAGCTAAAATAGACAGTATTTTTGCATTTATGTCCTTTAAATGCCTATGGAATTTCTGTGCTGTTTCTGTGTTGAGCAGAGACCTGAATGACCATTATCCAATTCTTGCAAGTGTCAGTTTTCAGGCTGGCTTTTGCCAGGCCATTGTTTTCATGTAAATTTACCTTGCTTGGTTTGTGTAGCTGGCTTTCCTGAGGCTTTCAGTTACTGGCTGAAGCATGTACCAACTGTTTTCACAGGGTGATGAGGAACTCTTCCTCCTTGCACATTGTACTAAAAGAAACGTGGATACCATAGACAGGCGATTCTGTTTTGACTTGGAAGCTTCAGACAGGTGAGTGTGTGAAACACTAGAAAGCACTCTGAGTAGCAGTTAACATTCCTGTAATGTTCCTGTTTGTTTCTTCTTTTCTCAGTACTCATTCAGACTGCCAATGGGAAATAGTTCCTGGAGGAGCAGGCAAGCACTGCCTTGCCTCACTGGGTTTTACCTCAGTTGTGTGTAGCAGGAGCAGGGAGGATCTAAACTGCAGTGTAGGCATTGTCTGAGAAAGAAAAGCAGAGAAAAAGTTAGAGAAAATATTATGAATTGCTGTTACTGTAGTGAAGAATCATGGCTTAAACACATGGAATCATTAAGGCTGGAAAAGACCTCTAAGGTCTGACCATCAATCCAACAGCACTGTGCCCATCCTAGTGAAACAGCATGATCACAGTAATAATTCATCCAGTCATGAGCACCTTGTATCACCAGCTTGACTTCCAAAATGCTGTGTTGCTCAGGGGGTGTGCTGCATTCTCAGATTGAGAAGATCATTGGGATTTTGAGGCTTTTTTGGGGCTGCTGTGATCATCTTGAATGTTGCTGCTGCCTTTTTGAAACATCATCATTGTGTTGCTTTCTTTCAAAGGAGAAGAATTGCTTATTTATTTTGATAAAAGGATCTTAAGGTATGATGCTTTTTGTCAGCATTGTAGCCTGCCTTAATTCATGAAGGTGAGAGAATACAACTTAGTATGGTACTGCAAATAAATCTGGCTGTGGTGATGCCATGCTCTTTTGTATCTGTGCAGCAGAGGATCATACCTAGCATTAAATGCTCAATATAAATTAGTGGACTGTTGCTGAGTTTTTACATCCACCTCTTCTGAGCTATTTTAACCCACACATTTGCTCCTTACATATGCTAATTAATTAGAATTAATTCTCATGTAGTTAGTCTTCACGTTTTAATAGATTTTTGGTTATTTTTCCAATCAAACTCATAGTGCCCTTCCCTTCAAATGTAGTGTGGCCAGTGCTGTCAGGCTCCAGGGGGCTGCAGTGAAATCTGTCATAAGGAACACATGCATGTGCAGTCTGAGTTCAGAGGCTGTGCCTAGCTTGTGTGGCAGCACTGACCTGCCTGAGGCATGCCCAGGGTCTGTACCNTTAATGCATCCTAGGATGCCATTGGCCTCTTGGCCACAAGGGCACATTGCTGCCTCATGGGCATCCTCCTAGCCACCAGCACTCCGAGAGCTTTTTCCCCAGGGCTGTTCTCCAACAGATCAGTTCCCAGTCTGTACTGATCCATGGGCTTGTTCTCTCCCAGATGCAGTACTTTACATTTACCCTTGTTAAATTTGATCAAGTTTCTCCCTGCCCATGTCTCTAGCCTGTCCAGGTCACTCTGGATGGCAGCACTGCACCTGCATCTGCTCAGGTGGCAGATGACAGGATACTTATTTACAGCTCAGGTGGCATTTGGCATAAGTCTACAGCCTGGTTTGAACTTGCATGTTTGGCATGAGGATGGGGCTTAACTCTACTAACACTGTGTCTCGAGTAGGAAAGGGAGTCAGGATGTGAATTCTTGCCAGCAGCTCCTCTTGGGTCAGTGAGTTGGTTGGTGTGAGCAACAGATTTCCAACTGAGTCTGAGAAAGTTGCTAAACATGTGCCATGAGAGATACTAGGCTGTTCCCCTCTGTGTGTCACCTCTGCTCAGTGTGGCAGCTGCACTTGTGCAAGCTGCTCTAGGTTCTGCTGCTCTGGCAGGGGGGTTGCACTACATGATCTCCAGGGGTCCCTTTCAACCCTTAACATTCTGGGATTCAGTGACTTGCAACAGAGATGAATGGAGAGCAGTGTTTCCTTGATCCTGCCAAACAGGTTTTCATCTTTTTCTCTGGTAAAAGTGGGGAAAAATATCTAATCTATCTTTCTGTCCAGGTAGAATAGAGACAACTGCTCCACTGTGACCTTGAGAGCAGACATTTTTCTTTTAATAATATATATATATATGTAGTAGTGAGATGTTCCCATGGAGATCAGTTCTGTGCTGCAGGCCATCAGCTTGTTTCCTTGGTATCAGTTGAGGACACACATATCCCTTGGCTGGTGCAGGGTAAAGAATACACAGATTGAAAGGAGGTTGGAGTGAGCTGGGGGTAGGGCTCTTCTCCTGGGTTAACAGGGAGAGGATGAGAGGAAGTGGCCTCAAGTTGCAGCAAGGGAGGTTTAGATTGGATATAAGGAGAAATTTCTTCCCTGCAAGGGTTGTTAAGTGTTGTCCCAGGCTGCCCAGGGAGGTGGTGGTGGAGTCACCATCCCTGGAGGGGTTTAAGAAACATTGAGCTGCTCTCCTTAGGGCCATGGGTTAGTGGCATGGCAGTGCTAGGGATGGTTGGACTGGATGAGCTTAGAGGTCTCTTCCAACCTTACTGATTCTGTGCCAGCTGCTCATGGCTTTGTCTTGGCTCCTGTGCTGTGGAAGGAGGCAAGATTATAAGATTTTTAGGAAGGACTTCTCAGTAGCAGACATTCAGCCTTGTGCATGGCTTGAGTTTAGCTTGGAGCTAGTTGAATATCCATGGATTTTTCTTTTAAAAAGAAAGTAGAGATGATTCTCTTTTCCCTTTAAATTCTATACTTAGGACTGTAAGCTCTGAGGGTGCTAGATCCTGGCTACATCACTGAAGAGTGATGGGTTTTTTTGTGTTTCTAGTACTCCCTCATGGGTAGTTGGAGGTGACTAGGGATAGGTGTAGAGAAATTTAACTCTTCAGGAGACAGCAGAGGTCTTTTGGGGTAGGGAAAAGACTTTCTATTGAGAAAGAAATGCTACTTTAGATATTAATTTTACCAGGAGAGGACAAGGAGGAGGGAAGGCTTGGTCTCCAATTTTGGCTTGAATTTGAGGACAAACAACTAATGTTTGATGCAGCATGTGCTGAGTTTGAAGTATTGCCTCTAGGTAATCCTGTTTGATACCTTGGCAGTTACCATTTCAGTGAAAAGAAGGAAAGTTTGCCCTGCATAAAAATACCTTGTTTCATTTGGTTTAAAGTAATAACAGATAGTATAAAAGAAGAAAAAAACCCCAAACCTCAGAGCATTTTAAGGTATTTACTTGTTTTAGTTAATTTAGCTAATTACTTGGGGTCTTTTTGTTCTCCTGAGTGATGAAATGTGAGTGTTTTTGGTGGTTGCAGCTTTGTGCTGATAGTAGAAGTTCAGTTTGCATGGAAAAAAATAGCTTGTATGGCTTGAGAAATTGTTTTGCTTACTACTCTTACTGATACTACTATGAGCTTGTTTTAGTCATGAAGGTTCTGAGTTGCAGAAATGAAGGCAGAGGCTTCCCTCACCCACTCTGAGAGCCCAGTGTCTGTCACTGAGAAGAGGAAAAGATTCCATTTGTGTGGCTTCATAGTCTCCTCAGTCTAACTAACCAAAAGATAACATTTTTCCTCGCAGCTATTTTGCTACTTGAAGATAAATAGAATACAAAAGAGAGGGAATCTTCTGAATCAGTCCATCTCTGGAGAAGATTTACAGACTTGCCAGGCTGAACATAATGATTTTTCTTTTAATTGGCAGAAAAATAATTACCCAAATAACCTGCTCTGCTTTGAACTCTCCTTGCTTTGTACACCGTGCTGAGCCACACATGTACTCTTCTTAGTTTTTATTATATAAACAGAAAAGTAGATTTATGTTAAGCTCTGTTCACTAATCCTCATGTCTCACAGTTGTCCAGCCTGGCTTTTTAGGCAAGTTGGTTTAGTGGAGTTTTGTAATGAGAGACTGCATTAAGATTTGATTATTTGATATTCACTGGAAGACTGTAATTATTGTTGCTGCTCTAAAGGTGCAGACCACACATGGACTGAGTTGACTAAAGCCATTTTTAATGTAACAGCATGGCAACACCAAAAATCAGTTTCTTTAGCATTCAGGAAACTCAGTAACTCCTAGCAAGTGTTGGAATCAAAAAGGAGCTATTTCCAACAAAGAGTTTACAGATTGCATTTATAGCATCACAGAATCATTAAAGTTGGAAGAGATCTCTAAGCTCATCAAGTCCAACCATACCTAGCACTCCCATGCCACTAACCCATGGCCCTAAGGAGAGCATCTCAATGTTTCTTAAACCCCTCCAGGGATGGTGACTCCAGCACCTCCCTGGGCAGCCTGGGACAACACTTAACAACCCTTGCAGGAAAGAAATTTCTCCTTATATCCAATCTAAACCTCTCCTGCTGCAACTTGAAGCCATTTCCTCTCATCCTCTCACTGTTAACCCAGGAGAAGAGTCCTGCCCCTGTCTTGCTACAACCTCCCTTTTCCTCCCTCTCCTTCCTGTTTCCTGCTGTTTGTATCAAGACTATACCTTTTATTTTAGAGATGAGCAGTGTTCAGTTATGAAGCACAAACTCCAACCCTGACCTGTAGAACAAGGAGCTTTTCCTTCTAGGTGGAAGTAGACTTTGACAAGGCTTTTTTTAGTTGCTGGTGAGCACAGTTCCTCTGTCTGATTGGTACCTTTGCAGGCCTGGAGTTCCTGTCACCATGCAGGCATTTTCTGAGGAGGACAGGAGGCTGTGGATGGAAGCCTTGGATGGAAAAGAAACTGTAAGCATCATTTTTTCAATATCTATATTCATTTCTAGTCTAATTGAGAAATTCTCTCACCCTCTGCTTCCTTATTCCATTAAGATTTAATAAACTGAGAGTAGCTAGTTTGCAAAATGATAGATTCAATGAAGAAAGAAGGGAAATAAAGCTCAAGAGAGATGAGTAACTGAGTAAAGCTCAGCACAGAGAACTGCTAATGCTGAGAGATTTGTCAGTATAATGCCAGCATTGATTTTTGGAAATGATTTCCCATCACAATGATGATATTGGGCTTCTAAAAAATGCCTAGGCTGTCCACTTAGCTAGCTGACATCCTGCATTCCAGTGGCAAGTGCTTCATCAGTTAGTTATATGGAATTATTTTATATATATATATATATATATTTTAAAACTAAATCAGAAATTCCATCAGTGGGAATGAGGTTATACTTGAATTTGCTTAACTTCTGGTTCACATCAGGACATGGATCTCAACTCCAGACTTGAAACACTGCAGATTATCCTTACAATCATAAATATTGTATTGGTCTTGTGGGCCTAAAATAATGGGGTTTTCTTGGTAACTCCACAATCATGCTCTGTCCCCAGGAGATGGCTCCTGAGCTTTGGAGGAGGGAGTTTTACTGTCAGCATTTTGCTGTAAAAAATCTTGTTTCATCTGCAGAGGTGTTTATTACCCTCACATGTTCTCTGAGCTGGATGCTCCAGGAAGCTTACAACTTCTAGGAATGCCAAGCTGGGACTCCTAGGAGTCATCAGAGCCCTTCACAAGGATTTGAGTGAACTTAAACTGGGGGAAATTCACCTATAGAGAAGGATAGATGATGCTTAGAGGCTGGAGCACCTCTCCTCTGAAGACAGGCTGAGAGAGTTGGGATTATTCAGTCTGGAGAAGAGAAGGCTCCCAGGAGACCTTCTTGTGGCCTTCCAGGATCTGCAGGAGCTACAAGAAAGCTGGGGAAGGACTTGTTAGGATGTCAGGCAGTGCTAGGGCTAGGGGGAATGGATCCAAACTAGAGGAGGGCAGATTTAGGTTGGCTGTTTGGGCTGGGAGCAAGCTCCTCTAGTGCCAGGTGTCCCTGTCCATGGCAGGCACAGGGCTTGGGATAGAGGAGCTTGAAGGTCCCTGCCAACCCTGACAATTCTGTGATTCTATGATAGGATCATAAGAATGGGAAAAAACTAGCCCTGGGCATTAAGATTGGGGATGTCTTTCTGTTTTCATGAGGTTCTTTAAAATAATACAAGCTTTTTTATGCTTTTCTTTTCATTAGCTGTTCATCAACCTGACTAGAGCAACTGCCAAGCGAGAAGGCAGTAAGTATTTGAATGGCTAGGAAAGCTGAGTTTTCTGAGCATTTTGCAATTAAGAAAGGCAAAGGTAATTTTTTTCTGTGAAATATTTGATTTTTACTCTCCAGTTCTGAATGTACTCTGTGGATTTTGTAACTAGGAGGTTTTCACAGGGATGCAGTTTACTATATACTTAAGCGTTGTAGAACTGGAGGGAAGCTGGAGAAACAGTCTGCTTGGTTTTGCCCATTTACTTTGTGCTTGAAATGGACTCCAAAAAGGGTTAATTTGTATGCAGATGCATCCCAGTGTCTTAATCCAGCTTGTGTGTATACATCTGTTAGAATGTGGAAGTATGGTTTGAAAAGCAATTACAGCTGAACATAAATAAAGGTCAGCAGCAAAAATGAATGCACCTATTTAAAATGGAAGTAGGAGAGATAGCTTGCTTTAAATGAGGTTAATTTTCTTCTGTTAGCTGAGTAATGAGTGGAAACAGTTAGCCTTCTTGCATTAGCAGACAATTTATACTTGCTTCTTTATTTTTGATTCAATTGTTGGTTAAAGCTGGATCCTGGTGTTACTAATAAAAGCTTTTCCCCAGTGTTTTCTTTTCATGGTCCCCAGGAGCAAGAAGGCCAGATGTTTGGGGGAAGGGTAGCTCTGCAATATAAGCTTGTGAAGGAAGAAAAAGAATCAAATAGGAATACTGGATCTCAGCTGTTGTCCTGCTCATGCCTCTGCTTTCATGGAGTCAGATCATTAACTGCTGTGAAGTTATAGACATGTGGCCTGCATCTTTAGTGTGGGAATTTCTTTGGCTTGGAGTGGAGCTCAGTAAAAAACCTGCTGTTGATGATTCTAGTTTTTTTTTCATCCTAAGTACTTCCTTCTCCCATTTGGTTAACTCTCTCAGATGTTGCAGTAAGTGCTGTTCAGTTCCATGTTGCATCTGCCAACAGATGTACCTCATCAGAGATCCCATGCTTCAAAGGCTGCTGCTGTGAAGCCACCACCACCAGAATGAGCTTTTACTTGGGCTAAGCAGAGCTGGGGAGGAGAAAAAGGGAATTGCTCTAGAAAAAGTGATGAAGTGGGCCAGTTCTAGATTATGTAGTTTTGCCTGAGAAGTACTAGCTATGTGATTTAAGTCCAGCCTTCCTTTTCAGTGAAAGACATGATTGTAATGGTGCTTTAAACCTTTTTATCTCTTGTAGGTGCACAATTGGATAAGATAGGCTTCACCATCATCAAAAAGTGCATCAGTGCTGTTGAAACACGAGGTAATGATCAAGCCTAGCTATTTGTGGAGGGGGTGGAGCAGCTGCTCTGCTCTTCCAAGAAGCTCTCTGTGATCTGGTCTTCTGTAGATCTCTGGGAAAGACTCAGCTTGGTAGATTTAACACTGCTTACACTGACCAGGGCAGGAGCTTCCTTCTGTCTGCTCACAGCCTTTTATGTATGGCTTTCCCTCTAGAAGTGCTCAGGAGGGGGTGATAGCATCTCTCTTGACAAAGGAAGCCAATGTTTGTGCACAACAGCTGAGGAAAAACCTTGTGTCTCCTGTCCCTTTGCTTTGCTGTTGGAACTGGCTGATTAATGGGGAGCAGGCATGTCAATAACAAAAGGTACTGAAGTACTTCACAGTATCCCAGTATCCCAGTATGTTAGGGGTTGGAAGGGCCCTAGAAAGATCATCTAGTGCAACCCCCCTGCCAGAGCAGGATCACCTAGAGCAGCTCACACAGCAATGTGTCCAGGCAGCTCTGCAATGGCTCCAGACAAGGAGACTCCACAGGCTCCTGGGCAGCCTGGGCCAGTGCT
>VWZO01019698.1:37207-51030 GCA_013396975.1 Bucco capensis | reverse complement strand
AGATCAGTTCCCAGTCTGTACTGATCCATGGGCTTGTTCTTTCCCAGATGCAGTACTTTACATTTACCCTTGTTAAATTTGATCAAGTCTCTCCCTGCCCATGTCCCTAGCCTGTCCAGGTCACTCTGGATGGCAGCACAGCTCCTGGTGTGCCAGTCACTGCTCCAAGCTTGGGATCATCCACACACTTGCTGAGGGAACACTCTACCCCTTCATCCAGATCACTGATATTGAACAGTCCTGGCCCCAGCACTGACCCCTGGGGCACACCACTAGTCACAGGCCTCCAGTTAGATTCTGCTCCTTGATTTCTTCCAGTGAGGCACTGACTTGTCTGCTAAAAACACTACTGAAGAATTAGTTATATGTGCACAGTCTTCATGTGAGAAGCAGCCTTACAGCAGACTGGAGGCATCCCTTCAGCTCGTGGAAAGGGAATGGATATATCTACTCTTCCTTTCCTGCTAATCCCAAGTTCTCCATTTGTGCTGGAGATGATGGAATTCAAGGGTCACCCTTGCAATGGTAAGGGTTACTTAGAGTAAATACAGCTGGAAAAGACTAGAACTCAATGTATGATGTCATCCTTGTTTTACAGAAGCCTTCCAGAGCCACTGATGACATATGAGTTGCATGGAGAATTCATTGGCCCTGCCAGTAAGTAGATGACTCTTAGAGGTCTTTCTGAGCACAGCTCAAAGAGAAATCTTTGCTTGCAGTGCTGTTGTGGCCTTAGCAGAGCATGGAAAATGCAATTTCAGAAAAAAATGCTTCAACCCAGTAAAAATAGAGGGAGAGGGAAGAAGAAATGCTTTATAAATAGCTTGGTTTTACCCAGTGTTCAGTATGTGTCACATCTGCCCTAGCTATTGACAGATAAGCTTGTGGCAGACCTACTTGTATGGAAAAGCTTTTGGATAGACATTGCAAACATTCATTTTTATTATCTTAATTGTCTAATGATAAACATCTACTTAGATGGGGATTTTTTTTCCCTTGCCATTTATAAACATTAGAAAGCTTAGTACAAGAAAATCCCCTAATTGGAGCTGAGTTGAATCCTTAAAGCACAGCTGCCTGACCCTTGCTTTCAGTGCCTTGTTAGCTCTGGATCCAGGCTGCCTTGAACCTTCCTCAAGTATCAGCAGAAGAAAGGAAAGAGCAGGTCAGATGATGCTCTAGCAGTTCAAAGAGACTTGGAGAAGGCACCACAGCATTTGTAGTTCAGCTGTATGGGATCTTAATGTACATGGGATTTTTGTTTTGGAAGGGGATGGAGGCCAAACTGTGTTAAGAAAATTTCTGGCCAAATATCAAAGAGATATTGAGCTGATTTTCTTTCCAGCCTGTAGCACTTCTGGCAAACTGTGGGAAGCCAAATAAAAAGAAACTTTGAGACAATTGCTTTATCTTCTTGGGATTGCTGTAATGGCTTTCAAGGAGTGCAGAAGGGGTTGGCTTGTGGTCCTGAATTCAAGAGGAGAATCAGCCCATGAAACTCATGGCCAAAGCACATCTTGGAGGCCAAGTGCTGCAACAAAACTCAACATACTGCCTCTTTGTATTGGAAAGTGTTAAAATAATTCAAGTTTAGCCAGCAATTTCTCATTTCATTTACCTTTCTGTATTTTACAGGCCCTTCCAATAAAGGAATTCAGTTGAAGTCCCATGTTTTAAATTGGGCAGTGTTCACAAGGAGTAAATAGGTTGTTTTTAGAGTGCTTGATAGTCTGTGGTGAGAAGGGAAATGTAATCAAGGTTGCAGATCTGTGTGCTTAAAAACAGGGAGGCAGTGTTGTTTCCTATGTTGGCTATAAAAACCCAGCAACATTGAGAATAGGAAGGAATATCCTTTTTTCTCTGAAGCTACTGGGGAGGGGTGGGAAGCCAAAATGAAAAGGCTCTCCTTTCAGTTTTCTTTTTTTTTTATACCTAGCATTGTAGATTGCAAGTGTAGAAAGCTTGATGGAGTCTTGTGATTAAGTTGCTTAGCCATTCTTTAATTAGAGTTTGTGGTTAGACAGTCTTGCTTTGAAGATGGCTCTTGTTTTTCTGACTGTCTGAGTTTTGATTCTCTGACTAGAAGCTGAGTGTTTTGCATCTTGGTAGCCTTTTTTCTTGCAATCTGTGCAGGGATGTTCACTGTAAAAAGAAGAAGAAAAGCCAACCCTAAAATCTGTAGCAATATGCAAAGAGAGAGGAAAGAACTATGTGTAGCAGTGTGCACTGAAGCAATATGGTGGGATTGGAGATGAAATGCACTTTACTTGGAGTAAAATAGGACCTGATGAGTGGTCCTGGTGCCAAAACTTCACATTCAGAGTAGGTTCTCAGTTTTTCTCTTGATGTACCTTGTAATAAGTGTTTTATGTACAAGAGAAATGCTTCAGCTCCTCTCATGGTAACTACTCCTGAGATGTAATTTTGTGGTTTAGTCCAACATTGAGAAATAGGAAGAGGTTTTTATTTTCACCTTGTACAGATTCTTGTTTTCATCTGTCTGCTAGTGAAACCTGCAGGGGCCAAAATTATTCAATTCAACATGCAGCAGGGGAAACTGAAGAGCTCCATGCTTATTTTGCATTTCTATCTGTGCTGGGCTAGAGAGGCATGCTGCTGTTGTGCAGAGCCTTTGGGCAGAGGCTTCTCACTCAGGAGGAGGGTTTTTTGGCATGATTATTCTTCTGTGTCTTCAGAGGTCATTACATTTTCTTTCTGAGCATATGAATCTTCTGCATGTGCTCTCTTCCAGAGCTTCCAATGCAAGTTAGCATCAGTGCAGTGTCATTAGCTGCACAGCACCAACAAAACTGCATTTTAATGAGGAGGGCAATCAGTTAATGATGCTGAAATGTAAAGCAGCAGAGGGGCAGCCAGCATCTCTGCTCCTCATCTTGCAGAATATTCATAAAGGGATGAGGCCAATCCAGCAAAACAATAACTTACATCTGTCAGCTTTTAAAAATAGATGAACAAAGGCATCCTTCTGCAGGTGGAGTGAAAGAGGAGTTCCCAAAATTAGCAGATGAGCTGGTAATTCTAGAGCAAGATTGCTGGTGACAACAAAGCACATATGTTGAATATTGCTATGTTTGGAGATGGAGCACACACTTTGTTTTACACCACTTCTGTCTCTTGCTGTGCAGGGGTGGGAGGAGAAGTTTTTTGGTGTTTCTGTGGATTGATGTTTTCTTATTTTGAGCTAGTTCTTTCTTTCTGTGTCTCCTAGAAAGTGGGAGTCCTGAATCTCGAGTCAGTGCTATTCACTTCTTGGTCCATAAACTCCCAGAAAAGAACAAAGAGATGCTGGAAATTTTGGTGAAACATTTAGCCAAGTAAGTGTTACAACCTGCTTCCCTCCTTGGGCTTTCTCCTTCCTTTCCTTTTAAGCCCAAAGGGCTTTAGTCCAGTGTGGCTGGGGCTGCAGCCCATCTTGCTGCTGTCATGCACAAGAAGCCAGTGTGCAAAAGCAGACAAGACTCTGGACTCATGCTCTGTGTGTTTTGGTGGGAAAGGCAGAAACTTAATCTGTTAATGAAGCCACAGAAGAATTTCCTTGAGCAGTCCTGCCAGCAGCTGAGGCTTTGATTGAAGGGAGAGAGGGAACATTAGCCTTTTCTTTTTGCAAGTTCTGGCAAAGTGAGTAGTGGAGATCTGTTAGCAAATTGAAGTTTGGTTTCACACTTGCCCTGCTCCAAGGCTAAGTGCATTTTACAGATTGAGCTTCAGGAAGAGGCTGCTCCTGGTGTTCCATTGCCAGGGGAAGAATGGCTTTGCTGCTCTCCAGAGCTCAGAAAGACTTGCTTTGAACAAACTATTCACAAAGCAAACTTCTCAAACATAGGTGAAGGAAATGTAGTGTTTTCCTTTGTAGGCTGCCTTTTCCAACAGCAATGGAGACTTTTCATCACCTATTTCCTGTTTTTTCCTTCAATTCTTTTCCAAAAGTGTTTCAAAGCATGCCAAGAGGAATCTAATGACTGTGGCAAACCTAGGGGTAATATTTGGACCCACCTTAATGAGGCCACAGGAAGAAACTGTAGCAGCCATCATGGACCTGAAGTTCCAGAATATTGTTGTTGAAATCCTGATAGAAAACCACGAGAAGGTAAGCTTTGCTGTGCCTCTGCCTCTCTGAGCATGGTCTGAACCCAGCTGCTAGGCTTAATGGCTAGTGTGGAATAAAGAAAGCTTGATTCTAAAGCAGATCATCCAGACACTGGAGCCTTTGGGCCATTGGGAATACTCAACAAGTATTCCTGTTCCTAGGTAAAGTGACATTTCAGAATGCCTGTTTTCTGGCAAGAGTTTATGCTACACAAATAGATTTTCATGATGATATTTGCTTTTTATTTTTATTGATTTATTATATTTATCTATTTATTTATTTTTATTTACTGGAAGAGAAAGCCCAAACTCTTCAATGAAGTACTTTGACCAAGGTCTGAATTAGTAGTTCCATGCCTTCATTTTGCTCAGAGTTCAGAGTAAAAAGAAAACTTTACTATAGACTGTGAATTTTATGAGTAAAAAGCAGTATGTGTGAGAGAGCCAGGTATTAACATTTCCTTTGTTTTCAGCTGCTTGTGTGTTATTTTAAGCCTTTACATTTGAGGTAATACTGAAAATAGAAGTTTTTATTGCTGCTGTGGCATTTGCCAGTTCCTAAGGTGCCTGACACATCCAAGATGCTGTCCAGAACATCACCACCTGTAATCTGGGATCTACATTAAAAAAGGAAAAAAGAAAAGGAAGGGGAAAAAAAAAGTCCTTTGCTGGTCTCTATCTTTGGGTACTCCTTTGGGAATCCCTCATCTCTAAGCTGGCTTCTGGAAAGGCATGTTGGAGGTACTTCACTTGTACTGGGAGGATGGGCAGCATCTCCCTCACTCCTATTGTCCAAAAAAGTGCTTTGGAAAAATCCCAGGATGTACTTTTTTCCTCCGTTTTTTCTTTCCTAAGCAATCTGAGCATTGCAAGAGTTTATTCTTTTAAAGGTTAACAGTGTTGAAATTGGCTCAGTCAAGTCTTATCTCCTCTAAATAATATCTGCCTGCAGTTTTTCTGACAATGTAATTACACTACCTCCTTGAATGACACAGGCTGGGCAAAGCTGCTCTTGGCATAGCTTCTGGTGGCTTTGCTTGGCTTAGTTGACCTAGGGTATGATGCTGGCCTCACACACAGAGCAGGTTTGGTATTGTTCTGTTGGCAAAATACTGTGCTGCAGATAAGGCTTCAGTTCCAAGAGTGTTAAACCTTGCTCTTCAGTCTGGACCTACCACAGAAACCTTGCAGTTTAGCTCATGATTTTGAAGCTCTTGCAATGACCACACAAAATGAAGTGGAGAGAGTGAGCAGAGCAAGGGTGTTTTAATAACACATTAGCTAACACATTCATAACATTGAGCTTGAGTTATGCTTATTGAAATCACTGAGTCCCCACAGATTAGCACCATCTTGTTCCTGTGCCAGCTCAGGCATGTGTCTGTACAAAAGGGACATCCATTGCATGTGTCAAACATTAGCTGTAGTGGCCTTGCTTGCTGCTCTGGAAATGGAGAGAAGCAGGGAATGGGAAGTCATCCTCATCGCCAGGCTTTGTGAACGCAGCTCCAGGGAGGGCTCCATCCAGGCTCTTCCCAAGCGCTTTTTCCAAGCGCTGCTGGTTGCAAAGGCCAATTTGGGACAGACCAGAGCAGTTGCAAAAGGCACAGCACAAGGACTCCTCAGGAGCTAGAAGCTGCAAGACACCANTGAGGCTGCCTAGGTAGTTAAACTGTTGGACTGATTTAAGTTCTGAATCGCCAATGATGATATGAGGATGGTGAAAAACTTCCTGAGGTGCAGGTTGATATAAAACTTCTGTCTTCTTTAAGCTAACTTCCAGCCCCAAAAGCTCAGCAGTGGCTGCAAAGCAGGACATTAAACGCTGCAGAGCTACTTCTGTCTGGGCAACAAGGGCAGCGTCAGCAGCATAAAGCAGCTCCTGGACAAGATGCTTTATGGGCTTAGTATGAGCCTTCAAACACCTTAGGTTAAATAGGCTTCCATCAGTATGATATCTAATGGAGATACCATCCTGGTCATCAAATACCATCTTGGTCATCAAGGGGAATGGGAAGTACATCAGGATGATACTGCATCATGTTCCATAATTCCTTGGGAATGGGAAGTACATCAGAGGAATACTGCATCATATTCCATAATTTCTTGGGAATGGGAAGTACATCAGAAGGATGCTCTATCGTGTTTCATAATTCCTTGGTTTTCTGCCTTCTTTCGAAGTAGAAGGCTGTAGTTTTATTTTGGAAAGGATTTCTGCCATTAGGCTGTCATTTGTAGCAGTGAGCTTGCCATCAGTGGTCTGTCTGCAGCAACCTCTCCCATACTGGAGCTGCTTCCAAGGGGGAAGGAAGCCCAGGTGGGACCTCTGTGTATTTCTAGCAAAGGCAATGGAGAGGTGTGTGTGTGTGTTATTATAGTTAAATGGAATGTGTTGCTTTTAGAAGTGAGCCTTCTTCATTTAGAGCAGACCAAGGACCTGCTTTTCAAGGTNACTTCACTGCTTATTCTCTTCTTCAGATCACTGATGAATACATCCCCATGGGACTCCATGGGGATTTTTTTCCAGCAAGAAAACTGACCATTAACCTCCACTCTCAGTACTGTTAGCTGTTTCTGTGTGTAGTAGATGTGCAGAGTGGGAGGCTTCTTTCTGTATTCATGCCTTTTAGACTTGAAAGCCATCATGCAAAATAAATGTGTTTTAGCAAAAACAAAGATGAGAAACCACTGTAGAAGGCAAGGATGATGCAAATCCTGGCAAAGGCAGCAGATGACTCTGTGGTGAAGAAAGTGGTGGTGAGGCTGTGTGGTTGGCTGCAGCTGGAGCAGTGTCATCTGCCAAGGTCTTGGCTTTGCATTCTGATGCTTTGCCCAGTGACAGTGTGGTAGGGGTCAAAAGTAGGGTTTTCTTCTCAACATGCCATTATTTTTCTGTTCATCAACTCTGTAGAAAACNCTGAACAATCCCAGCTCCCTCAGCCTGGGAGGGTGGAGTGGATCTGCAGCCAGTGTTCAAACTGAGGTGACATGGCAGCTGTCTGTATCATGGCTCACAATGCTCTCTGCTTTATTCTCTTCTCTTGCTAAAAATATTTGGGGGTTTTGGAAATTAATCTGAATTTCATAAACCTCTTTCTTACAATGTTCAGTGACAAGAATCTCAGCATAAGATTTAATTCACTGCCT
Source organism: Bucco capensis (assembly GCA_013396975.1). NCBI lineage: Eukaryota > Metazoa > Chordata > Aves > Piciformes > Bucconidae > Bucco > Bucco capensis. The sequence goes on along the minus strand of VWZO01019698.1, from coordinate 43,776 downwards.
ACCATGATGTATGTTAAATTGCAATTATTTTTCTTCCTCCATTTACCACACTGTATCCATCCCCATGGATCTTGATCTGTTGTTTTACCACCTAGTCCCTGAGAGCACCTTCTGCATTGTTTTTGTCATTACCCTTGCCTTCATTACGCTGAATAACTTAGCAAACTGTGTCACTTCACTGCTTATTCTCTTCTTCAGATCACTGATGAATACATCCCCATGGGACTCCATGGGGATTTTTTTCCAGCAAGAAAACTGACCATTAACCTCCACTCTCAGTACTGTTAGCTGTTTCTGTGTGTAGTAGATGTGCAGAGTGGGAGGCTTCTTTCTGTATTCATGCCTTTTAGACTTGAAAGCCATCATGCAAAATAAATGTGTTTTAACAAAAACAAAGATGAGAAACCACTGTAGAAGGCAAGGATGATGCAAATCCTGGCAAAGGCAGCAGATGACTCTGTGGTGAAGAAAGTGGTGGTGAGGCTGTGTGGTTGGCTGCAGCTGGAGCAGTGTCATCTGCCAAGGTCTTGGCTTTGCATTCTGATGCTTTGCCCAGTGACAGTGTGGTAGGGGTCAAAAGTAGGGTTTTCTTCTCAACATGCCATTATTTTTCTGTTCATCAACTCTGTAGAAAACTTAAGTGTGTGTCCTGGAGTGATTAAAATTTAAGAGTGTACGTCACTGTCTGCGTGCCTAGTTTTGTTTTTGTTTACTGTCATCCCCATCTTATTGGGGAGAGGGGGGTCTTGGAGACCTTTCCTCAAAAGATTGTTCTTTTGACCCTAGCTTCCGGTCAAACCAGGACAGTGTGACATATTTCTTTGTGTGTATACAGAAATGTTGATCTGTGAATACTGACCTATCACTGTTTTTCACAAGGGAAGGGGAGATCTTGTTCACCTGTGGTGCATTTGACCAAGGTTGTTGCTTTTGCAACCTAGCTATATAAGTTCTGCCTCTTATGTTCTCGAGACTTCTCACACTCTTAGCAGTCAGACTGTGATAGGACAAGGGGGAATGGTTATAAGCTGAAGGAGGGGAAATTTAGATTGGAGATTAGAAGGAAGTTCTTTCCCCAGAGAGTGGTTAGGCACTGGCACAGGTTGCCCAGAGAGGCTGTGGCTGCTCCATCCCTGGCAGTGTTCAAGGCCAGGCTGGATGCAGCCCTGGGTGAGCTGGTCTAGTGATTGGCATCCCTGCTCAGTGTGGGGAGGTTGGAACTAGATGATCTCTAGGGTCCCTTCCAACCTGCCCATTCTGGGATTCTATGATTCTATGAAGAGAAAACACATGCAAACCATTTTCCTTCTGCATTATGTTCCATGTAGTACCTAGGAGCATGGTATGCTTTAGAAAGCTAGGGACTTAGATTGAGTAGTTAATCTTTTCATTTGAAGGCTTTTTTTGGTCAGTTCAAGTATTTCCTCTAATTAAACAAAGCAAGGACAAGCTTTCTCAAATGCTCTCCTTGGTGTGAGTCACAGGAGGGGAGCCTGGAAGAGAAGGTGAATCTGCTGTTGCTGCTGGTGCAGTGGACAAATGTGTAGGCAATTCAAGGGTGAGCCATGGTTAACTCTCTCCTTTCCTTCAGTGACTAGACTGGCTTGGTTGCTAGCAGTGAATGGGCTGCTCTCAGGAGCATCCTTCTCCTGAACTGTTAAAAGCTGGAGTGGGATGTGATACAGTGGAAGCTGCAGGCTCTGTAGCAGGAGTGCTACTTTTAGAAAGGCTGACTCAACAAACTCCTCATTCACAACCCACCGAAGGACACAGGTTTTTAACCTTGGGAGGGCTTGGGTTTTTTCCCTCCTCTCCTCCTTTCCCAGCTGTCCTTCAGGCTGGAATGTCATGTTTTACAGGCTATCTTTAGTTGCTTCATTAAGGCTGAAATGGGAACTACATGGTTGAGGGTGGTCAGGCCAAATAAGTGGTTATTAGAGTCTACAGACACAGCACGTTGGTCTGAAAATTCCCTTGGTTCTTTTATCACTCTGATAGTTTGCAGTTTGTTCCGAGCCCTAGTTCCTTCTTTTAAGAAGAGGAGCAGATAGCAGATATTCCCCTTTTAATCTGTGGTTGAGACTCACAGCATTCCCAAACCCCTCAAAGCAGCATTTTGTTTAGTTACGGGTGGTCAGGCTGCTAGGCAGGTGAGCTCAGCAAATGATGTTTTTGCAGGGAAGAAAAGGCTCTCTTGGATGGATAGATAGATAGATAGATGGTGGATGGATAGATAGATGGATGGAGAGATGGATAGATAGCTCAAGCTGTATGTGTTGTATGTGCTGTATGCAAAGAACGTTGCTAGTTTTGACTTCTACCCAGTTGCTTTCCAGGCTGCAGCCTCTGTTGCACTGCAACTAAATAGTTTGCCAGGCAACATCAAGAGCATTCTTGATGCTTTCTGGTTGGTGCCCCCCTGGAGGCTTAGCTTTAGGTGTCTTTCAGCTATTGATCTGATTTGTTGTTGTTGTTGTTGTTGCAAATGGAATGATTGGCAATATTGGATAAAGGTGTTTTGTGGTTTGTAGTGGAGTTGAAGCCTCCAATGCCAAGCCTCAGAAAATCAGCATCCTGGGCAACGTGAGAGAAGGCAATGCACAGTAAATCCTATGTTACAGTGGTGCAGATGCTGGAATGCAAAAGGCAGGCTAACTCCCTGGAGGCAAGCCCAGCTGTGTTGGTAACCCTGGAGAGGTCCTGAAGGATCCTAGTGAAGCTGCTGACAATTTTTATTGAAGGTTTTGTAAACCTTTTTAAAAAGCACTTAAGGTCTTTAGAAATCCTCAACTTTTCTCCCATTTTGTGCACTGAACACTGTGGAGATGTCAAGGATTTCTAGGGCATGCATTTTATATTTATTGAATCAGGTGTTTGAGAAGAACTAGATCATGTGGACTAAAACCAGAAATGAAACAAATTGATCTAACTTTGTCCCTAATAAAGTAAAATACAAGAAAAGAAGAAACTACAGTAGCAGAGGATCACTTTGTAAAGATTTCAGCACACTAGAAATTGTTTTGAATTGGTGCAGAAATCAGTCTTGGAAAAAAACCCCCAACTTTTGCCCCAGCTCTCAAAAAGCTGATCTGTTGTAACTTCTATTAGGATTAAACTTTTAATAGCTCAAATTAGATTCTGCCATCCTTTCAGATAGGGGAAAAAATGTACAGCTGTTCATCTTCTTGAATGTGGTTTTATGGATTGCAGTTAGTGTCCAGTTAGTGGCTAGTGGTTACAATTAGTGGCTGAGCTACTGCAATCTATTTGAAGATGCCTTTCCTGAAATGCTTCTGTCTACACTGCAATTAGAACTTGACACAGAAGATCTCTTGCTTTACCTTTGCAGAAGATTTGCACAGCAACTTGTCTTCCATTATCTTAAGAACAAAAAAACCTTAGTCTTGTCAGGGTAAGAGCACACTGTGAACCACTGAGACAGTTGGCCCCTCTTTTGGAGCATTTTAGTCTCTAATACATGATTTTTGTTTCTGTACAGGTTGCTGAATCTAAGATGAGTTGGGTTTGCATGACATGAAATAGAAGCTAAGTTAAGAAAAGACTGGGCTGATGGAAGTTGCTCTTCCACCATCCCATTAGTTGCTGATTGAGAAAATAGTCTTTGATCAGCATGTATGATAGCCAATTGTCATGGAAAGGCAAGGAGTATCAAGGCAGAGTGATGAATGTAGCCAAGGTGGAATGTGTTCTACCATGGTTTAGTGGTATGGGAGTGCTAGGTATGGTTGGACTTGATGAGCTTAGAGGTCTCTTCCAACCTTAACCCCATGCAGTGCTCCAGGCTGGGAGATGAGTGGCTGGAGAGTGGCTCAGCGGAGAGGGACCTAGGAGTATTGGTTGATAGCCGGCTGAACATGAGCCAGCAGTGTGCTCAGGCAGCACGGAAGGCCAATGGCATCTTGGCCTGGATCAAGAATAGTGTGACCAGCAGGACTAGGGATGTGATCCTCCCCCTGTACTCTGCACTGGTGAGGCCTCACCTTGAGTACTGTGTCCAGTTCTGGGCCCCTCACTTCAAGAAGGATGTTGAGGTGCTGGAGAGGGTCCAGAGGAGAGCAACGAGACTGGTGAAGGGGCTGGAGGGGAAGCCATATGAGGAAAGGCTGAGGGAACTGGAACTGTTCAGCCTGAAGAAGAGGAGACTCAGGGGTGACCTTATCACCCTCTACAACTACCTGAAGGGAAGTTGTAGTCAGGTAGGGGTTGGGCTCTTCTCCATGGCAGCTAGTGACAGGACAAGAGGCCATGGCTTGAAGCTGCAGCAGGGGAGGGTTAGACTGGACATTAGGAAGCACTTCCTCACACAGAGGGTGATTGGGCTCTGGAATAGGCTGCCCAGGGAGGGGGTGGAGTCACCATCCCTGGAGGTGTTTAAGAAAAGATTGGATGTGGCACTGAGTGGCATGGTTTAGATGTTGTGGTGTATTGGGTCATAGGCTGCACTTGATGATCCTGGGGGTCTTTTCCAGCCTTGGTGATTCTGTGTGTTTTATATTGCTCAATAAACATGAGTTGAAGTGTCTGGGTTTGTTTCTTTTCTCTACCAACTGCAAAGCAAGTCTGTATTGAAAGGAAAGTACCCAAATAAAACTCTATCCTGCTGCTGTTCTCATCTTGTGAAATACTGTCTTCTAAAAACCCAGGATTGTAGTAGTGGAAGCTATTCCACTAGGGGATTTTCTGAGCATTTGGAATGACCTTGCAGGCTCTAGGCTCCTGTGCATTAGGCAGCAGCTGCTGGTTCTCTGCTGCTTGTTGGAGTTCTCAAAGGCAGGAGGTGCCTGTGCTGGCTGGCAGGGTTTAGGAGGGTGAATGGAGGTTTTGTCTTGCAGCACAGTCATGGCACTGCTTTAAGCTGGTAATGATTTTTATAAGTTTATCCTCATTAGCTTTATTACTAAGCCTCCGGGTTTTTTCTCCCCTCTTTGTCATCCCACTCTGTCCTTGCTGTTTGCCTCCCACTGATTTTTAGAGGAAATTTTAATTACCCCAGTGCTACAAAGCAGACAGAGATGACCTGATGTCTGGGCCTTTTTCTAAAGTGATTCCTGGCAAACATACTGAAATTCATTAATGAGTTCTGCTTGAGACCAGCAAGAACAGATCAGGATTCTCTTGGAGCAGCAGAATCTAAGCTACATTTCCATCTACAGCTATACACCTAGTCCTAAACTCATGGAATAGGCCAACTGAAATCCTCCCAGCCATGGGTTTTTTGGATTTCTGAAATCAGCTCTAGGAAGAGCTCAGGATCTAGAGGCCAACCTTGTTGTTGCAGATTAAAGGGGATCTGGCAGAATTCCTTGGGCTGCTGCCATGTGGCTCTGCTGGTAGAGTACAGGATGATAATATGTTGAAGTTGGCTCATTACTGTCACGAAATGCTTCCCTAGACTTTGTGGGCCACAGGTTAAGGGATTGCAGTGGTCCAGCTGCTCTTGGGCTCCCTGCTCTACACAGAGCTGGTATGAGTGGTGTGTGCATCCAAGATGGTTTGTGGCTTGAGTAGCCTTGGGAAGGATCTATCTTGTACTGGTGCTTAGGCAGGAATAGGTCAAACACAGCAGTGGTTTAGATTGCTCCACAAGAGCCTGATCTCTTTTGGTTGTAACTTTTACACTGCAGGCTTGAAAGCTGAACCACTCCTGAAGTCAGTTTTGCCTTCATGTCAGGTGAGGCCTAAACAAGTCTTTCAGTTACTGGACTAATTGGGCTAGGACTGACTAACAGATTTGTTGCTTGCTGACATTTTGAGTGCTCCATGTGTTAGTCTTCTCCTGTATGCAAATTGTTTCACTTCTCTTCCCAGTTTCCCCCCAAGGAGGTCAATAGCAGGATGCCAGTGACTTTGAGAAGTGATACTCTCTAAATCTAATGCACTTTGGCCAGAGTCTCAAAAACTGTGGAATGCTGGAGATGGGACAGTGAAGTCCCTAAATGTGGAAGTTAGTTTGGTACATTTGTATTGCTTCCTGAATGAGGTAATTCAGTGAGTGCACTTCATTATGGTGTGCTGCTTGGGCTGTTCCAGTGTTGGACCAGGAGTTGGACTTGATGATCCTTGTGGGTCCTCTCCAACTCAGACTGTGGGAACTTCTGCAGTCCAGGGTGAGTGATGGTGGTAGATTGGACTTGGATTTGACAGGAGGCTTTTTTTTTTGGAGTAGCAAAGAGATCCTTTCCTAAATAGCATCTTCCAGTCTTGTTCTTCCATAGGGTGCTTTCCATCTGCTTGGGGATGTGTGCTTGCCTTGCCATGCAACTAATAGAACAGCTTCCAGGGCAAGAAGAAGTCTTCAGACTTAGCCAGGTGTGGTGCTAGGCTGTAGTGCCAGTCAGAAGGCAGCATTATTGCCATTTCAGGGGCTCACATTGGATTGGGAATTTCATCTTCTGCCCATACACAGTGTGCCTGTGAGGTGCACTTCTTCCCTGCCAGCAGGTACCTCTTACTAGCACTGATCCCAAGCTTGGAGCAGTGGCTGGCACACCAGGAGCTGTGCTGCCATCCAGAGTGACCTGGACAGGCTAGAGACATGGGCAGGGAGA
>VWZO01019696.1:4489-15547 GCA_013396975.1 Bucco capensis | reverse complement strand
GCTCATTAACTCCCGCGCTCATTAACTCCCACGCTCATTAACTCCGAGCTCATTAACTCCGAGCTCATTAACTCCCACGCTCATTACCTCTGAGCTCATTAACTCCCACGCTCATTACCTCTGAGCTCGTTAACTCCCACGCTCATTACCTCTGAGCTCGTTAACTCCCACGCTCGTTAACTCCCACGCTCATTACCTCTGAGCTCGTTAACTCCCACGCTCATTAACTCCCACGCTCATTAACTCCCACGCTCATTACCTCTGAGCTCATTGAGTTCGATTCTCCCGCTAAGTCCTCCACTCCAGCAGGCGGCGCTGCTCTCTCCCGTTTTTCCCGTAGCTCCAGCAGTTTTCCAAGAAGGAAGTGGAGGATTTGCTCCGGAAAGGAGCCTACGCTGCCATCATGGATGAGGATGACGAAGGATCCAAGTTTTGTGAGGAAGACATTGACCAAATTCTCCTGCGCCGCTCTACCACCATCACCATCGAGAGCGAGGGCAAAGGCTCCACCTTTGCGAAGGTAGGGGGCGCCTCCTAATGGCTTGGAGGTACACGGGGCTTTGGGTTAACTAATGGGGTTTGCAGGTAACCAATGTGAGCTTGGGTTGAGTCAACTAGGCCTTGAGTTGACCTTTCATGACCCCGAGTTGACCTTTCATAACCTTATGTTGACTTTTCATGACCTTGAGTTGACCTTTCATGACCTCGAGTTGACCTTTCGTAACCTTATGTTGACCTTTCATGACCTCGAGTTGACCTTTCATGACCTCAAGTTGACCTTTCATGACCTCGAGTTGACCTTTCATGACCTCGAGTTGACCTTTCATGACCTTGAGTTGACCTTTCATGACCTCGAGTTGACCTTTCATGACCTTGAGTTGACCTTTCATGACCACAAGTTGATCTCTCATGGCCTTGACTTCACCGTTCATGACCTTGACCTGTCATGACCTCAAGTTGACCTCTCATGACCTCGAGTTGACCTTTCATGACCCTAAGTTGACTGCTCATGACCTCGAGTTGACCTCTCATGACCTTAAGTTGACCTTTCATGACCTTGACCTCTCATGACCTTGAGTTGACCTCGAGTTGACCCAACATGAACTTGACTTGACCTCTCATGACCTCGAGTTGACCTCTCATGGCCTTAAATTGATCTCTCATGACCTTGGCTTGACCCTTCATGACCTCACATGGCCTCTGACCTTTCATGACCCTAAGTTGATCTCTCATGATCTCTCATGACCTCAAGTTAACTTCTCCCACTCTTAGTGTTCCCCCAACCTCTCCTAACTCCTCCCGCCCGCTTGGGGGCACTTTTCCCTCCCCCTCTTCATCCCTGTTTGTGCTTGGCTCTCCCAGGCCAGCTTCGTGGCGTCGGAGAATCGCAGCGACATCGCGCTCGATGATCCCAATTTCTGGCAGAAATGGGCCAAGAAAGCTGACCTGGACCTGGACATGCTCAACAGCAAGGTGAGGAGAAGACAACCTCCAGCGGGTGGACATGGACCTCTTGGGGGCAGCTTTGGGGGGCTTGGAGGGCAACCGTGAGGTCTTGGTGGCCATAGTGGTCAACCATGAGCTCTTGATGGTCATGGTGGTCAACTGTGGAGTCTTCATGGTCAACCATGAGGTCCTGGTGGTCAACCATGAGGTCTTCATGGTCTTGGTGGTCAACCATGAGCTCTTCATGGTCAATGGTGAGGCCTCCGTGGTCAACCATGAGCTCTTGGTGGCCATAGTGGTCAACCATGAGCTCTTCAGGGTCAACCATGAGGTCTTTGTGGTCAACCATGGAGTCTTTGTGGTCAACCATGAGCTCTTGATGGTCATGGTGGTCAACTATGGAGTCTTCATGGTCAACCATGAGGTCCTGGTGGTCAACCATGAGCTTTTGGTGGCCATAGTGGTCAACCACGAGCTCTTGGTGACCATAGTGGTCAACCACGAGGTCTTGGTGGCCATAGTGGTAAACCACGAGCTCTTGGTGACCATAGTGGTCAACTATGACCTCTTGGTGACCAACCATGAGCTCTTGGTGACCATAGTGGTCAACCATGATCTCTTGGTGACCAACCACGAGGTCTTGGTGGCCATAGTGGTCAACCACGAGCTCTTGGTGACCATAGTGGTCAACCATGAGATCTTGGTGACCAACCACGAGCTCTTGATGACCATAGTGGCCAACCCTGAGGTCCTGGTGGTCAACCGTGATGTTCTGCTGCCCGCTGAGGGACTCTTTTCTCTCTCCCCCGGCGGCAGAACACGCTGGTGATCGACACTCCGCGCGTGCGCAAGCAAACGCGTCACTTCTCCACCCTGAGGGATGATGACCTCCTGGATTTTTCCGACCTGGAAAGTGAGGATGAGGACAAACCACGCGCTCGACGTCACCACCAAGGTCACCACCAAGGTCACCACCAAGGTCACCAGCAGCTTCCTTACAGCCGCAGCGACTGCTTCCGCGTGGAGAAACATCTCCTGCTCTACGGGTGAGGAGAAGACAAAGCCACCAGGAGCTCCTGGAGATGCTTGGAGGTCATCCAAGATCTTCTTGAGGTCATCCAAGATCTCCTTGAGGTTCTCCAGGAGCTCTTGGAGATACTTTGTGGTCTTCCAAGATCTTCTTGAGGTTCTCTAGTAGCTTTTGGAGATGATTTGAGGTCTTCTAAGATCTTGAGGTTCTCCAAGGTCTCCTTGAGGTTCTCTAGGAGCTCCTGGACATGCTTTGAGGTCTTCCAAGATCTCCTTGAGGTTCTCCAAGGTCTCCTTGAGGTTCTCTAGGAGCTTTTGGAGATGATTTGAGGTCTTCTAAGATCTTGAGGTTCTCCAAGGTCTCCTTGAGGTTCTCTAGGAGCTCCTGGACATGCTTTGAGGTCTTCCAAGATCTCCTTGAGGTTCTCCAAGAGCTCCTGGATATGATTTGAGGTCTTCCAGGATCTCCTTGAGGTTCTCCAAGGTCTCCTTGAGGTTCTCTAGGAGCTCCTGGACATGCTTTGAGGTCTTCCAAGATCTCCTTGAGGTTCTCCAAGGTCTCCTTGAGGTTCTCTAGGAGCTTTTGGAGATGATTTGAGGTNAGGAGCTCCTGGATATGATTTGAGGTCTTCCAAGATCTCCTTGACCTTCTCCAGGAGCTTTTGGAGACACTTGGAACTCCTCTAGGAGCTCTTGGATATTCTCCAGGACCTTTTGGAGCTTCTCCAGAACTTTTTGGAGATCCTTTGAGCTTCTCCAAGATCTTTGGGAGTTCCTTGGAGATCCTTTGAGCTTCTCCAAGATCTTTGGGAGTTCCTTGGAGATCCTTTGAGCTTCTCCAGGACCTTTAGGAGTTCCTTGGAGATCCTTGGAGCTTCTCCAAGACCTTTAGGAGTTCTTTGGAGATCCTTTGAGCTTCTCCAAGACCTTTGGGAGTTCCTTGGAGATCCTTTGAGCTTCTCCAAGACCTTTGGGAGTTCCTTGGAGATCCTTTGAGTTTCTCCAAGACCTCTTGAGGATTCTCCGAGCTCTTCCAACTCCTCGTGGAGACTCTTGGAGCTCCTCTAGGAATTCTTTGTCCATAACATCCGTGTCCTCCTGGGGCAGCTGGGGTCGGTGGCCGGAGCTGCTGCATTCCGGCCGATGGAAGCGGCGTTGGTCGGAGCGGGAAGCGGAACAACTGTGCCGCAGCATCCTGGCTTATTGCCTCCTGCATTATCGTGGAGATGATAGCATCCGGAATTTTATCTGGCAACTTATCAGTCCTGGAGACAATGGAAGAGCTAAGGAATTGCATAACCATGCAGGTAATTGCTTGGATTTAGACCTAAAAAGAGGTGAAATTAACCCAAAAAGGAGTTGGGAGCAGAGCGGAATGGAGTTGGAATAGGGAAAGGTGTGAGCGCTAGCCATGGTGCTGAAGAGCGAAGGTTTGCTGGCGCGGAAAGGGATGCCAGATTGGGCTAAGAATGAGCCAAAAATGAGCTGAAGTTGGACCAAAAGTGACCTAAAGTTGGCCCAAAAATGAGTTATAATTAGCCCAAAAAGTGACCTAAAGTTGGTCCAAAAATGAGTTATAATTAGCCCAAAAAGTGATCTAAAGTTGGTCCAAAAATGACCTCAAATTGGGCCAAAAATGATGTAAAATTGGTCCAAAAGTGACATAATGTTGGCCCAAAAATGAGCTGAAGTTGGACCAAAAAATGAGCTAAAGTTGGTCCAAAAGTGAGCTAAAATTAGCCCAAAAAATGAGCTAAAGTTGGCCCAAAAGTGATGTAAAGTTGGTCCAAAAATGAGCTAAAATTAGCCCAAAAAAATGATCTAAACTTGGTCCAGAAATGAACTAAAATTAGCCCAAAAAATGATCTAAAGTTGGTCCAAAAATGAGTTAAAATTAGGCCAAAAAGTGACCTAAAGTTAGTCCAAAAATGACGTAAAGTTGGCCCAAAAAATGATCTCAAATTGGGCCAAAAATGAGCTAAAATTAGCCCCAAAAAATGACGTAAAGTTGGTCCAAAAATGAGTTAAAATTAGGCCAAAAAGTGACCTAAAGTTAGTCCAAAAATGACGTAAAGTTGGCCCAAAAATGACCTCAAATTGAGCCAAAAGTGATATAAAATTGGCCAAAAAAGGATTTAAAGTTGGTCCAAAAATGAGCTAAATTTGGTCCAAAAATGACCTTGAAGTTGGCCAAAAAAATGACCTTAAATTGGCTCAAAAAAGATCTTAAGTTGGGACAAAAAAGACCTGAATTTGGCCAAAAAATTACTTAAAATTGACTCAAAAAACACACACAATTAGGCAAAAAAAAAGACCTGAAATTGACCCAAAAATTGATGTAAAGCTGGTCCAAAAGTGACCTGAAATTGACCAAAAAATGACATGGAATTGGACCAAAAAAGACCTAAAATTAGCCCCAAAAATGACCTAAAGTTGGTCCAAAAGTGACCTGAAACTGGCCCAAAAATGACCTAAAATTGGGACCAAAAAATATCCAAGGAGAAGCTGCACAACAACTACTCCGGTATCTCCTCCTGACCACTGGGGGGCGCCCTTTGGCCTCCTCAGCTCAACTCTTGACCTCTTGATGTCTTCTCTTGACCTCTTGAGATCTCTTGTTGACCTCTTGAGGTCTCTTGACCTCTTGTTGATCTCTTGAGGTCTCTTGACCTCTTGTTGATCTCTTGACCTCTTGTTGACCTCTGGTTGACCTCTTGACCTCTGGTTGACCTCTTGTCACCCGCAGGCCTCTCCGTCCCCGCGCCGCGAGGTCGCAAAGGCAAGAAAGTGAAAGCTCAAAACTCTTCGGAACTTTTCCAGTTGGATTTACTCCGCGGTTCCAACGCCGAGGAACTCTTCCCGGATGAAAGCTACAAGAAACATCTCAAACACCACTGCAACAAGTAAGGGGGCGCTTTTCTCTTCCTCTTTTCTTCTGGGCTGTGTTCCTCCAAGCCACACGGGGGCGCTTTTCTCTCTGATATTCCTCTAGGGTGTTGCTAAGAGTCAGGATGCTTTACTACCTAAAGCACGAAGTGATTGGGGACCAGGCCCAAAAAGTCTTAGCAGGACACAAAGCGAGGTGAGCGCGTGGGGGGGGTGTGGAAAAAAAAACCTCTTGGAGATGCTTGGAACTTCTAGAAGCTTCTCCAGGAACTCATGGAGCTTCTCCTGTTTTTCCTTAGTGAGATCCAGCTGTGGGTTCCTCCTCTGGAACAGCTGGAAGTGCCCAGTTCCTGGTGGGATAGCGAAGCCGACAAATCGTTGCTCTTAGGAGTTTTTAAGCACGGTGAGAGAGAGAGAGAGAGAGAGCGCTTTGGGCCTCCTATCCTCTAGGGGGCGCTTGCGGAGGGGAGGAGGAGGAGGAGGAAGAAGAAGCTTTCTCTCTCTCTCTTTTTTTATGCCACAGGCTATGAGAGGTACAGCACCATGCGAGCAGATCCTGCTCTTTGCTTCCTGGAAAAAGTAGGAGGCCCGGATGAGAAAGCCATCGCCGCCGAGCAGCGCCTGGAGCTGGCTGAAGGGTGAGGAGAAGGCCGCCAGGCCGCTGGGGGGCGCCTTTCGGCACGTTCCTCGAGGCCTTGCACACCTCGGAAAACTCCTTTTAGTGGCTTCTCGAGGCGTTCGGCACCTTGGAGAGCTCCTTTAGTCTTGCTTGGAGGCGTTCGGCACCTTGGAGAGCTGCTTTAGTATTGCCTAAAGGTGTTCAGCACCATGGAGAGCTCTTCTAGTCTCGTCTAAAGGCGTTCAGCACCTTGGAGAGCTCCCCTAGTGTTTCCTTGAGGCGTTCAGCACCTTGGAGAGCTGCTTTAGTATTGCCTAAAGGTGTTCAGCACCATGGAGAGCTCTTCTAGTCTCGTCTAAAGGCGTTCAGCACCTTGGAGAGCTCCCCTGGTGTTTCCTTGAGGCGTTCAGGAGCTTGGAGAGCTCCTTTAGTCTTGCCTAAAGGAGTTCAGTACCATGGAGAGCTCTTCTAGTCTCGCCTTAGGCGTTCAGCACCTTGGAGAGCTCTCCTAGTGTTTCCTTGAGGCGTTCAGCACCTTGGAGAGCTCCCCTAGTGTCGCCTGGAGGCGTTCAGCACCATGGAGAGCTCTTCTAGTCTCACCTTGATGCTTTTAATCATCTTGGGAGAGCTGCTCGGGTGTCTCCTTGAGGCTTTCAGCACCATGGAGAGCTCTTTCGTTGTCTATTTGAGGTGTTCAGCACCTCAGAGAGCACCTCTAGTCTCTCCTTAATGCTTTCAGCACTGTGGAGAGCTCCTCTAGTATCACCTGAAGGCTTTCAGCACCTTGGAGAGCTCCTTTAGTCACGCCTGGAGGCATTCAGCATTTCAGAGAGTTCTAGTTGCTCCTTGATGCTTTCAGCACCTTGGAGAGCTCACCCATTGTCTCTGTGATGCTTTCAGCACTGTGGAAAGCTCCTCTAGTATCTCCTGAAAGCTTTCAGCACCTTGGAGAGATCCTTTAGGAGTTCCTGAAGGTGTTTGGCCTCTCGGAGAGCTCTTCTAGTCACTCCTTGATGCTTTCAGCACCTTGGCGAGCTCATTTAGTGTCTCTGCAAGGCTTTCAGCACCTCGGAGAGCTCCTGAAGCATCTCTCTCTTTGCCTTTCAGCACCTCGGAGAGCTGCTGGGTGCCAGTGATGACTCAGCCATGCTAATACTGAGCAGCTCAAGGCTGCGTTGAGTTCTTATCCAAGGCCTGAGGCACCCACAGCATTTTGGGCACAAATCAAGGCTTTTTGGGCAATTTAGGGCAAAAAGTGGCAATTTGGGGCAATCGGAGAGAATTTTGGGTGATTTCAAGGAGTTTTGGGGAGTGATTTGAGATTTTAGATTGTTTGGGGTCATTTTAGAGGATTTGAGGCAATCTTGGCATTTTTGGTCGATTTTAAGTCATTTTTGAGGGAAATTTGGGGAGATTTGGGGCAATTGTTGTGCGTTGGGGAAATTTGGGTTATTTTAGGCCATTTTAGAGAATCTTGAGCAATTTGGAGGCAATTTTGTTCAATTTTAAGCACTTTTAGTCTTTTAAGGTCAATTTTGAGCACTTTGGGGAAATTTAGGTAATTTGGGGCAATTTTAGAACAATTTGGTTCAATTTTACTCTTTTTTGGAGATTTAGTGCAATTTCAGACAATTTTGAGCAATTTTAGACAATTTTGGNGAAATTTAGGTAATTTGGGGCAATTTTAGAACAATTTGGTTCAATTTTACTCTTTTTTGGAGATTTAGTGCAATTTCAGACAATTTTGAGCAATTTTCGACAATTTTGAGCCATTTTAGACAATTTTGAGCCATTTTAGACAATTTTGAGCCAATTTAGACAATTTTGAGCCATTTTTCAGGAACTTAACCTATTTTAGTGAATTTTAACCAATTTGTAGCAATTTTCACCATTTTTTTGCCTTTTGAGCCAATTTCAGCTAAACTTTAGCAACTTTTAGTGCAATTTGGGGCAATTTGAAGTCATTTCATCACTTTTAGCCTCAATTTGCCTCAATTTGAGGCAATTTTAGACAATTTGGGGCAATTTGATTGTTTTTCACCAACGAATTGCATTTTGGGTCAATTTTCACCATTTTTGGCTCTAATTTCTCTTTGATGCTGATGATGATTTCAAGCTTGATTTTGGGTTGAATTTCACTCTTTTAGTTGTAACTTTGGGTTTGTTTTTTATCTCTTTTTGCCTTTTTTTACTCTTTTTTGTGCTCGTTTCCATTTTGGGTTAAATTTGTGCTTTTTTGGGTCTTTTCCTCCAGCGTCGACTTTGAGAAGGAATGTGAGGATCCTGAGTACAAACCTCTCCAAGGAAACACCAAAGAGCTGGAAGACGAGGTCAACACTCCCAAAACTTCCTTTTTTCACCCCAAAACTTGTCCACGCTCAAAAACCTCATTTTTTTTTGTCCCAAAATCACCTTTTTTCACCCCAAAACATTTTCCCTTTAGGCTGATCCACTCCTTTCGCTAGATGAGGAAATCTCCGTGGTAGATGGAGAAGAAAGTAAGAAACTTAACAAAACCACACGCCCCCATGAGGCTTGGGAGTGGCGCGTGAAAGCGCCCCCAAACCTCTTGGAGGACCACGTGCAAAGCTTTTTCTCTTGGTGACACCACAGCGGGGTCAAGAGGTCAAGCGTGGTGGCCGGCGGCCTCAGCGCTCAGCGGACGCTTGCGACGTCTCATCTCCTGTTATCAGCGATGCGGAGGAGGAGCGCAACAACAGCGCCCCCAGGGGGCGCCAGCGGAGCGCGGCGGAGCGGAGCGGCGCCGCAGGAAATGCGACGCGGGATGCAAGCTGAAGGAGAAGCAGCAGAGGTGAGAGGAGAGCAGAGGAGATTCTGCCGCCAGAGAAAGGAGTTCCTAACGGGGTGCTGGCCGTGGTGCTGAAAGGGGGAATAGGGAGCAGAAATTGGGGTGAAAAAGAGGGGGAATTGGGGCTAAATGGTGTGTAAATAATGAGGGGAAATTGGATAGGGAAAGAGTTGGGAGTGGTCAAAAAAATGAGGTAAGTTTTGGCTCAAAATGAGGGGAAATTGGGACAAAAATGAGATGGAATTGGGATGAAAATGAGTTAAAATTAGGATAAAAATCAGAATAAAAATAAGCTGAAATTGGGACAAAAATGAGAGAAAATTGGGAGAAAAATGAGTTAAAATTGGGATAAAAATGAGATAAAATTGGGATAAAAATCAGTTAAAATTAGAATAAAAATGAGGCTGAAATTGGGACAAAAATGAGATAAAATTGGGACAAAAATGAGATAAAATTGGGACAAAAATGAGATAAAATTGGGACAAAAATGAGTTAAAATTGGGATAAAAATGAACTAGAATTGGACCAAAAATTGGCCTAAAATTTCCCCCAAATTGCCCTAAAGTTGAATGAAAAGAGACACGAAATTGGCCCAAAAATGAGGTGAAATTGGGCTAAAAATGATGAGGAAAAGGAGCTGGAATTGGGAGAAAAATAAGCTGAAAATGATACAAAAAATGAGTTCAAATTGAGAGGAAAAATGAGCTGAAATTAACCCAAAAAGGACACAAAATTGGGCGAAAAATTACATGAATTAAACCCAAAAATGACCTAAAATTGGCCCAGAAATGCAGACGCCCCCTAGCGCCTGGGCTGACTTCTCTTTGGTGTGGCAGACGCCCCCTAGTGTGTGGGCTGACTTCTTTTCGGTGCAGCAGACGCCCCCTAGAGCCTTGTCTAACCTCTCTTTGGCGCAGCAGACGCCCCCTAGTGCCTTTTCCAACCTCTCTTTGGTGCAGCAGACGCCCCCTAGCGCCTTTTCCAACCTCTCTTTGGCGCAGCAGATGCCCCCCAGCGGCTGCGCTGATCTCTCTTTGGCGCAGCAGACGCCCCCCAGCGGCCGGGCTGACTTCTCTCTCTGTCTCTCTCCCTTTCCTCGGCGTTGCAGGTGGACTCGTCGGGAGCAGGCAGATTTTTACCGCGTGGCCTCGACCTTTGGTGTGGAATTCGATCCGGAGTTAGGTCGTTTCCGTTGGGGGCGCTTCCGGGCGCTGGCGGCGCTGCAGCAGAAGAGCGACGAGCAGCTGACGCAATTCTTCCACGCTTTCGTCGCCATGTGCCGCCAGGTGTGCCGCCTCCCGCCCGCCCCCGGAGACGGTACGCACCCGCCGCAATACGGCAGCGCGCCCGCAAGGGGGCAGCTTCGCGCGCGCTCGCTTGCGGCAACTCTGCTCTACTCTGGAGGAACTCAAGGTTGAGCCTTGAGCAATGTTGAGTAACTCAAGGTTGACCTTGATTGACTCAACTCTACTCTTGATCAACTCAAGGTTGACCTTGACTAACCCAAGCTTGACCTTGACCAACTCAACGTTGACCTTGACCAACTCAACCCTACTCTTGACCAACTCAAGGTTGACCTTGACCAACTCAACTCTACTCTTGACCAACTCAAGGTTGACTTTGACCAACCCAAGCTTGACCTTGATCAACTCAACACTACTCTTGACCAACTCAAGGTTGACTTTGAACCAACTCAACACTACTCTTGAGTAACTCAGTGTTGAGCTTGACCAACTCAGTGTTGACCTAGATCAACTCAACACTACTCTTAACCAACTCAATGTTCGCCTTGACCAACTCAACATTGAGCTTGACCAACTCAACACTACTCTCAATCAACTCAAGGTTGACCTTGACCCCATTGACCAACCCAAGCTTAACCTTGACCAACCCAAGCTTGACCTTGACCAACTCAACACTACTCTTGATCAACTCAGTGTTGACCTTGACCAACCCAAGCTTGACCTTGACCAACTCAACACTACTCTTCACTAACTCAACGTTGACCTTGACCAACTCAACTCTACTCTTGAGCAACTCAATGTTGACCTTAACCAACACTGACCAACTCAAGCTTGACCTTGACCAACTCAACATTGACCTTGACCAACACAACACTACTCTTGACCAACTCAGTGTTGACCTTGACCAACAGAAGCTTGACCTTGACCAACTCAACTTTACTCTTGACCAACTCAACCTTGCCCTTGACCAACTCAATGTTGACCTTGACCAACTCAACTCTACTCTTGACCAACTCAATGTTGAC
>VWZO01019693.1:17259-40910 GCA_013396975.1 Bucco capensis | reverse complement strand
GTTGTGATAAATGGAGTTAATTCAGGCTGGAGGCAGGTGACGAGTGGGGTACCTCAGGGCTCCATCTTGGGACCAGTGCTGTTTAATATCTTTATAAATGACTTAGATGTAGGACCTGAAGGACAAGTAAGTAAGTTTGCAGATGATACTAAGATGGGGGGTGCTGTGGACTCCATTGGAGGATGTGAGGCTCTCCAGAGAGATTTGGATAGGTTAGAGGACTGGGCAGTCAAAAATCAAATGAAATTTAACAATAGTAAGTTTTACACCTGGGGACGGGTAACCCAAAAACCACCTACTTTCTGGGGAATGTTAGTCTGGAATGTAGCACAGCCGAGAGGGATCTTGGAGTAATAATAGATAGCAAAATGAAGATGAGTCAGCAGTGTGCCTCAGCAGCCAAGAGGGCCAACTGGATCCTGCGGTGCATCAAGCACTCCATCACTAGCCGAGTGAGAGAAGTGATAGTTCCACTTTACTTGGCACTGATGCAGCCTCACCTGGAGTATTATGTGCAGTTCTGGGCTCCACAATACAGGAAGGATGTGAAGTTGTTGGAGAGTGTCCAGAGCAGGGCAACAAAGATGGTTAAGGGCTTGGAGGGGAAGTCATATGTAGAAAGGCTAAAATCACTTGGCCTGTTCAGTCTGGAGAAGAGAAGACTGAGGGGTGATCTCATAGCAGTTTATAACCCCCTGACCAGAGAGGGAGGAGTGGGGGCTGATCTCTTCTCTTTGGTGGACCGTGGGAGGACATGGAAGAATGAGGAAGTATGTACAGCTGGCTTAATCCCTGTTGGTAAACTGTCTTCAGGAATTCGTAGTTCATGAACTTTTGGAGTTAGCAGAGGCATCTTCCTGTGTGTTAGTTTGTAGCATGCACTGGATTTTGGGCTCTAGGTTTAGATTGGAATTACCGTTGTGTAGGTGAAATGTCAAAGGAGGCATGGTCTTATTTGCTTAATATTACCAAGTTAAAAGGTATTTTGGCTCTAGGAGGCAAGTGGCTATTACAGAACATTAACTTCTGTTGCTTCTTGGATAGTGCTTAGAGAAGGGTGTGCAGTGTGCAGGTCACAGGCACAGGGCTCAGAAGTGGCTTTCAAAAATTAATGTCTAGTAGCATAAATGCACTTAGTTCCTCTCGAAATTATTTTTATGCCTCACATTGCTGTTTTAAATGTTTCCCTCTCCTCTTCTGTTGAACTTGAGGGAAGATGAAAACTTGATCATCCACCTCAAAACAAGGAGCAGTGACACAAGATTTTATGAAGTGCTGTCAAGTACACAGACTAAATCTGTGGGGAAAGCCAGAAATTATTTTTCTCAAATTTCTTCCACCTTAACCATGGCTTATAACAGAAGACTCAGAAAGGGTTGTTCAGGTAGAAGTGTCTCACTTCAGCTGATGGTGTCTCTGAAGAGTTCAGAAGTAAATTGCAGAAATAATGACTGCATTCATTAAGGTATTTCAGCTGTGAAAGCAAATGTGTTGGAGTTACATGCTTTTGCTAGAGCTGTAGATGCACAAATGGTTTTCAGGCTCAGACCAACAAATCATCTAATCACAGAAAGCTGACGTATCTTTGTGCTGATTATGATCAGTGTCTCAGGAGCAGCATACTTATTGACTGGGTGGCTATAATTTCATCTAAGTATCATAGACCCTCCAGAACCTGTGCAGAGCAGTCACAGCATGGTATCTCCTGCAGAATCTCTTGAGGGCAGTATCTAGGAAATATATTGTCATGATAGGTCTTAAGAATAACAGCATGTAGGTGTTACTTATATCATCAGTCCATGGAATTGCTGACTTGACATTTTATATCAGCTTGTAGTAAGAAGAGAGCTTTTTTTAAAGTATAGTAACATGTGAAAAATCTGTACATATATGTGAATATATGCTAGGCTACTTTCCACATGAGTAAAGTTTTGTTCTCCTCACTATTGACAAGGTCATTAATGCCATGATGTTGGGTTGGAATTAACAAAATGGGATTTTTTTGTTGTGTCCTCATAACATGCAACATCAGACTTTGTAAATATATACAATTTTCTTCAAAAAGATATAATGTTTGTGTTGAATCAACAGACCTTTTGGTTCTGTTTTTATATGTTTTATAAAGTTTTTGTTTCTTTCTGAAGAACTATGTGACTTTAGGCCATAGTGGGCTACAAGAACTGCTGATACAAAAGTCTGCTGGAGTAGGCCCTTATTTTGTCAGAAGGATCATAAATCAGGAATCAAAATGTCCCATGGTTCAGATTCATAAGGCCTTGGAAGACTTACAGTGGTCTTAAGGCCTTGAGAATAACAGTGAAATTAGTACTTCGGCCTCATACACTTCATTTTGATGTCCATGTTCAGTTAGGAGCTCCTTGCTCATCCATGCAGGCCTCTTGCTGCCTTTGCTTGATGTCTTGTTTCGTCAGGATGGACCTTTCTTGAGCTTTGGACAATGTGAACCCTGAATATGAGCCAGTTTTCCTGGATCTCTCTTCTCTCCAGAGCCATATCCTGTGGGGTTCTTATGAACAGTTCTCTGAAGTGGATGGAGTCTCTCCTGAAATCCAAGGCTATGGCTCTGCTTTCTGCCCTACTCCCTCCTTTCAGGATCCTGAAGGACATCATCTCCTGGTTACCACAGCCAAGGCTGTCTCTGGCTTCCTCATCCCTGAGTAGTTCTTCATAGTTTATGAGGTCCAGAGAAGCACCTTTCCTTATTGGTTCCTTGATAGTTTGTGCTGAGAAGGTGTCACTAATGCACTCCAAAAGTCTGTTAGATCACTTGAGGGCTTTTGTATTATCCTCCTGGCAGATATTGGCCCTCTATGAGGACCAGAGTCTGTGAACATGGGGCTTATTATGGCTATTTGAAGAAGGCCTTATCTCCTCCTTCATGATCGGGAAGTCTGTAGCAGGTGTCCTGTAGAGAGAC
The DNA here is from genome assembly GCA_013396975.1 of Bucco capensis. Classification (NCBI taxonomy): domain Eukaryota; kingdom Metazoa; phylum Chordata; class Aves; order Piciformes; family Bucconidae; genus Bucco; species Bucco capensis. The sequence continues at coordinate 37,972 of VWZO01019693.1, read as the reverse complement.
TCCCATCTCCAGGCACAGCTCCATGCACTCCGGCTGTTCTTTCACATACTGGGCAAGTCCTTCTCCTGGCATTCCTGAAGAGCCTGTATCCATCCATCACAGCTCTCCAGTCATGTAACTACGCAGAGACTTCTAAGATCCTCCTGTTCGTTTGCCATGCTGCCTCCATTAGTGCAGAGATGTTTCAGAGAGCCATCCCAGAGCAGGCTTGAGAGCTTTTCCCATAAGATCGTACCGTGTTTTATTGTTGTCTTTTGAACCATGTGTAATGTATAGAGAAATGTACTTTAGTAGTCCTGAAACAAATTATGGAGGTGTTTTAAGCCAATATCCTTCATTGGGCATGTCTATTTTTCCTACCCTTTGATTTGTTTTTAATTTATGGTAAATGTCAAAAGGGTATGGAGTTCTTTTTCTTTGTAATCAATTTAGTACTTGTCCTTATGAAATTATTTTAATGAAGAAAGCTCCTGAATGACTCTGTTTCAATGTACATTGGATGAGGAACACGGCTTTCTCTGTTTTGTTGGTTTAGCTTGTAAGTTTCAAAAGACAGTGTGATTTTTTTAAAGATATCTAAACATTTTTTAATAAGAAGAAATGAAAGGGTGCTTTAAAGAGAGATGGTTTATTTGCATTCTTTTATATGGAATAAAACAGCTTGTGATCTGCCTGTATTAATATATTCTGGGTTTAATGTCATTCCATCTGTGCTTTTTGAGTTGTTGCTACTAAACAAAAAGGCATCAATGAAATATTTATATATGAGCACCTGGCAACCAGTTGTGCAGTGCACATTTCTGCAGACTTTGTGAGAAATCTCAGGTCAGAAGAGTTATTAGCAGCAGCCTGCAAGGAAGGGAGCACTGACACACCAGTGCCAGTGATCTTCTGGTCCTGTTAGAAATGGATAATACATTTTGTTGATCACTAGACCTAGAAAAGTAAGTGTGGAATACGTAATGGGGGAACAATAAGGGAGAACGAACAGAAGACAATAATACAGTTTTACTTATTGTCTTACATGTAGTCCTGCCAATAGAACGTGTTGGAAAATGCTCCGTATTTTCAGTAACATCACGCATCATGATTAATGATTATTTGTGGTCTTTAATCTTTGTAGAAGCACTCCTATCTCACAATTAATGGAGCTGAAAACAGGATTGAGTCCATTGGTTTTAAAATCAGTGTTTACCATATGTAGGGACATCAGTGTTGTTTCCCCTTGTTTCTGCACATTTACCTGTATATGCTGAGTGTACAGCACACAGTCTCAGCTCTGCTGAAATGCCTGAACATAGGGGAAAATACTATTTAGTGACTGTAACTTTTCCCTAAATACTGTAGTGCTTTATTGATTTAATCGTAAATGGAAAGCCACACTGTTTAGACTTCTCAAATTAGAAGGGGGAAAACCCATAAATCTGTTCCTGCTATGCAAGTTGTCTGAGACCAACCTTGGTCTTTCCAGGTTGCATGTGCTTATTTCTTTTTGCTTTTTTGTACACAAGGTAATGTTACCAATGTTTAAGATACTGGAAAGTGAAGAGCCTCAATTCATCCCATCTGACTGAAGGCACTTTGTAATTTCATCTTACCTGCCTTTCACTGATTTGAGGTAAATGACACTAGAGGAGATTTTTTTTTCCTCCATTGCCATGGGTCGAGGAGGAGGAAACAGGACTGTTTGTTATTTCTGTTGCATACACAAATGCCTCAGAAGGCATGATCTAAAGGCAGTTAGTGCTTCCAAGAGCAATGAGCTTTGATTTGCCTTTAGAGAAACTGTACAAAAATGTGTGAGTAGGCTGAAAAGTGCTGCTGTTTGCTTTTGGTAATGTCTCCTATGCATGCTGCTAAATCATAACTCTGGGCGTCGGAGAAGCAATTCCTCTGTATCCAGGAGAGGAGTGAAATGTTCGGGAGTAGGAAGATGTTGCATGGATTGAGTTCTGACAGCATGTCAGACTAGGCTTCTTGGCTGCAGATGACATAAAAATTCCAAAGCATTAAAACATGCACGTCAGGAATAGGATTGGACACATAAGAGGTAATTATTCCACAGAAAAATGGTGTTCTATGAAACAGATTCTGAGAGGATTTAGGATGGTTGCTGTTGTAATTAGCTATGTTGGGCTTATTGCCCTGTCTTTTGGCCCTGGCAGGAGACTGCCACAAACGCTTTGGTTAACAAACTCTTAATTATTTAAATAAAGGAAGAAATGAATTAATCTCCCAGTCCTGCCTTCCTGATCTGGGGAAAAAAAAATTTTTTTCTTGGAAAAGGTCTCCAGAAAATCTCTTTCCAAGTTACTAAAGAGCTGATCTGCAGTAGGTTTGTATTGATCATTTTGAGTAAGAGTATTCCTCAGCTGATGTCCAGCATCTTTGTGTCATTTGCTGTTATAACAAGATCATCTATTTTCCTGGTCCTTAAAGATAAAAAGCCTCCTTCGTAAGAATGGTTTTAATATATTTTGCTGTCAGTATTTTGCTAACATCTGGATTCTGCAATCCTGGTAAATCATACAGGTGGGCCAGTAAAGCACTAGATAATTGAGAAATGTCTTGCTTTTATCTTATAAAAAAAAGTAAGTACTGTGTGCTGTGTCCTAACTGTCTCCTGGATGCATTTTTTTTGCATATTACCCAAACTGATGGGCCTGCTAAATATTGTAGTAATAGGTGTTTGTGTGTGTAGGGAAAAGTACCCTGTAATATGTTGCCTATAGATGCAATATATGCTTTACTTAGTTGCTTATAAAAGTTCTTCTTTTCTAACAAAACACACCACGGCCATGAATTTGCATCTGAATCTAAAACAGGTTTTTGGCTGTGAATCCCTTTCTGAAGTAGATGCTATGTCAGAGTTTTTTATCACAATGACTCTGATGTCCATTTTTTGGCAGTCTGTCCATTAAATTCTATTATTTCATCCAGGATGATGCTTAATTCATCCTATATATTATGATGGCTCTTTAGGCCATCTTGCGTGTCTTCTCCCTAAACCCTTGTTTTGAGCCAGAGTTCCTGTTTGACAAAGCCAGTGCAGTGTCCTGTGTAACTATCTTCTGGACAAAAAAACATGGAAGAACTGATGGGAGTCTCCTTTTCCCTGTAAATCAGCCTTACACTGCATTCTGCCCAGTCTGTTTTCTTGCTTTCTAGGAACCTGTCTCGTTAGCTGCCATGTAGGTAGCTGGAACAGTTGTTGCACTGATGGACAGTGTACATGGCATTGCGGCTGTCCTGGAAGCATTTGTTACATCCCTGCATTTCCATGATGTCCTATGGGACGTATTCCTGCATCCTGACAAACAGTTCAAGAGTTCTCTAAAAATATCTGTGTTGAGCATGCTTATACACCTGATGCATATGAAAACACTGAAAATGTAAACTAGGCTTCTTATAGTTTATGCAGGCTGTTCACTGTTACTCAGTGCAGTGTCTTGTATGGGTGGGAGAATCAGGGCAAACTGCTCATTTTGGCAGCAGAAGCTGTTTCACGTTTCCGTGCCTCCAGGGTAAGTGTTATAAATCCAGTTACAAATTATATACAATTGGCTTTACCCCTGGAAAGGTGACTTCGAGGATGATTCTTATTATCCCTGCAACAGATTGATTTAGGTTGTTTACAACCTCCTTGACATCTTTGTTTTTTTCTCTAGTGACAAAGTACGTTTGTAGGTTGTCATTATGCAATGTTTCATACATATAGATGCCATCCCTATTTTCATACGTAGTTATAGAGGTATAATGGGTAATATAATCAGCAATTTCCTCCCATGGTGCAGTCAAGAACTGGCTCATACAACTCAAGTGTCAGTGCTGGACAGGATTTGGAACTGGATTCTTGGGCAACTCTGCTTGATTTTTGTATAGGTTTTTCCCCCCCACTGATTGCTTTTTATACCTTGCATATAGTCTCTAGCTTGCCTGTCTTCAGCAGCATAATGTGGTGTGCCCTTGGAATGGTGGTGTTATGTGCAGGGAGTACTCTGTCTTTTATAACTTTTGTTGCTGAGAAGCTTCTGTTGTTTCTAGTTAAAGTGCCATGGTGTGATGATGTACATCAAATGGCCCAGTTAGCACTGAATACTTATTTGTTCACTACCATGGGCTACTACTAAAACATGAAAGCTAATCTGCATTCTTTATACTTCTGTCCTATTAAGTATTAATCAAGTTCAAGGTTTGGCCTCTGTGGGGCGTAGAGACCAAAAAGATTTCATTATAAAGATCTAGAAGGCAGACTAGAGTCAGTAACTCCAATCCTCAAAGGTAATGAGTCCTTCCTCATGTAGGCTATAGATAATTTTTCAGGAGTTTTTTTGTATCTGGTAAAACAAGTCACAGGTTTGTAGTGAGTGCATACCCAAACTAAGGGCCATGGTATCGCCTTTTAGTCCATAGGCAGAACAGAGTTCTCAAACTTTGCTTACTTAATTTCCAAATGCACTTTGAAAAATATATACATGATCACCCTCCATGTCTACTGCTGTGCTATGTTGCACACAGATTTTTTTCCCTTTGTGTTAAGTGAATAAACCAAAGAGTATGGTGGGTTTGGTTTTAATTGTTTTTAATGTGGTACCAGAATGCATGCAGATACTGTAGTGATGGGGATAGGATACGCATTTTTATAGCATGAGCAAGAATGTGATTTGACAAGAACAGACTGTTTCAAATAAAAAAAGAGAATACTTACAAGTGCCTGAAAATAACTTTGGGACAAAGTTTTTTTGAGTATTTTTTCCAATGGATACACTATCCTGGATCACACATGAGATGCAGGGAATAAACAATATACTAAGATGACATTCAATGTAACCCACTTGTCCAAGTGAGATAAGTAGAAGGAATTGATTCTGCATTTTTAATGATCACAGTTATGAAAAATCTTATTTTGTTTACCTTTTTTTCTGACTTAATAGGCTTTCCATGTATCTCTTTCATGCAGACAATGTATGGGAAGCTTTACTGAACCCTGTTGAGGGAATGTGGACCAGTTTATTAGATCAGATTGTGTATTTTAAAGGTATTTTCCTATGCATTTTAAGAGTGATTGCAACATGGTAATTTGTCAGCCTTGAAAGCAGCTCTTCCATCTCAAGTATAGATATATCTTTTTAGAAAAGTAGTAACTTATTAAAAATAATCTTTAGTATCAGACACATCAGTACAGAATTTATATGTAAGCTGAAGGATCTGGAGAATAAAGAAGTAGTAGCTGTGTTCTTCCTGTATATTCTTTCAGCCATGAAGAGATACGTATTCGTACATTGATAATTATGACACTTTATGCTTAAATCACTTGATAATTTCCAGGTGCTGCACAGATTTTAATTAATGTCTCACCTTGCTTCCACTCAACTCATTCTCACTGAGTCAGAACATATTATTCCTTGGGATGCAATATTTCAGCATAATCAACTTCCAGCTTGCAAAAGTCTAAAAATCTGTTCTTTCTAGTGTACAAGCAGTTCTTAAGACTTACATGTGGCAAGTTCACTTGTATTTGAATAATTATGATATAGTTTGAAAATATAATTACCATCTGGGCAGTAAAACCATTTCCATTATTGTTCGTCCAATGGGAAATTTCTAAGATACACAATTTCTGTCTCTCATTCCTTCTTCAGCTCTGTTTTAATTTTCATAATTTGAGTCTTGTATTTTAGCTGCATAAGAAGAAAAAGCTGCTTTGAAAAGGAACAAAAAGCATGGTGGGTTTTTTTCCCTTCTGCACTTCATTTCCATGTAGATTACTTTTCTACAAACACTTCTGCAAACATGCTGATGAAAATAGGAAGTAGGGTGCTTGCAAATGGTACCAACATGGTTAGCTAGATCCTTATCTGTGTTTGCTTTGAAGCATATGTGTTCGGTTACTTAGCTATTATATGAAGCTGATCCCAATGCAATGTAATAGGAGTCTAAATAAAATGAGCGTTTTGAGAGTTTGCTTAGCCATGTCTTATCAGTTGTTAATGTAGTAACTTAAAGTCTAGAATTTGAAGGTGAAAACGTCAAGCAATTACTTTCTCCTTGTAATACAGCTCTTGGTCGTTTTTTACAACATGAGTATTTTGTGTTGTAAAACAAAAGTATTTTGCATAACTTAATTAGTGTACTCTGGCCTCCAATTGGGAGGTCTGGAGACATACTATTTTTAATGCTGATGATGTTTTTGAGAAAGAACGCAGGATCACTCTTGAGGAGAAGAGACAACGTAGAAAGAATCGTGTCCTGCAGAATATATCATCTAAGGAGTCCTTTTGCTATGCCTTTTGCAATCGGTCTTGTCTATCTCGTATTGGCCTTTCTAGCCATCAGCGCGCTTGTAAAAAACATGGGTAGAGCCCTCCCTAAATCTTTGTTCGTGAAGCCTAGCCATGATATGATATATTTTGCATGCTTCATCTTCTCTTGCCAGCAGCAACCATAAACAAGAGATACTGATTCATGCCTACCTGTGGACTGTTCAGGTGCTGTCAGTAAAATATTCTCTTCTTTCTTCTTGGCCCTTTTTCTCTCTTACACACATATGCAAAAATCCACTGAGTTAGCTGAATGATAGCTGTGGGGGTACAGACGTTGCTGTGCTCCTTAGTGCTCTAGTAAGTGCAGACCAGTGTTACCTGGCAGTAAGCTATTACGTCTTCCTCAGAAATGAAACCAGGATAGCATTTTAAAACTGTGCCTAGGGGGCTTACTGGTTTCCTGCCAAAGAGTGAGGTAGAGAGAATTTTGAGCCAGGGTTGCTGGATATTGTGTTGAGGATGATAGAGCTTCACTGTGTAAGTCATGTCATTGTCCTAGTTTGTAGCCTTTCTGGGCAGCAGAGATGGGATGGTTGAAATTTTGCACCAAGTGTTGTATCAGTCTGTGTGCTTTAATGACTGGTAATCCTAAGAGGTGTGGTTTTTGAGAGAAATCTCTAGGCATGGTAACTAAGAGACAAATTTGCAGCATGGAAAATATTGGAAAAAATACTATGTGCAGTCCAGGAGCCTGTGAGAAACAGAAAAAGTAGTCAGTGTTAGTATACTGATTGTTTGAAAAGAGTGTGAATATAGAAATTGAAAGCTTTTTGAATCACTTTAAAAGGATTGGGTTCAACATCTTATTTAAGCATATGCCTGATGTTAAGCATGTACATACTGACCCAGTTAAGCAAGACAGTTAGGTCTATGCCTAACATGGGATTAGTAGAGTTTAAATATACCATACATCACTTGCCTTTTCTTGTTCATTCACATAATGACTTTCAGAAAAAGTAACAGCAGGACAGCGTTGATTTTGTTGGAACTCACAAAATCTTAAATCTCAAGTGGTATTATCAGCTAGAAAATCCTGAAACATGGATGGGACAGGCTTGTCTTACATGTCAAGCACTCTGTACAGGCTGCTGCCTGACGTTGGATGCTATCTGCAGCTGGTCTTCCTCATTCTTGCATGGCTGTGTGGTATCATTGTACTTTGCAGGATTATGTACAGAAAAGATACTTGGATTCAGAAAAATGTTCTGTGCTACTTTATTTCTTGCTGTAAGGAACATGAAAAGAGAACAGTTTAATTACTAAATCTCAATTATTAGAAGTGGTACTAAAATAATACTGAAATGTTGATTTTTGGTATTGTACTTCAGTTTTAACTAAAATAGGTCTGGAGTGGATCAGTTGCTATTAATAGATAACACAGTAAACAGGTGATACAGTCTGTTTCTTTATCTTGTTTGCAGCCAGTGCAAAAAACCCTAAGAGGTGAGATTCAAGCCTGCATGGTGTAAGACTTCTCTGCCTCTTTTCCAGCAATTGGACATAAAATAATTAATGTATTTGTGTTACACTGCCAATCAAGCTCTTTCCTGCAATGATCTGAGTAGTGTTAGAGTTTGACAAGCATCAGTAGTTGGTACTCTTGTTTTTCTTCTCTCTCCCCTCCTTATATAGTGGGACCAGCCTGTACTTGCTTTGTCTTTTAACCCTGCAAAAAATATTTGGTATCTTTTGTTCACAAAACCAAGAAAAGGTATTGCTTAATGAACCCCACCCCTGCATCAACAAAACATGCAAGCATCCAGCTGAAGTGTGTATGAATACATACACAGAAAAAGAAGTAACAAATACACAATGATTCAATACTTTGTGTTGAAGTAGTAATAAGTTGTAGCATCATCTCTGTAACTATGGAAAGGTTAAAAAATCTGTCTGATTCTTCAGTCCTCAAATTTTGAAAAGGTTTGATTAGGCTAATCTTAGCAGAGGAGACTTGCAAAAGGTACTTGGCAATGAAAATAATTACAGAACTCAAATCGCTATCCATCTGAAGATAATGAAAAAATCTTGCTGGCAATAAAAAAATTGCTATCCATCTGAAGATAATGAAAAAGTCTTGCTGGCAATAAAAGATGCAGTCTGGACTTTTCTCTTAGGAGCAAATAAATTGATCTTAGTTATCAATATCCAAAAAATCCAGTGCTCACCTTGTAGTAATCCGGTGTGTATGCATCAACAGAACATTTGCATTTTTCCTTTGCTTTGGGGTTAACCTAGCAATCTAAACAACTGGTTTGGGTATCTGGTGATGTGTTCATAGCCATCAATCATCATTTGTTTTAGCCAGCAGTTTCAGCCTGTTACTCTGTCTATGGTAGTGAATCTGCTCTAAACTGTAACCTTATTCTATTTAATTTCTTTTCATCAGTCTTAAAGTATATAGGATAGAATGTGGACTGGGGCAATCATGGACTTGCCAGATAGTCATGCAGAGAGGCTAGAGTGGACTGCTGTTGTTAGACTGGGACTCTTTAGTTTATAGAAAAGGTGAGAAACACAAATCCAGGCTAGCATCACTAACAATCAAATGGGTGAGCTTGTAAAAATGAGAAAGTATCATTATATGGCCACTCAACTTCACATTAATTCTCACTGAACATTAGTAAACTGTACAGTAGAGATGGATCATCATTATCAATCTCTGCAGTGGTGCTGTTAAACAAAGCTTTTGCAATGTAAATGGAAGATGTTCCAGAATAGCATCAACACACTTGACCCCAGACAGTTATATTTGACTTTTTTTTGTATGCATGAATTCTGTCCATCTGGCTCCACTCTGCCACTGTATGAACTCAAAATTAAGAATGATGAGTTTTAGGTAAAAGCTGGAGGAGAATGATAATCTGGCTGAATTTATCTAGTCTACTTCAGGGCAAACAGTCAAAGCACTGGTAAGGTGGCATCTAAATTGCAGTTTCCTTTTCATTGCTTCTTAGATTTTGGTCTCAGCCAGGAGCTGATGGGTGCCTAGGAGCCATTTAAATGCTGTATGTATCCCCATATCCTTCCTTCTGAACTTTCAAAGCTAAACCATAGCTATTTTACCATGATGTTCTTTAGATTCCCGTTTAGACTTTTAACTGGCAGATTTGATTTTAGTTGAGGTTTTTCAGGGAAAACATGGCAGTTTGGTGGTGCTGTTTCTGTTTAACTCTTTGAAGCTATATGCTATTTCTTAGCTGGTTAGCCCCAAGTGCTACCAATGATGTAAGTACAAACTGCTGTTTCATAGTCTGTTCCCAAGCACCACCAGGAATTCCTTAGGCAGTTCCCAAGCTGGGTGAGGTTTTCTTGCCCCTGTTTGGTTCCCCTTAGTTTTGAAGGAAGGAAAGGAGTTTGTTTGCTTTTCTTGTTGAAATCTTAAGAAGCAGGAAACAGGAAAAACAATCACCGGTGGCCCACTGTGTAAACCAGATGCTTCCTTGAATACCTTCCACAGACTTTCATGAAGGCACACCAGCTGGAATGCTGCTGACGGTCTTGATGGTCTTTAACCTGTTTTCTGCCTTTTTCTGGCCTACGTTTGTACTTCCTAGTTAAAACCAGTTTTATTGATCCATTGTCTTGGGACTTTTAATGAAGATCAATGCAGAGAAGTCATTCTTTTTTAAATCATTATTTGTTCTGTCTTTCTAACAGACTACACTTAGACACCTGAATAGATATATGGCTAAGTGTTGTAGGAGGATAAGAAGATTTATGGTACATTTCCTCCTCAAATTTCAGTGATACCCTAAATGATTTTTTTCCTGACAGGCTTTTACCATTCCTTTTTTCCTTAAGCACGCATCTTTTTTCCCCCTCCATTTCTTTCCCCTTCTTACATACGTATTTAACTTTCTGGTTGTAGCTACAGCATTTCTAATTCAAGTATTTCCTTTGCATTGGGTTAATTAGTTGTTGCATATTTAAAAATTACTGGTTTGTTTGGCTCTGCTCCCCTGTTATTGCTGACTTAACAGGAACTGACATTTGCCACTTAAGTTTTTATTTGGATTGAACCATGTTCCTGACTAGTGTTAGGAGAGTGTGTCTGTGCTTTCTTTACAAATGAGAAAGATATTACATCGTCATTTAAAGGTGCTGCTTCAATAAAAGTAAATATTTTCCTTCACTCTGCTTAATTAAAATTCTATATCCATTCTGACTTATATAACAATTAGGCAGTGTTGATTTGGCCTGATAAACAGGGATGTACTCTACATTAGAGAGAATTTAACTCTGCTGGTGTTTGAAGGGTTTTTGACATAGGCTGGAGAGTGTGTTGAAGTTCTTTGGTGTGGAAGGTGCTATATAATCATAATTTGTCGTCTCATCTTTGCCTAGACACCTCAGTACCTTAGCTGTATTTTATAAATAGCCTTTTCCCAGAACTGAACAGTGTATTCTAAGAAATGTGAACTCAGGAGAGGTGAGTGAATTACTCAGCTTGGAATAATGTCAGAAGACTAACTCTTCAAACTCAGTGCACATGCAGCTTGGAGGAATATGTAATGCTACTCAGTATTTAAGCAGATACATTGATATTCATCAAGTTTCCTGTGACATTTAAGCAATGTCTCTTCTATATTTCTGCTTTTCATCAATTACATGGTTTGCTTCAAAGATGCATTTGAAGTACTTTTTGTTGATGTTGGTTTATGATATGAAGGTTGTAGTGCTTACCATGTCTTTGCTGACTTCAGAACTTTGGATCTCAAACATTATTCTGGTCTCACAAAAATTTTTATTTTTGGTGTACCAGGTCTTCTAACACTTTGGTTTCTGCTTACCTTTAAAACTGTGCTGCCTACTGAGGCAAAGGTTATTACCTGGTTTGATGAAACTGCTGGGTGGTCAGCAGATACTAACAAAGCCCTTTGACATGCATGCATGCAAAGTTATATAGAATGCAAAAGAATCATCAAGCTCTTCACAAAGGGATCTGTGATGATAAAACAATCTTTTCTGCTGCATAGCAGATTGTAGAGGTCTGTTTAACTTATCACTTTGTCTCTAAGCAAAAAAAAATGAATAAGAAAAATAAGTTCTATTGTAGTGACTGTATTTCTTGCAGTTCTTTGGCAGAGGTGTGCTGGAAAAGGTAGCTGTTAAGTCCACAGTGATGTGTGTATTTTAAATATCTGAATTTACAGATGTGGATGGATCTTCATTTTGTCTCATACAGCTGGCATACTATTTATTAGCAGAGATGGGTAAATAACTTGTGCTTACACGTATGGAATTTAAAGTGGTTTTCTAAGAGGAAGGAGAAAATGTAGTACTTTGCGTGGTCAAAGCAACAAATGACATGTACTTCACAGTTTTTCACTAACTAAACCACAAATAGTTCAATAAGTGCAGTCACACACAGGAAGAATTGCTCTCTGTTGCTTTAGCTGTAGTTGAAGAACTGTTGTAAAATGTGCTGTTGTGAATGCACACCTAGGACGAGAGGGTAAAAGCTAAGGGAAGAGATTTGCTGTGAAGAGTTTTTTTGGGGGGAGGGGAATTATGCCTATGTAGGCTCCAGTGCAGATCTGTAGAGCTCTGACTTTTGAGATGGGCCCTCCATTGTGTGAGTCAGAAGTAAAGAAAATGAGGAAAAAAAATTATTCTTTTGCTCGTGGTGTTGCTTATGCATTTTGTCTAATGATTCTTTTGGGCACAGTGAACAATTCCTGATGCAGAAAGCAGGACTCAGTTCTTCACATTTCCTTGGGTAATTCCTTGGCCACAGACTTGTTCTTTCTTGCATATTTACTCTTTGAATCTTATTTTCTTTTCTACCTGGTGGCAGCCTGGTAACAGACAGATGGAGCACCCCTCTGGGAGATAAGATATATCATTTTCCATGGCAAAAAGCCTGATCTCTACCATTTTGTAAGCAAAGAGTGACTGTGATACCTCCTCCAGCCAGGTTTTCAAAGGAGTATAGCCTGATTAGTGTGCTTCCTGCTGAGCTTAGGTATTATCAGCACATAGTAAGTGTATTGTGAGTATCAGGAACGAATTGGGCCCCTGAGGGGAGTTCAGTTCAGAACAGCTTTCAGGGAGCTCTGCAAACTCTGTGTGGGAGAAGGCACCTGCTTCCTGGCTTCATCAGCCAGCTGGGGACACATCCTCCTCCTGCCCAGTACCTGAGCTGTTGGCACTAAACTCTAGGCTGTTTTGGCAATAAAACATAGGCTTCTACTGTCAGCAAAAAGGTTAGTGCCCTGGTTTAGACTTAGTAATTTAACCAGTCTTTTGCCATTTTGATCATCTGGAGCGTTTCCAATTTCCATTGCAATCAAAGGCAGTTGACTAGTAGTTTTGCATTTGACTGCAAACAGGTGGTAGGGAGAGTTTCTTTCTTTCCTAGATGCAACTGGGAGAAAATTAAGCATAGCAGTCCATCAGTTATGAAACTTTTTCCTTTTAAAAGGGAGTATTATGATTTAGATTAAAATTTCATTTGAAATAAATGAATCTGTTAGAAAACATGAGCTTCCTTGTAAAAGAGAATTCAAAATTATTTGTTCAGTATTCTCCAGCTAGATGCCCTTTGACAAATGGACTTGACTAAGATATTTTTTTGTGTTAACTGCATAGGAAAAAAAAAACATTAAACACTTTTCATTTTTTTTAGTAGGAAACTGCAAACTGCCTTATCTGGGAAACATGCTAACAATTGGAAAGTGAACCAAAATTCAGGTCATATTTGTAAAGCTTTTGTAAAGTTCTTGCATATGAGTATTCTCATTGATGCTTTGTAGCCCAAATGGACTTAATTTCTTATTAAACGTTTTTGTGGTACATTTAACAAGGGTTGCCTGAAGCCAACATTAGCTTAAATATTTTAAAGGGTCTGCATTTGTCAGGGTCCCTCTAACATTGCATTAAGCTGGTGAGGTGAGAGAATCTTGCAGATCTTGAAAAGCTTTGCCAACAGCACAGCAAAATTATTAGACTATGTAAAAAATTGAGTTTCATGGTAAAAGCAAGCCTTACACCTCACAAGTGCATAGGAAGCACTTCGTCATGGAGAGGGTGATTGGGCACTAGAATGGACTGCCCAGGGAGGTAGTGGACTCACCGTCCCTGGTGGTGTTTAAGAAAAGATTGGATGTGGCACTTAGTGGCATGGTTTAGCTAATGCCATATTGTTGGGTCATAGGCTGGACTTGATGATCTTGGAAGTCTTTTCCAGCCTCAGTGATTCTGTGATAATGGAAATTTTGCCAAATGATATTCCAAATAACTCTGGTTATTTTTTTTTTTTTGTTTGAGGTGCAAATATGTGGGGCTCAGCCTTCAAAGTCTTGTTTACAGGAGATGTGATTTAAAACAGATCTATTGATGTAGGAACCAGTCTTGCAAAGACTTTCAGGTGTGCTTTATTCATGCACTCTGTATAGCTCCATCCAGGTCAGTGACAGTTTGAACTTGCCCAGATGTAAGAATTTGCAGAACTGGGCCTGAAATCTTTTTATTATGCAGTAGAGAACAAGTTCGAAATCAGTGGTCAAACCCAAAACAGAAAACACAGGTTTAAAGACAAATACATTAAGGAAGTCCAGCTCTGATTCAAGAAGGAATTCCCCTCTAGTTCTTGCCCTATGTCCTGCCACACTTTTCATTTCAATCAAATCTCTTTTAGGGTGACAATCCTTGGGATAATTTAGAAGCATAATGAATGGTAACTTGGCTATTTAAGTTTATCCTCAAAATTATTCAGGCTCATGTTCAGCATTGATTTCATAACTAATGACAAAGTTTTTATTGACTTAGAGGGTCAAATTCTCCAGGCATAATGCTTCCCAGATGAAACTTTGTGTACATGTCCAAAAATGGACACCATCACTGTACAGAACCTCAAGTGATTTCTTTTTTGGGGATGTAAGTTGGAAGACTTAATTATTGCTTTTTAAAATGTTACTGTGTTGGCTATGAAGCTGTCCAACTCAAAAATAGTATGGTTAGCCCTTGAATGCTTTGAAACTTAGAGAGGCACTGGAATTTTCAACCTCAAACATTTCCTGAAGTAAACCACAAAAATTTCATAAATTAATTGTATTTACAAGCAAATTAACTTTTTTGTTTGGTTGGGGTTTTTTGTTGTTTTGTTTGTTTGGTTGTTTTTTTTTTTTTTTAAAGTTTACACTTCACCTGGTTCTGGATAAGATATTTCAAGAACAATAGCTGAACAGAGGGGAAGAATAATCATGGATAGTGTGCATGTTGCTGTATGGCCTTATTCCAGGAAGGTTCATCTGCCCAGCAAGCTTGGACACTGGCAGCAAAGTCCTTAGGACGAAGGTTTTATTAGAGTGTCCTTCTCTTAGATGGAAGGCCTTACAGGGCTAAACGAGCTCCATCTGCCCAGGTTTGGAATCAGAGTTGTCCTTCTCCTAGGATGACTGCCAGAAGGCTAATGAGCACATCCTACCCATACAAGGATTATAGGAACATGGGTATCACTCCCCACATTTAACCGTGGGCAATGAGTTTAATGCTCCCTCTGCTGTTGGCACAGTTATTGCACCAAGGACCACAGAAGACCCCAAGTGATTTTCAGACTGTGCCTGTATATTTTCATATGCTTACTAAAAAGCACATTTACACTGAAAATCACTTTAAATGTAGTTAGATGTTCCCTGTAAAAGGTTGAAGTAAAAAGTTTTATTGATGTTATGCTTTGAGAGAATTTGGAGCATTTGACAGTTGTTGTTTTTTAATGACTTTTCTCTTTACCTNCCTCTTAATACATCCTAGGATGCCATTGGCCTTCTCGGCCACAAGGGCACATTGCTGGCTCATGATTATCCTCTCTATCCACCAGGACTCCTAGATCTTTTTCCCCAGGGCTGTTTTCCAACAGATCAGTTCCCAGTCTGTACTGATACATGGGGTTGTTCTTTCCCAGATGCAGTACTTTACACACCCTTGTTAAATTTCATCAAGTTACTCCCTGCCCATCTCTCTAGCCTGTCCAGGTCATGCTGGATGGCAGCACAGCTTCCTGGTGTGCCAGCCATTCCTCCAAGCTTGGTATCATCTGCAAACTTGCTGAGGGAACACTCTACCCTTTCATCCAAATCATTAATGAATATATTGAACAGTACTGGACCCAGCACTGACCCCTGGGGGACACCACTAGTCACAGGCCTCCAGTTAGACTCTGCTCCACCAACCACAACTCTCTGGGCTCTGTCCTTCAGCCAGTTCCCAATCCATCTCACTTCATAGTCTCCCAATCTACATTTTAATTACTCTTATCACTTTATTTTACTCCATTACTGTATTATCTTACTTCCTGTGAGTAAAACAGAAAGAATGAGAGAATAAAGCTCTACATTAATTTCCCTTTAAAATTTTTAAGCTAGTATTTGGATGTAAAAACTGATAACCAGAGATAAAAAACTGACTGCAAAGAATTTCCTTTAATTATCTTAGCAGGTAGGGATAGTCTCAAATATGATGAGCACAGCATGTCATGCCAATGGAGTGACAGCTGAAGAGAACTGTCACAGGCAGTTCTCATGTACTGCATCTCCTCACTGGTACCCATGAGCTGGGTGGTTACATTGCTGCCTTATGTGCTTCTTTAAAGTGTTGACAGATAAATGCAACATTTTCAGATAAAGGCTGGCCGGTGGCCATGACTTAATTGGAAAATGTCAGGAGTAGATACAGCTCTCTAGGCAGGAAGGAGGTGAAGTGACTTAGAAAACAGCGTCAGCTTTAAGAATCCCATTGCTTCTGGTATTATTACTGAACAAGCTCTGCTTTCTGGATACTTGTAAGCATCGAAGTCGAAGGTTCTGACTCCTGGATTCAGTTTAAATACAGAATATGACTGCATGCAAGGTGTCTCTTTTGATGGGTTTGTTGGTATGTGTGCTCTGAAGGTCATTAGGCAGAGTTGATCCTGAATGTATAATACAGGAATCAGATAGGAAATATTTTCAGTTCATCTAATTTTTAATGGAAGATTTACAAAGAAAGAAAGTACAAGCTTTTAAAAATAAAATGTTTGCATGTGTCTACATTTCTGACAAATGGAAAACATTCTATGGATTATGACTGCGTATGACTTTATATAATGTTATTCATTTTTTGAAGAGTCTTATAATTTTAACTCATGTTAAGAGTACATGTAATTTCTGTGCGTATAAGTCGACTTACAACTCCTGCAGTTTAAAAAACCTGAACATTTGTCTTTTTCAATTTTGAGAATATAGTTTATGCTATATATTTGCCTAATGCAGAGTTCCTGTGCAAAAAAACCCAAAATTGTCTTTTTGTCAGATTATATATGCACATATTTCATGAAGTGGTCTACAGCTTTGCAGTAACTGGGGCAAACTCTGTAAATAGAGAATTCTAATTTTTTATGCCATAGAATAACAAATTTGTTCTGTAGTAGATGTTTTCCTGAGATTTCTGTGAAATCTCTAATAACATTGCTTATCTGTCTTTTCACCTACAGATACATTTATGTTCCCATGGGAGGATCTCAGTCCAGTCTGCTGGGAATGCTCTTCTCCACAGCCCTTCCTTTTGCATTTGTAAGCTATTGGCATGGAGGACAGAGTTACCTGTGGTACTGGGGTGCACTTAATTGGCTTGGAGTAATTGTGGAAAATAGTGTCAAGAGGATACTTTCTATTTCATTTATCCAAGATTTAATTGTAAGTTGAATCTCTCTTCATTTCATGTTCTTGGTTCCTGGATCTATATCTTTCCTGGGTTTATATGAAGCTCCTGGTGACTAGATTGGTTTTATCTAGATAAATAGTTATGGATAACAGATAAAAGAGTTAGCATTCATTTGCCCACCCTCCAGTATTTAAGGTAAGCCATATATCTAGAAGTTTGCGAAGTAACAGCAAAGCAAATACTGAAATACGCGTGGTCTTAAAAGCTTCCTCTGCAGTCCTAGCATAAGCAGCTGCTTGTCACATTGTGTATGGCTGAACGGAAGCCAGTTTTAACATTTGTATTCTGATTTCACTCAGGATGGCCTTAAAATATTCATCCTCACTAAATTTAGGAGTGTATATTTCTAACCATGTGTTTCCTGGACAAATGCATGTGTAGCAGGTGCTTGCATCTGCAAACAGGTTTACACTGGGAAATCTCATGCCACTAAAAAGCCAAGTAAAGAAAATATTATTTTGCTTTGAAGTCCTCTGATATTTTCACTTAGACTTTTGACCTTCATGCTGTCATTTCCAAAGGACAAAATTGTCTTTGACATGCAATCATATGCAAAAAGCACTATTTTGACCCGAATCTTCTAACAACTATTTGTAAGAATAAATAATTCCTATGTCTTGCTTCCTTAGTAGTGATAAGTGCACAGAATTCATACTCCTATATAATGTTGTGGTGGTGCTGACTCACTCTGCAGCTTTACTAAGTCCTGATGCTTAAGTAGTTATGCTTATTCTCCATCCTACCCATCTCAGTTTTCACTGTTGTGGCATCCCATGTGTGGCAACTGATACAGCTAAGTAATTTAGGAGCTAATAACTGCCAGTGCTACATTATATCATTCAGTTGTCCATCACTGTGAATTCAGTGATAGTCTGGAAGCAGCTTTTTTCCTTCCTGGAGAATGAGTTTATCAGTTCCATTAATCCTCCCTTGAGGGTGAAACTGAGCTTCACATTCTCATCAGCTGTGTAGTTGGTCTCTGTACTGGAAAGCAACATAGTTATTTCAGCTGTAAGTGTAGGAGCTTTTTGTATTTGCTGTTACTGTATTAGAAATTTTAAAAGAATTCTTAGGGAATTAAGTGTTTAAATACCATAGAAATGGTAAGGATGCGGCATTGTGAAAGTAGGCTATGTGTTGGATTAATTTCTAACAGTTATAATTGTAGCTAACCAATGCTAGTAATGGGTTCTTTTATGTATAAATTAACTCCCTAACAATGAATAAAATGCATTTTACTCCTTTCCTCCCCTTTGTTTAAAGGTCTATGCTTTTAAAGGTCTATGCAATGTCTTCTGTGTCTCCCTTGTTTTTCTTTTCTGTTTAGAAACATGGCTGTAGACCTTCCTTAGAAGAGGAGACACTTTCACATCTTTCCCTGAAATATTTCTGAAGTAACATTTTTAACATGAATAGTTTTGGCATCTGAGTTAGTACAGTAGACCTATCTTGCTGCATTCGATTATGGCTGAATCATGCTTTGCCTTGTGCTCTGAAGATTTCTCTACAATAACATGAGCTACAGTCTTTGCAAACTAGCCATCATTGCTCTCTGCTCACTCTTCTAACAAACCCTCATTTTCTTCTTGAATACCAAGACTGGGGAGCAGATGAGTAGTTGGACTTTGACCCTTCCTTCTTAAGGAGTGGAGTGATGTAACATTCTCTTAAGAAGTATCACATTTAAAATGAACTGCAAATACCCTAATGCCTAAGAAATGCCTAATACCCTAAGAAATATAAATTTCTTTTCCCCCCTTTTAATCTGGCTTTTGAAAGCATTCCCATAATACTGTCTCAGCAAAAGGTGTGCTGCAAGCCCAGTCACTGTGGCATTGAGAACCCTGTTCTGGGGAATGGGTTTTTCATTTAAATTTCATCTGTTGACAGGCTGAACTCCTTTGCATTCTTATGCTTCACTGGGTTGCTGTTTTGGCTCTAGAAGGCTATTTTTGAAAAGGAATGTTTATTTTTGTCCCTAGAATAGCAAATGAGTTTCTGGAAAAAATACACAGGACAGGTTTATGCTTTTTTTTTCCTTTTTTATTTTTAACACATTCTATTTACTGAACCTACTCATACATTGTTGTTAAAGTTAAGTTACATAATTCAGTTGAGCAGGAGGTGTTTAATTAGTAAAATTTAAAAAAAAATCTTGAAGAATATTTTGGATTTTAATTCTGCTCTGTTTTAAAAATGGAATTGACCACAAAGAATAACAAGAATTATCCCCAAACTACTTCCCTTTCCCCCTCACTATATTGTCTCAATTGGCCTACAAAAGAAAGATAGAGAAATCTAAATAAAGCACATTTGAGTTTTGTCCTTCACTGAACCCTTGTGCTGACTACAAATATATATAGAAAGCATTGGACTCTGTATTTATGCAGATTTTATGGTGGTTTAAATCTCAGCAGTTCAAACCTAGTGCAATATGGGTAAATAACACTTCTTTTGCAGTCCGACAGGTTTTAAATGTCATCTCAGGCATATTGAATTAGAATGAACAAAGAAGCATGGGCATTATTTGTGAGAAGTAAAACCTGCAAATAAATATTTACTGAAAACAGTAGATATCCTGACGCTGAAAATTAGATCTGAAACTTTTCATTTGTACTGTTTGCAAACTAGTGCTTGACTTCCAGATCTCAGCTGTAAAATAGCTGATGCTCCTTCTTACATACTTTTCAGCTTACACTACTCCGAACTTCCATGTTTCAATGAGTTGTGTTGCAAGAAGTTATCTATGTACCTTTTATCCTCTAGAGATTATTTGCTAGATATCAGTAAATTAGAGCTGAATTAAGTAATACTGTCTTTTCATTAAAACAATGTAAATAGAAGAACAATAAATGCTATGCATCCTAAGCTAGGGCTTACCTGGGAACTTTATATTCACCTGGAGAAGTTTCATTGTGTTTTTGTCTTCTTTTTTATTCACTTTTCAGGAGATATTTAGACCTGTACTGCGCAAAGTAGTGCTTTGTTTCACCGAGTCTGTATTAATTTGTTACAGATGAACAGAGACTCCAGTAGTAACTTGCTCAAAATCAATGACAGAATTTGTATTGACTTTTAATAAATTACATGTCAGATTTCTTAAAGAAAATACTAATGGCTATCATTCTCCCAGTAATTTAGGGTTTTTTTTCCTTCTCTTTTCTCCTTAAGGAAAACGAGATATAGATCTATACAAGAAATTAGATCTTGATATAAAAATAGATTTAGAATGATTTAAACATTAGAGAAGGTGGAATTACTCAATGCCACCTTTGCCTCGGTCTTTACTGCTAACACCAACTACCAGCAGTCCCGGAAGTTCAAAACTGCAGAGGAAGATGGGAGGAAGGTAGTTTTGACCTCAGTTGATGAGGTTTGGGTCAGAGATCAGTTGAGCAAACTGGACATCCACAAGTCAATGGGTCCGGATGGGATGCACCCAAGAGTGCTGAGGGAAATGGCAGAGGTCATTGCTAGGCTGCTCTCCATAATCTTTGACAGGTCCTGGAGAGCAGGAGAGGTGCCTGAGGACTGAAGGAACACCAATGTTATCCCAATCTTCAAAAAGGGCAAGAAAGACGACCCGGGTAACTATAGGCCAGTCAGCCTCACCTCCATCCCTGGAAAGGTGATGGAACAGTTTGTACATGCCATCATATCCAAGCATTTGGAGGAAAGGAGGCTTATCA
>VWZO01019693.1:5500-16979 GCA_013396975.1 Bucco capensis | reverse complement strand
GAGAGAGTCCAGCACAGGGCCACCAAGATCATTAAAGGAGTGGAACATCTGCCCTATGAGGACAGGCTGAGAGAGCTGGGTCTCTTCAGCCTGGACAAGAGGAGACTGAGAGGGGACCTCATTAATGTTTATAAATATGTTAAGGGTGAGTGTCAGGAGGAGGGCGCCAGGCTCTTCTCAATGTCATCCAATGTTAGGACAAGAGGGAATGGGAGCAAGTTGGACCACAGGAGGTTTAGTATTAACATGAGGAGAAACTTCTTTACAGTAAGGGTGACGGAGCACTGGAACAGGCTGTGGAGTCTCCTTCTCTGGAGACATTCCAGAGCAGCCTGGACACATTCCTGTGTGACCTTGTCTAGGTGATCCTGCTCTGGCAGGGAGGTTGGACTAGATGATCTTTCTAGGTCCCTTCCAACCCCTGACATACTGTGATACTGTGATTAGACTGGCTGACAATATCTTTAAATAAATGGATTTTTAAAAAATAAATGTTTGCAAACCATCCGAAAGAAGATGTAGCAAAGTGGGTGAAGTAGGCAGATTGTTAAAATTAATGTTTTATTCTCAACTGAAATAGCAACATTTATCTTAGTTCTTTCATAAAATGAAAACGTCATTCAGTCTAGTAAGAATTTTTTTAGTTGCGAGATGAAGATCTCTCTTCTAAAAATGATTTTATTAATTTCTAGTTTAGGATCTTATTTCTAGCTTTATTTTGTAAGAAACTAAGCACATCATAAGCAATTCAATTTGAGAAACCAACTAATTTTAAGAATGGTTTATTTTAACATAATTTGTACTGTTTGTGTAAGTGTTTTGGGTTTTTTTAAAGTATAAAAATACTTTGATTTCTACATTTTCATTTATGGCTGTAATGAGGTGCTACACTAAGTCAGTTTCAGTACCCTGGAATCGCCTTTCCAATCCTCTTTTGCTAAAGGGAAAATACTTTGTGTTCTGTCTATACTCTTGGTTAGTGTGCTAGATTAATTTGGTTAGTGTGTTAGATTTTTTTTTCCATCAGAAGAATGAACTCCATACATTTGTCACTATAGTTAAAATATCACCAATGTTTTGGGTACCAGAAGTGTGGTCAGTGACAAGTGGCTTCCTGAACTTCACAGAGAACACAAACATCTTTCAAAAATTTGTGTGTGATGAGGCATTTTTTCCCCTTCTATTTAATTTTGTTTGGCCTGTTTCTTCTGCTAGTGCATTAAAATTTCTACAGTTACTCATAATAAATTATGCATTATTCAGTCATCTTGCAGACAGCTGGTCTGGAGCATGGAAAGGTATTGACTGACAAGCCTGACCTCTAGGCTGTGATTCAACAGGGAATTAGGCTGTTCTAAACAGCTCACTGCTATTGAAGGGGGAAAAGTTTAATTTCTCTTTCCTTCCTTCCTTGCAATCTCACGAATTCCTCTTCTTCATGCCTTCTGGCTGGAATCTTAGCTGAGCAGACCTAACTCTTTACCCCAGCAAGAGACCTTTACTTCCTCTAGTTACTTTATTGCTAGGTGATTATCTCATGGAGAGAAATCTGAAAAGCCAAGAAAAGAAAGTGGAAGAGGAGGAGCTTAACTATTTGGAACCTCCTCCTTGCAAATACACATAAGCAGTATGGAGTAGTAGGGTGAGCCTCTGTGTTTCAAGTCAGCAGGACGAAGAAACCAATTGGGTTCTCCTGCAGTAGTTACTCAGCCCTATGTTAGGGCCCCAATTCAGCTAGCCAAGATAAAAATTCCTGTGAATTTCACAGCCATGTCCTATATATATTAAGCAAATACGTGAGAGACAAATGTATGACAGAATTTCTTTTTGCAAGTGTTAACTCACTTTAAACGCTGTGAGATAACTGCAGAGCTTCCTTCTGCAGCTGTCTGAGGCAAGATCTGACCAAACATAGGAACTTGTTCAAGGGAAATATGTTTATTGACCACTTTGCCAGATTACATCTTTAATTAGATCTCTGTAATAAATAAAGACTCTTCTCAGCTGTTCTTTAGCACACACTAGGCTTTGATCTTTATTTTGCTTCATTTGGTGGAAAGAGTATTTATACCACTGGCTTACAAATGTTAAACCTGTCTGGTCTTTCTTTTTTTACTAGTAGTTTTATGTAATTTTTACATGTTTTATTGCAACATAGTGACTCAATTCAGTGGAAAGTGTTGCCATTGATAACTTTATCCATAACCTTTTTATGTGATTGCTGTATACTTCTGATGGGTTTGTCACTTCACTATCTAAGAATCTGCAAGAATGTACACAATTTTTGGGGTAGTTGAACAAAGTCCCAAAACTCCTATTCTCTGCAGAATTGAGTTTTGAGATATAGGTATCACCCATAATGTCAAAGCCCAGACCAGTGGATGGGGTTTGCTCCTTATATTAACCTTGATTTCAGCCATATTGTTGCTCTAACAAAAAATTTCTGCTATCCAAAGTAAATGGACTCTCACTCAAACTCAATGGAAACTTCTTTCCCTAAATGTGAACATTAGCCAGGACAGACTTGTGACAACTGGTCTCTGTTTACAGTACCTAAAAGCAGGAAGCTGAGTTATCAATGTGCTGTTGTGTACTGAGCTGCAGAATGACTGTTGAATATGAAGTTGAATATGGGCTGGCTCACACATTTTAGGGTTTTTTCCACTGACTTTTAGCTTTGTGAACAATAATTCCGAGTCAAGTAATTCTTGCTGTGTTTCTCCTTTTACTTGGTATGATTTTTTTTCTCTCTTCTCCACTCTTATTGGAAGGGTTCACTTGTCTTCATGGAAGTGGATCCCAAAACATTTTGAGAGCTCTGCTAAAAATGCACGCACACAAACACACGCAAACACACACTTGCTCTCTGACTCTGGTTTTGTTTACTGAGGCAACTTCTTGCCTCAGAGTCAGTAACAAAGACTCAAAATCTAGTAGGTGGTGTTTTGTGTGAGGGACAAGCATACACTATATGATGCAGGCTTTTATATGCTGAATGACAAAAAGTAAGATTTCAGATATAAAATTCTATCATTTCCTACCTTTTGAGTACAAACATCGGGTTTTTTTGTCAAATCTGTGAAAGTAATATTCTTTTTTATGCCAGCAGTAGAGAAACTGTTGTGATTTTCCATCTGTCTTTAACCAGATGGTTACTGCTCTGCTTTAGACCACAATGTCAACTGGGAAACCGCTCGCATAGCTACTCAGTTGTCATAACAAAAAAAATATTTGTCCCACCTGCCAGCATTATTTACTTGCTGTTCTATTTTGGAGACGTCAGGCAGTTTTCTGGTGTTCAGGCTGTAATGCAGTTTGAAAAGCAAGTTAATCATGTTACAGGGTGAACACAAGGCAGAGTGGCGCTGGTTATGTGCTTTTTTGTTACTGTTACATGAATACAGCCTCACTCTGTTCACCGCAAAAATCAGTCCAGGCAATAGATGTCAGCAGGTACAGAGATGCAAACTCAAAGTCCTGAGGAGCCATCATGCTCTTGTCTTTTTGCTGTGCCTTGAGTTACAGAAACTTGCCAGAGCTGGAAAGCAAGGTCTGTATTTGCCGAGAGTGTTTATCAGGTGTCTCTGTGGGAAATATTAGTGCTTATGATCCAGTTTCACAGTGGCAGTGTGGGAAAGCCATAAAGACAGGACCAAAATGCAGCACTAATGACTGGTGAAGTTAGATGCTTTCCCAACTTGATTACAATTTAGAAGGTAAAAGTGTAAAAATGCGGATGAGGGAACTGAAAGAACCAGAAGAACAAAAATAAGGATGTCAAGGACTTGGACACAGACGAGATTGCATGGCTCTCTTGACCTTTCCTCCTTGGTGAGAGCTGAAATACATTTATGTACACTGCCATTACTTGGTTAAATTCCCAGCTTTTAACATGAAACAGAAAACAAGATGGTGCATTTTGACGCCGTTCTTTTTGTACTTTTCACAAGCTGCCACTTAAAAAAAATAATGTTTGATCAGGTTCTTTGAGGGTAAAGAGTAAGTGTAGGAGCAGAAATTTACTTCTGTGTATGTCAAATTTTCACTTGCATCTCTAAGTGTAGTGCATACACACGAGCTGGTAGGAGGGTTTCTTCAAACAGAAGGGAGATTGGCTGTTTGAGCGATGCTATAAAAGTAGATCTTTTGAAAATCTAAAAATGAACTGGTGCTAGTGCAAGACAGCATTTTGTTGAGTGAATGTTTAGTAAGACATCAATAGAGAAGATGATTATCTTCTCAAATACTATATATAGCATTTTTTCCTATATTCAGAAACACGTTCTATTTGTGAAAATAGATCTTAACTGACAGCTGTTTTATTTTAATTGTGTGGTCCTCTTTTTATAAGAGTGATGTAGAGAATTACAGGTCATTTGCATCACTGTCTCTTGGAAAATGTTGTCAGTTCCCGTCTTCATGTGTGAACCTTCCAGGAGCTAAATTTTACCTTTGCTTTGGAAGGAAAGTATATACCTTGAAAAGAAACAGGAGATGACCTCAGGCCACAGATCAGCTTAGGGAGAAGGCAGGAAACAACTGCAAGCAAAATAAAATTCCAGGAAAATAAGTAAATTAAAGGGGACTAGTCAGTTCTGGGTTAGAGCTAGATGAAGAATGGAGCAAATGAATGGTTGGCATGATTACTGAAGGATACAGTATATGATGGTGGGAAATTAAATTTGTTCTTCTATTTGGTGCGGCAGTTATTGATGGGTGAGATATGGTAGCACATCTTGTTCTCTTTCCACTTGCAGCCCCTTTCCTTATTTTGTTACTGTTATAGCTCTGGGAATTGCACAATTTATTTTGAATTATTTCATAAATGGATATTTTTTTATGTATATTCAACCAGAATTCTTTATTTTTGTTGCTTTTCTGTTCTGTAGTACAGTCTTTACTTTTATCTGTTCAACACCTGCCCCTCAACTTCAGAGTGCAGCAGTAAGTATTATATTGACTTGTCAGCTTCTTGGCAGTAGCCTTTCCCTTGCTCCTGCTGCAGTTCATGCCTAACTTCTACCAACATTAATGAGCACATGTAGTCCCTTGCCCCCACTGCTTGGACCCATTTCATCTTCATTTCTACTGCTCACTTTAAAAATTAAATAAATCGACATTGTTTGGCAGAGAGCTTTGTCACACTGTTCAGCTTTCCTCGATCCCATCTGCTCCCTCAGCTGCTCAATCACACCCTGCCCTCCATTTTCAGTGTGCCTAACTGTAGATAGATAAATAGCCAGTAACTGTTAGTCAGGATGCATCACTTCCCTTCCCACTGTCCCATCTGCTCCTCACTCTCTTTCAGCTTTCCACCCATGCTCTTGTTTTTATGCTGTCCTATTATTTTTGGCAAATGGCTGCATTGCAGATGACCCAGATTCAATGGATTCATTGAGGTGTTCACTTCTGTGGTGATGGAGTGATTACCAGAGTCAGGGAGAGGCACTGAAGAGTTGGTCTATCATTTATCTAATTGAATTTTCTAAAAGAAAGCACTTGGAAGCACTTTTAAGATTGACTGGGTGGTCTCTGCTTCTATAGAGAAGTAAACAAATCTGGGTGTTACTCTTCCGTTGTGATAGAATGGAACATGAAAACCAAGTTCAGATCCTTAAATTGTCCTGGTGAAAGGAACCTCAGCAAGTGATTTCAGACTTTTTCTAAGCTTTTTCCTGATACGCACAGTGGCAACCTCTGTTGCTCCTCCTGTCCTGCAGCAGCTTTACCCACAAACATTTTACCCATCTGTCCCCTCATCCTAAAAATCCTTGCAAACTATATATAACAGACTATTTTGAAGAATATTTCATTTAGTTTTTGTGATGTAAAGATGAGTCAGCATTGCATTAGATTTTAAGCATTGCTTTTCCGGTAAAAATCTTAAGGAAATTGAATGGATAGAGCTTTAATAACCGTAGAAACGACACTTACTCGCTTCTTGTAGGAGATTCAGTGGAAGACAATGCAGGACTATGTGTATATGTCATGGCAGTTAATTTGCTTTATTTCTTCAGCACAACAGATAGAGCAGTTTTTGTATTCTATTTTAAAATTATTATGGATAAATTGGCTGATAGGTTTAAGTGGGAGAGGATGAAATCTGGAGAACAGATAGTAATTAATTATTATATGTTTAAAAAAAGACAACTCCTCTAAAAATTGTACTAGATTATTTTGACCCTTTGAAAACCTAAAGCAGATGAAATTAAATAACGTAATCTGTAGCTTTGCAGTTTGTAGTATCAAACATGTTTTTCATGTCATTTTGGCCATAGCGTCTGAGCCTTTTTCCACAGTGGATATTGTTCTCATAAGAAATATTCAACTACTCCAGTTTTACTCCATGAAGATGGACACTTATTTAAATCACAGCAAATTTAACTCCCTTACATGTGACTTGTTAAAATATTTTTAGTATGAACAAGCTTGATAACATCACTGACTTCATGTAGAAGTTTTCTTCAATCTGTCCCAGTGCAGCTGTGTAAATGAGATGCATTGCAAATGCAGTGCATGTAGATATTTTCCATCTTCTGAGCACTTGCCAAGAAATTAACAGCTAATGTCTGTCAGAGGAGGCTTCTTGTCACATGTCATCGTGTCATCAGCCAGGGTTTGCAGTGTGGTGGAAAACATGCAGCCCAGTTCATGAGCCCTCCCTAAACCAACACGGTACATGTGACCTGCTCCCAGAACAAGCTGCTACAAATGGATTCAGTAGTCCTCTGAATAATGAGCATTTGGGACATGCCAAATCAGCATGGTGCCACCATTGTTACTAGAAAAGGTTTTAGAATAGTTGCTGTAGGAAGGTGTAGGATTGCATACCTGATAAAATAACGGGGAATATATTTATGTAAAGGAAGACTTCAGTGTGCTATTTTGTACAGGACCATCTAGTTTTGACTGCTGTACAGAATTCAGTATTTTCTCCTCAACTTCCACATGGAAGGGTGGATGACTTATTTTGGTCAGTATTCCCCAAAGTATCTTCTCTGTTGTTGGCTAGCTAGGAGGTAAATGCATTTAGGAAAAATGCTACTGGACTGTCAATTTCATCTCTCCATGCCATTCAGTAATATTGTTGTACACAGTCCTGTAAATCAGTAAAATGCAAATTTATTGTTGTTTAGCTCCAACTCACCTTAGAGAAGAGTTCTTTTAAATTATGTTCTGATGTCTGAAGCTACTTCTGCTGTGTATGTTTTGTACTCATAGTGGTGTAAATATCTTGCAAAGCAAATGAAATTAGTATTTTTTCTCACATCGTCTTTGACTTCAAAATTCCACCATGTCCTTTAACCTGATTCTTAATTCTAACCTGAGTGATCTATCCTGGAGTGTGTTGCCCTTCATAAGGTTTCTCAAGAAATGGCCATTATACAAGCTTCCTATTCCTGATTTAGTTTTCACTTAGAGGCTAAATATGACATGCATATGCAACTGGAAATAGATTTAGGATTGGGAAAGTATGGGCCATCCTTTTCACCCTTGTCTTCTTCCCCTCTCTAACACATGCACAGATTTACTTTCCAAGATATTCCACTACATGATAGTGATGCCTAAAGCTTTAAGTGTATTTTGTAGTTTTTTAGAACTTTTAGGATTATGTGAAGCTTCCTGGATTGTTCGCATATTAGAAGCCACTAGGCACATTCTTAAGGTACTATCTTGGACTTCCTCATGCGNTAGCTTGAAGGCAAAACACGAGAAGAGGGCCAAGCCCCATGTGGGCTCTCTCCTTGGGGCAGAGCTGAAGACCACCAGGGGTGGGCTCTTGGAAAACCCATTGCCAGGGTTGACTATAGATATCAATATGTTAATTACTAATAAAACTTACAGAAGGTGTAATCCCTGAAAATGTGGAAGCTTCCAATTAAAGGTAACACTTATCCATCTCCATTAATTTTGTGCTGCATGTCTATTCTTTAGGGGATACGGCATCAGCAGTATCATTTTTGTAAGATGACTGAGAAGTCCCAGTTGACATGAGATCCTATTTTGCTAGACCCAACAGTGTGCAGAAAGAGGTTTTTTCCCAACATCTGTCAAAAATATCTGAGGCTGATTTTCATTTACAGCAGGAACTGGATTAGAATAATAACCCAAACTCCATTCAGTTCCAGGAAAGGTGGCCAGAGCCAACCTTTGTAAGTCACCTCCAATGTCATGCCACATGCCTTTGGACTGAGATCTTGACAATATGTGTGTTTTTGTGTGTAGTTTAATGTGACAGTCCATTTATTTCACAGTGTATGGGGAGGTGAGGGTGGTGGTGATAACTAAAAGTTAAGTATGAAGAAGCATTGATACAAGATTACAAGTAAGATGGAGCACTGGGGAAGAGTGCAGCCAGGCAGCCACAGTCTTGTCGTCATTTTAATACTAGATGCTCTTTTGCCCCTCTATCTTCTGGCTTTGTTGCCAAGAGCAAAAGAGAAAGATGCAACAGTAAAATCCAGAAGAGTACCACAAATTTATAGCAGCTGCTTGCATTGTCAGAATGGAACATACTTGTAAAAGCATTAAATAGCATAATGAAGAGTTGTAGTGTGAAAAGTTTTTTTAAATTTTGTCTTCTGTGATGAAAACAACTTGCAGTATTTACAGAAAAATCCACATGCTGGTAGATATTTAAATCACAAATGTTATTATGGATTACCTAGACTAGACTTACTCATTTTTCATATGTAGATT
Source organism: Bucco capensis (assembly GCA_013396975.1). Taxonomy (NCBI): domain Eukaryota; kingdom Metazoa; phylum Chordata; class Aves; order Piciformes; family Bucconidae; genus Bucco; species Bucco capensis. The sequence continues at coordinate 8,279 of VWZO01019693.1, read as the reverse complement.
AATGCTTCCAGTGTATTAATTTTAGCACAGTAGCTGCTTGGGTATGTCTATTAGCTTTTACTAGATGACAAGAGATATTTAAAGAACTGTTCCTTTTTTTTTTTTTTTTTACCTTCATTGCAGCTGGGTAAAAGCTGAATTAACATCAAAGACTCTCAGAAAAATATGTGCTGCTTTTTCCATCAGTGACTAGCAAATTTCATAGAAATTAGCTACAGCAAAACCCAGAAAAGGTTCAATGTTTAAACTGAAGGGTTCAGTTTAAACTGTTTACATTTTAAACTACTCATACCTTATAAATGACCAAAGGCTTTTATGGTCGATACTACTGTTAACTTGTACTATTTGACATGTAGCACTTTTGTAGAGGATGATGTATTCTATATGACAGTTTTATTTCTTTTTTTAGTACCTGTATTCCTTTTTTAAAAAAAAAAAAGTGGCAGAGTTTTTTTAGCTATTCGTGTTATTTGTCTTAGTTGTACTGCTTTGGCTTGTAAAACAGGCAGACCTCACAAACTTACCAGGCCTAATCAGTGCCTTAGTGGAAGCCGCAGTCTATCACTGGCTCTCTGATGGATTGTCCATCTCAAACTCTTTCTAGAGCTTTACCAGAAGATTCTTTTTTTTTCCTTTCCTAATTAAAACTGTTTCTCTGTAGATTTGACAAATAGGTTTGATGGACAAAGGGAGAGTGAAAGGTAGACCTGATATAGACTGTGCTCTGTAGATATGCTACAGCTTAATCAGAATTAATTAGTATGGTGTAAGAAGAGATTAAGTTTGGTGACTCAGCACTAAAGTTCAAGCTAGCAAGATCTTAACTGCTTCTTATTTAAACTTTTTCTCTTTGCATACACTCATACATTCTGAAAAGGAATATGTTTCTCATATATGGGAGTGTGCATTCATACTGTGCATTTCAGAAAGAGACTTAAAATATCCTCTAGCTGTGCATGAGCTGAAGAAGAAGTTTTGGGGCATCTTGTTCAGCTTTGGCGATACAAAATATTAGAAATGGAAAAAGTTGTTTCACTAAGTAACTGTCAATGTCTCTGAATATTTATATAATTACCTTACATTCTCTACCATTCTCCTATGATGCCCTAGTTTTCATCTGGAATTTCAGAGAATAATCACAGTCTTTTTTCATACATGAATGTTTTTCATAGCGTTGTATGGAAGGCTGACTGTTGCAGTATTGCTTATGCAGCCTGATACAGACTACTTTTCCTTGGAGCTTATCTATCCCCATTTTTGTGCTGACTCAGACACTATATATAGTTCAGAGTGAGGCTAACATTAAATTTACCAGGCATCTATTTTGCAGTACTACGTTAAAGTTGTATTTTTATGCTTGTAACTGTCATTTATTTGAAGATCCATCCTTTTATAATCTGACAGTTGAAACATTTGTTTTGATGCTTACAAACCTGGCAATTTAATTGTCTAGGAATGTTTTTTTAGGTCTATTTTGATCATGTGTTTAAGTTGTTTCAGATATCTGAGTATGAATTCTGGTCTGGCTGCAGCAATTAATTACTGGTTTGTTTTTTTTCTTTTTTTTTTTAATTTTTTTTTTTATGCTGCTGCAGTCACAAGACTCCAAGACTCTTGTTTTTTGCAGCATCAACATTAACGACATGAAGGCGGAGCAGCTCCTGATATTTTCCTTAGCTCCCATGCCCTGACAAATGCTCATCACTTCACACAAAGCAGTCCATCTTTTGCAGATTCAGGCACTATGTAAAGAGACTTTCAGCCTGCAGCCATGATGAAAAGATACTTTTTCTTATGGAGTAATCAGACACGGTTTCCTTGTGATGTGCTATAATGCTCTTTAAAATCTATTCTAACAACTGTATATCAGAGGAAGCTGAAACTTCCTCATTCTTCTTTCACCATCTTCTTGCAGTCTCTGTGTTGCACTTCACACCTCAGGTTATAATGCAAAGTAGTGATTCAGGAAAATGTAAGCTAGTATATTTATTACTGTATTTGTCTCATTAGAATAACAATACCAAAAACTGTACCGTAGATATTCACACTTCTAGAACGTAAGCAGTAATATTTTCACTGAAAAAAATGAGGACTGCATGTATATTTAAATCTTTTTTTTTATATGGAAATATCTGTTTATTAGGATTCATTGTGATAACCAGTTTTGATCTAACTCTAGAATCTTTTAGTGAAGTCTTATTTATCAACCAAAACATTAATGAGTTTTGAAGTTGTTTGATGCTATTTGTTTTGTACTAAAGTACTTTACTCTGGATGGAAATTATTGGATAGTATTATCCACCTGAAAAGCATACGTCCATCAACAAAAATTCATCAATGAGTATATTTAATAATCACAGAATCACAGAATGTTAGGGGTTGGAATGGACCTAGAAAGATCATCTAGTCCAACCCCACTGCCAGAGCAGGATCACCTAGACGAGGTCACACAGGAATGCATCCAGGTGGCTCTTCAATGTCTCCAGAGAAGGAGACTCCACAGCCCTCCTGGGCAGCCTGTTCCAGTGCTCTGTCACCCTTACTGTAAAGAAGTTTCTCCTCATGTTAATACTAAACCTCCTGTGGTCCAGCTTGCTCCCATTCCCTCTTGTCCTAACATTGGATGACATTGGGAAGAGCCTGGGTCCCTCCTCCCGACACTTGCCCTTAACATATTTATAAACATTAATGAGGTCCTCTCTCAGTCTCCTCTTGTCCAGGCTGAAGAGACCCAGCTCTCTCAGCCTGTCTTCATAGGGCAGATGCTCCACTCCTTTAA
>VWZO01019690.1:968904-1089601 GCA_013396975.1 Bucco capensis | reverse complement strand
GAGCTGGAGTTGTTTAGCCTGGAGAAGAGGAGGCTCAGGGGAGACCACCTTACTCTGTAGAACTACCAGAGAGATGGAGTTTGGTCTCTTCTCCCAAGTGACTAGAAAAAGGATGAGAGGGAATGGCCTGAAGTTATGCCAGAAGAGGCTGGATATTAGGAACATTTTCTTCCCTGAAAGAGTAGTTAAATCACTGGAAAAGGCTGCCCAGGGAAGTGGTGGAGCAACAATCCCTGGAGGTGTTCATAAAACCTGAGTAGCTGTAGTGCTTAGTGACATGATTTAGTGGTAGACTTGGTAGGGTTAGGTTAATGGTTCGACTTGCTGATCTTAGAGGTCTTTTCTAACCTTAATGATTCTGTATGCTTCCCTGATCTAAGAGAGTATTTTGAGTAAAATTGTTCTTCACCTTCATTTCATTAAGTCAAGCTTTTAAATTAGATTATTTTCTTCTTTACATTTGACTTGTGGGGTTGTTTGTTGTTTTTTTTTTGAATCTTTACTCTTCCAAAATCAGTATCAGTCACTCACTACTAATAAAACTGGGAATGTGCTCACATTAGTGTTATGCTGTATGGCAATGCTTTGGCAGCACCAATCAACAGCAGTGTATAATCAATACAGAGTCAATCTGTATATCTACTATTTACTAAAAACTCAAGACTCACTTAGTACTTTTTAGTCTCAGGTCATGGCCTATGTAAAGTAGTTTTGGTGAATCTTGCTAATTATATAAGATTTATTGTAAGCAGGGAATAAAAAGTTAACCAATATTAAACAGAAAATAAATCAAAACTAGCAAACCTTACATTCAACAGAGAGAGGCTAAGCTGTATACCATGTCTTTATTAGGCTTATGCAGAACAACCGTATGATGCCTCAGATAACAAATTTACAAATCACTTCACCTTTCAAACCTTTCCAGCTGAGGACAGTGATCTCAGAAAAGATCTCTGGGGTTTTTACAGTGCAAAGGAGTGTGGTGTTGAAGATACTTGACCAAGACGTGAGTGAATTACTACAAGCTAGGTAGACAAACAGCTTGCATCCATACAAAAAGCACAGAATCACCTCACCTCAGAACAGTGGTAAAGAGGTCAAGGTTTGAGCAAAGTTGAAGCAATACAACATCTAGGTAATGAGTTAGCTTTCTCAGCAGTAGGTTAGGGAATCTCTTCACTACTACCTGTGTGGTTTGAAAGCTGTTGGTCTCTGTGACCACACAGTACTGGTTCTCATCACTGCACAACAGAAATTTCTGTCTCCAGTAAAACTGCATAAGCATATCTAAAATCTGTTCTCTTGATCCACATTGACAAGCAAGAAGTAAATGAACATATTTTATTGAATTATCATATGAAAACATGGCTCTGTGTTTCCCTCAAAGTAAGTCCATTTGACACACAATGAACAAAATTGTTTTTTCTCGTCTCTTTCTTCATAATTTTGGGAGTGTTTCTACTTTGTTACATAGATCCATCTGAGCAATTTATTATTTGGAGCATCTACTAAAATAAAGATAGTTCTAATTGCCTCTTACACTTCTAGCAAAGTTCCCTTTCAGGGAAAAGATTGAAAATCAGTAACATGATGCAGAATAATGAAAACAGCAACATTAAACAAAAGACATAAAATAAAACCTCTTTAAAACAGCTTTAGGCACCAGGAATAAATTAAGATAAGCATCTAAATATTTTTCCCGTGTTTAAGATAACACATCTCCATCTAATAAAAACTCTTTCTGTCTATCAAGAAACTACTTTGAGATGACAAAGACAGTTGAGAAGTCACACTCAAACATGAGCCTGCAAGAGTATGTGACCTTACCTTCCCCTGCATATGCCAGGATGGAGCGGGCACGCAGCTGCTTCCCTTCTGTGGTTTTGCCGGAGCAGGTGTGTGAGCAGGAGGACCATGCAGACCACATGCTGAGCACACAATCCTTTGGGCATGGAGCTTCACACACAACTGGGATTGGGTAGATAGCATCTCTACACAGCTGTCTGTCAACTTCTTCTCCTGGGGAAAAAAAAAAAGCCAGTAGCAGTCTATCATTTGTTAAATTAACTTAAAATGAGCAATCTAGTCCAGATGGGCACGCAAATAAATTAGATTCTGTTCTTCTATACAAACAAGGTAAATAGATTTTTTTTGTTATTAAAATGCCTTGTCTCCTCTGCCTTGATTCTAGAAGAACATGCTTAAACCTAGTTTAATTTGATATTCTGCTGAAGTGATTGCCAGCCTGGGTGGTCTTTAGGGCTTTTGTTTTGTTAATACATATTTGATTCCACAGAAAAGCATAAAGTGAATAAGAGAGTATACAATACACCTATGGAAAACTGTGTACATGGAAATGCATGTACAATAACCACCTAGTCTTCATCCATGTTTGTGGGAGAAGGGGAATAGTATCCTAACTTCCAGATTAGCCAGCTTTATAAGTGTCTTGTTTGGTTTGAAAGATCTTCATTTGTTAGCAAACCAGTAACAATCACTCTTTGTATCAAGGAAGTACAAAAAGATCTATCCATTTGTTTTCTTTCACATCAACGTACACATTCTATTACAATAAAAAGATCCAGGCTGGTATAAATTGTTTAATGAAATATTAGCAAGTGTTTGAGTAGCAGAGCTGATTTTGTTTTCAGTAAGGAAAACATGGGATCATGGTTAGTTTTGTAAGGTGCAAAATTATATCCTGATAAATCCGGCAATATCCAGTCAGGAATGAATGAACCACCACATATTCAGAAGTCACTGACAGTGACAAAAGCCTCAGGATAAACCTTCACTTTGCAGTAGATGATGGAAAAAATGAACTAAGGAGGGAGAGATTGGATTCACTGTTTTAGAATTACATACTTGTTATCATACAGAATTACAAAAAGTAAGCATACAGTTATATAAAGTTATACAAAGTGCTTGTACCAAGAACTGAGCAGTAGCCCAGTATGTAATGCCAGTTCCAAGGAATCATGAAACAGCTGCATCTGAGAGACCACTGGATTTCTGAGGCCCTGTTAATCATATACAACCAAAGCATGAAAAGAGAGTTCATTTGTAAACACAAAATGTTAAAAATCCACAACATTCTGAAAAGCATAACATTTCAAAGCATTTGAATACCTTTTGTGTTATATGAATCTTGCTGTACTAGGGCACAAAATCTTCTCTTCAATTATGGCTTATCTACTGAAACATTATTTAAGCATATGTGATCTCAATGGTATTGGAGAGTGTCTATAGCTTTGCACTTGCTACAATCCATCATGTTAACCCTTTTGTTTTAATAGTTAATGTCAACAAAATAAGGTCTCATCAAGATTTGCAATGATCATAAGTCTTTGATATAGCAAACATAATAAATAAATTCTTTATAATTTAATGATAAAGACATCAGCCAATGTTAATAACTGCCACTTGGGTTCTAAAAACCTAATTCAATAAGAATTGTGAATGCTGCAAATGAAGCCAAAGATCTATAAGCACTGCTTTATCCAGCTCTCAGAGTAGGCTTTTATTACTTAATAGAATCATAATAAAATGAATCAAATACTAATCTAAACAGAAACTACATTTTTGTCATTCAAGGTTTAGTGTCTTATCACCTCTTAAATAAAAATCAGATAAACTGAGCTCCTGAAAACGGGAGGTACTTTAGTACTAGCCATATGAGTCCCAGAACTATTAATGACCAAATTCTTTATAAAAGAGGAAAAAAATGAGGGCCATTTATTCAACAATATATCCCTTTAACCAGTGTTAAATATTTTATTCATACAGAACCTTTAGGCACAACAGAACTGCAAACATCAATCTTCCTTGGCTCTGCAAACCAGGACAAGTCCTGCAGCTCATGTCGTCAAAAGAGCCTAAAGTAGTCATACTCATCTGAATTTTAAACACTTTTGAGATCAATTCAGTCCCAATAGCTGTATTTTCCCATATTAAAACTACAAATTTGAGCCCTACCAAAGGCTTCATAGATCTCCCACATCAAGTTTTGCTTCCCTCAGTGGACTCAATCTTTGCATCAATGGCTCCTTCTCTTGGAGCACAGGTCAGCACACCTGACACTGATGCAGGAGGGATTGCTGCCTCCTCCATCAGAATTAAAGGGTTAAAGGACAAGATGGAGGAGCAGACTGCAAATTTCGTTTCCAAGAAACAAAATCAAAGCTAGGAATGGGGTGAACCTTACTCTCAAATTATTCCATCACCTGGTAAGACTTAATGAGGTAAACCACTGGGACCCTTTCACACTTTGCAAGGTATATTGCTATTACAATAAATATGCATTTCATAGTGTGAACATACAATAATATATCCAGCTTGCTTATCGCCTGCTAACTGAGGTGGTGTTACCTTGAAACTCAAGCTAAATTTGAGGTCACAATGAGAAATTGTGTTAGTTTCAGTTTGAATTCATATTTCAAGCAAAAAATAAAAGCCTTCACACTGTCTCCCCAAATCAAAGCTCTCTTTTATCCTTTGCTTTTACAGAGAAAATATTGGGGAAATATGCATCTTCCATATTAGCATGTAGATTTTGTCCACTGTCCAGCTCTTATCTAATGAATTCAACAGTATAAAAGTGCAGCTGGAAGGAACGTTTTATAATGGGTACTTCTTATCATCAGGGAAATATTTTATTTAGACTAAATTGTTTCTGACATTTCACTAATGATTTTAGGAACAACTTGACCTTTGTTGCCTTGCTCTTTAAAGTGCATCGTGCAGTCAACTACCAGGAACCACTGAACCATAGGCTGGGAAAAATGCCAATGTAAAGACTAAAGCTACTTAGGAAATATCCCATTTGGAACAGTTTGTCATGTGTAGTTTAGTCTACTTCAACTTTATAAGTGTATATTTATGTTACACAAGAGTTTAAAACAACTCCAAAAACACAACTCAAAGGTCCTTGCCCTGAGTTACTTATACACTAAGCAACAGAACAACAAAAAACAGTAAAATAACAGTAAAATGAAAAGAGGATATGACATTTCCATCAGGAGAACTACTCTTCACCATTTGCCAGCTGATTTGTTCATTAAACCCTGGACTCTTTCAGAAACATTGCACAATTTGGGCTAAATTGTCCAAATTGCACTAAATGTAGTGAGCGTGTATAGAAAAGGCAGGAGATAAAAGAGGTTTGAGTGCTAAGGAGACAGCCTTTCAAATCCACAGCTCCTCCTGGAATTACTATGCTGGCTCCAGCTAGACAATCCCTCACAAAGTGAGTCACTAGATTAAAAGCTCCTTGTGGCAACCTTCTTGGTGTGCAGACCTTCTAGCAGGTATGCACGTATTAGAATCACTAGTGAACTACTGAACTATTTCATTGACTTAAAATCAACAATGAACCACAAAAAGACCCTAAACCAACCAAAGAAAAAGTCCTGCTGAATAGGAAAATATTTGCAGATTAGAGAGGTAGCTTGTGAATAGCATGCAGAAGGAATTGGCTAATTATTAACTACCAGAACGTGTTCAAACCACCATTCTTGTTTTATTACCTTCACAGGAAATATGTTATCTGTGGAAATTTGACCTAGATGATAAAGATTGATCTGTATCACAGAAGTCCTATGTTCTGTATTTAATGTAGTTGAATGATGTGACTCCTTTGTGCTTTTGTTTACTAATCTGTAACACATGTCTGATGTTTAAAGTTTCTTGTAAAATGCTTTAAGATGTTTTCAATGGGAAGCATTCCCAGAGCTGGTATCACTAGACAGACATGGTAAGTAAAGCCTCATGCTTCTTGTGCATCTTAATATGATGCATGCTTCAGTGCACAGTAAAAAATTGCTGTCAAATTCTGATCTGTAGTAAATGGAAAGGGAAGTGCTTAACATAGGGCAATTTTGTTGTTGTGGTGGTTTGTTTTTTTTAAAGCCCTAAAATGAACAGTAAAATCACTGCAAGATTCAATGAGGCATGGAGAACAACTGGGGGAAAACTAATCAAGGCAAAACAAAAATGCTTCTGGAGTCCTATGCAATCAAGCAATGAACTTGGTCTCAGCCCTTTAACAGGAAACCAGCTTCAATCTCTGAAAGGCTGAACTAGAACTTGATATAACCTAAGCAAAAAATTGGCAATAAACTCGCAATTATTGGGATCAAACCAAGAGAGTAATTTGAACATTAATATTGAAAACTGTTTTTAAAATTCCTATGTAATCACTGAAGGACAGGGATATCACAGAGTGGTAAAACAAATCATGTGGTTGAACCTTCCAGTTCATAAAAGAATTAATAACAGCAACTGAGCTTAAATGATGAAATGCAGATTTTAGACTCTGTACTACCTAGTTGAATGTGTTCAAATTTACCAGTGTATCTGCAACAAGTTTTATTGTCTTGCCAGTGAAGTTGAAAAGGAGGCACACAATAAGATGAAAGTTAGACTTGATGAACCTTGTGGGTCCTTTCCAACTCAGGACATTCTATAATTTTATGTATGATTCACTGGAAAACAGTTGGGCACCTCAAATAGTTGGAAAGGCACCCCAGAGCTCCATTTTTAAGTGTTTGATGTTTGTGGCCTTGTCATTATTCTTCAGTAATACCTCTAAGCATGAAGGCTGCAGGAAAAAAAATGCAGTTAGTTCACAGGATGTTAAAATCTGTGAGCTGTGCTGGTTGCTATTTACTGCTTCATTCCTTCCCTGTGTAGAAAAATAATCAACAAGAAAGTATTGCAGTGCCTCTTGTATGCTGAAATGCCCAACAAGACCATTCTTTATCATCAATTCCCACACAGTTTTCTGTATGCATTCCTCCCACAGGAGGACTTCTATGTGTCCTTATGCTGACTCTCTCATCAGTCTTCAGATATGAACAACCTCCTCAGACTGGCTGGGGAACCAGAGCTGCTGTGTGGACTCAGCCCATCAAGAACAAAATATGCCTATTTATATTCAAAACAATTCTGAAGTGCCTAAATGTGTGTTTTAATTATAACTCTGGGCAGAAAATGAGAAAGAAAACAGTCTAAATTCTAATTGCCTCAAAGTTACAAAAAGCATCACAACTAGACTGTGATAGTGTAGAAAAAGCATTAAGTTCAACTGTCATTTTTCTAAAGAAAATAATTTTTAAAACTTCAAGAAAACCCCTGAAATAAGAGAATACTTTTAAACTTACCTAATCTTCAAGTTCTATACTAGACTTTCATTAGTAATAACCTTACCTGCACAGTGGCTGATTAATCTCATGCAAAATGGGTAATAATTCACATTACAGAAAAAGCTATTAAATATATCAAAATCCACACATTTTTTAAGATTCTAGGGAGACTGCATATCTGCTAGAAAGTATATAGTAATCATTAGGATAAAATAACATCATCATTTTCATTTCTAATACTACTGCATTTCTTTCAAATTGCTAAGTGATTACAAGACCCCAAACTTCACCAGTAGGGGAGAATTTAGAAGTTAATCTCTGAAAACCTAATCAAATAAGCCACAGAAAGGGGGAAACAATAATATTTAGATGCAGTTCATCATTTACTATCTTTTTTAGCCCAACAATCTTAAGAGTATTTGGAGGGCGAGGAAAGAAGCACACGCAATAATGTCTGAGTGACAGACAAATTTCTGGCTCTTGAATCAGTTCAATACTTGCATATAACACATGCTTAGATAGGCATGAGAAAACTTGAAATGTTTTATTAATCCCAGCAGCCTTCATAACATCTTGACAGTATTTATTCATATCTGCTGCAAAGATAAAGGCTGTCAACATAAGCTTTAATGTGAGTAAAATGGCAGCATCCTTGAAAGCAGCAGCAACACTATGTTACCCTGTACATAATCATTTTCTGTTCCAGTTCCTGAATGACCAGCTGTCAAAAAAAATCTCTCTGCATGAGGTAGAGAAATTTTCAACATTTTGAATAATTCTTAACCTCTCTAATTATTGAACATAAAGAAACATCAACCTACAACTTATATTCTCAATATATTCTGCTTCATTGCCTCTGAAGTTTTTCAACAAACACAATATGAAAAGATGATGTATTTCTCCCTTTCATTATTCTGATCAAGTGAAGTTTCTGTATTCATTTCNTCCCATTGGCTTTCTTGGCCACCTGGGCACACTGTTGGCTCATGTTGAGCTTCCTGTCAATTAGTACCCCCAGGTCCCTTTCTGCCTCGCTGCTCTCCAGCCACTCTGTGCCCAGCCTATAGCTCTGCATGGGGTTATTGTGGCCAAAGTGCAGGACCCGGCACCTATTGCTTAGGTGTCTGGCTGGTAGCTGTGTTAAATCAGTTGCTAATTCCCTAATCACATGCCTTTTTCTCAATTGCTTTTGCTAAGTAGCATTTGCATTTAATTATTGTCTTAATTAGTTGATGGTTAATATTCCTGAAGTAATTTTCTTCTGAGAAGCCTACGTAGAAATGGCATTGATTTCAATGAAGACAAATACACTAGTTTCTCACATCTGTTCATTATGCAAAAGGGAAAGGAAGTTGGTGTAATAGTTTAATGATATGAAAACATTGTTGGATTGTAAATTGTTTGATTCAGTGATTCGTGGGTGTGAAAATTTACTGGGGTTTTGATTTCAATGCAAAATTTCAAGTAGTACCATACAGCCTATTTCTTGCTAAAAAGAAAAATGACAAACATACTTTAGCCACTTATTCAAAAACCCATCATGAATCTCAAAAACGTGGATGGGTTGTTTGTTTGTTTTTTTTTTAAAGGAGAAATTTCCTAGCACAAGCACAGTTACCTTCATCTTATTTATGTCTTCACCATGACTGCACACACAAACCAGTGATAAAAAGATCACTAACTACTCTCCCCTTTCACTTGAAGATACAAATACCTTTAAAAATATAATCCTAAATTTGAAAATATGGGTTTGGAATTATTTTTTTCAAGCAAACACTTGCAATGAAAAACAACTGATAATAGCAGGAACTAACACTATACAAAAGGAAAATACCTGTGCTCCTCAAATCAAAGATATTAGCTTGTCAGCACACTTAAGGAAAAAAAACCACCAGATCTTTTTAAGATTTTTCTGTTCCTTAATGAGATTAAACACAACATTTTACAAGAAATAGCTTCTTGTTGATTACTGTGTGCACTTTTCCTCATATATTCACCCTAAGGGGAAAGAAAGTGTGATGAATGGGGAAAAAGTGGTTTCAAAGGTCTCCCATTCAGGCAGAAATCTAATTCCAACAACAGTACCTGAATGCTTCTCCTCCTTCTCTGTAACCAAACCAGTAAATGATGATACAGCTACAGCTTAAAGAGTAGCCTGAGTTTGCTAAACTTCCCCACAACACAGATTATGAGCAGCTATGGAGAAAATGTAGAAGCAAGTAACTCTCTGTGAGTGGTTTATAGAGAAATTAAAATATGGGAAAGGCATTCTACTAGAGAGATAGGACAGTTCTGGTTCCAATACTTCTTTCCCTGTGCTTAATCTCATCCAAAGTTTCAATCACATGAATTTCAAGAAGAGTCACTGCTAAGAAATCAGTATTTCTTAGTGCATCAGGTAATGGGAAGGTTTTGCACCATATACCAAACAGTTACAGGAATAATCAAACCCAAAGAACATTCCTTCCTTTCAAGTAATGACAGCAGTAAAGGGACAACTCTGAAACAAAACCCAAGAATAGATTTTTAAGGAGGTATTTCCTTCTAAAATTGTTTCAGATGGGAAATATCTTTGGAAGTAACTGGTTAAAAAATAGGGAACTCACACCTTCAGGTGTGCTTCTAGTAATCACATTTTCATGTCTGGTAATAGAACAACATATGTACCTCCATTTATATTGGAGTCATCTATCAAGATTACAGTCATGTAGCTACAGTCTAAAATTGACAGAAGGAAATAAAAACAGGGAAAGGAATAATATTTCTTTATCCAAATAATGTTTTTGATATAAAAATGCAGTGTAATCAGTCACATATGTAGGAATGCCAGATGAAACAACAGTATGAAAAAAATAATATTCCATAACTGTGTTAACTCAGAAATATAGAGTAACCTGAGGTACTTGGATAGAAAAGAAAATCAAACTTCTTTTTTTTTCATTAAAGTGCAAAATTCATATTTATGCTTGAATTCTTTAATTGAGAATGAGAGAGAAGTGGAAGAAAGCTACTTTCTCTGTCACCTTAACAAAAACATTTTGTGGTATGTACTCTCAAGCTTTATCATTTATTCATTCACTCTCTTCTTTTTCATTATTCTTTGCCAGATTTACTCAGGCTGAAAAATTAAATTACATACATTTCACCCAGAGAATAAGGAAAAAGGTTTTCCAATTCTTATTTACATGATTTTGCAAGTGCTAGTGGTGATGGCAGCCAAGTATCAGTTCCCCCAGGCATACACCAATCCCATGGCTACCTGTGAAGCTCTCAATTAAAGTTAAACCCAGAAATATATGTGAAAATATATACATGCAGGCAGTTCCTTCGCTACACACAGAGGAACACTGAGGGTGTCTTATGGTACTAATTAGGTCTTAAAAGGTAACACAGCCTTTTTATTTCTGACACAACACTAAGTTACTGAGGGCACATTCTGTATTATGCATCAAAGACTAATGGAAAACACTTCCTGAAGATAATTCCTTTGAATTTTCACTATACCACTAAATATCCACTAGCATGAAAGAGGCTGTGTCTGAACTACTAGAGATAATGTGAGTATCACTGCAAAAGACTGATCTAAATAGAAATACTGGAGAATTAATCCAAATTAATTAAAATGGAACTTTGAAGGAGATTAGCTAAACTGTATTAACATTTTGTATGGTTATCCTTATTCAGAATGAAAGAGAGAATTCTTCACAAATCGAATTAAGGCCACCTTAATTCTAAAAAGAGGATTCATGTACATGTTTAATATAGTCAACTAATATTTTTGCCGTTTATTTGCATTAACTTTGCTAAGTGTCTCCTTGCAGACAAGATAGGTAAACAAAAAGTGAAACATGTTATGCCTTTAGCTTAAAATCTACTGTACTTTATACTATATTCGACCTGTACCACAGGCACAATAGTCCAGTGTTTCTAATAAAGAGCCCAGCAAAGTACCTACACACTGCCTAATGACAGGAGTAAGATTTTCCTACTGCCTGACAGGTAGTTGAAGCATTTTTATGGTTCATTTGCTGCTGTAGTCTTACTGAGAACGATAAGAAACAGAGAATACAAGTGTATTGATCATAACCAAGAGCAGTTGCCTTCTAGTGTCAAATAAGCAAATCAAACATCATTTTGATATGAAAGAAAAAGTAAGTTTGATAGCAGGCTACAGTCCTATTGAGAGTAAAATCAATATTAGTCATGGGACCAAGTAGGATCAATATGTCAAACCAATAGGCCACTTTGAGCAGAATGGGGAAAAGAAGGGAAAAGTGCTGACAGAGCTACAAGGAAAGAAAAAGACACAGTGCAGATCTGGAGGATAAGATCACTTGAAAATTCACAGTACATTTCTAAGAACACTTGGCAAAAAGCAACAAAGATACAGCTGATCCCAAGATCAACTGGATATTCTCATCAACTTTTCCCAACCGAGTTACAATTCATATAGTGAAAAACAGATACAAAGTATGACTTCAAAAATAACACAAAATAAAAACACTTTCTCTAATTTTTTTTCATAAAAAGGTTTCACAGGCTTTTTATTTTAACTACTAATTTAAACATTTTCTCCCTCCCCTCCAATAAGCTCAAAATTACATGGAGAACAAGTCTGGGAAGGTCAATGAAATGTCAACTATTTCCAACCAGTTCAATTAGAAATGATAATTCTGATATGCTCATCTGAACTAGATTAACATTCAGGGATATGATTTAGGAAGAAAAGCATAAAAAGGAAGTAACAGGCAAGACTGCAAAACCAGGAGCATGGAAACAGTGTGACAGCTCTACTACCATCAGCAAATGCCTGTGCTCACCACAGTTAATTCCCTACACTGAGGCACTAAGCTGTATATTTTAAACAGCTACCATAAATGCCTTGGTTTCTAAGGAACATTAAATATCCATAACTTTCAGGACCTTCAGGCTTCTCATTTTCTGCCTAAATACCAGTTTGGGGAGGATAACTTCCTAAATTTAAGCTTAGAAGTTTCACAAAGGTGCATTCTAAATGGATTCATAAATACTCCAGAACTGCAGTTCCATCACCAAGTATTTTCCTAAAATTTGTCCACCAACAGGTTAATATTAGTCCTGTCTCTAATGCAAGGAATGACTAATGGCAGGAAGCTGAGAGAATATTAGATGAATTTTTCAGCTGTCATTTATCTAATAGTTCACAACTACACAATGAATTTGCATTCATAAATATCTGAGATACCTCTTGCCACCCAAATACACATGTAACTCAAAAGGGGTTTTAAAAGAATCAGAAAAAAAAGAAGTGTTTTATATAGTAAAAGATGCTTGCAACCATTTTCACTGCATTATTCATCCAGCTGCAGCTAGTGAAGAGTTGTCACTCTATATGTAATCTGACAGCTCAATTCAATCACAGTTACCACACAGGACCCAAGAGGTGTAAAAGAGATCACTGCCACTGTCATGTTTACACATTTCTGAGCAATGGTTCTATAATTAATTTCATGGATGCTTCTGCCCTTGTCCTACCACTGCCAGATAAAATACAGTCTTTGGAGAACATCTTTTTATCCATCTTGCAAGGAAAGTTCTTCTCATCATTACAAGTGGAAGGCACAGCATGCCTTTAGGGAGCTCAGACTGTGAATTAATCTTGTTCTTTTGGAAACATTTTCCTAAGTGATTCCTCTCTGGAAGACTGAAACTAATCTAGTCTCTTGACTTTTCCTTTCTCCCAGCCTCTCAGAAAAAGAGCTCTCAGGAAAGCAACCAGAGGTAAATACCACTATGCCTTAGAAACCTATGCTAAATAAAGGACATACAATAACATCTTCACATAGCAAAACCAAAAGTAGAAGCAACACATCTGAAGCATAGGGAAATTATAACTTTTCTGCTTTGTTATTAAGGTATACAAGCTAACATCCTAAAGTCCCAGAAACCTGACAGATTTCACTACAGATTTTCATCTACTCAGAGAAATCAGCTGTACCCTGGAAATAAAGCTGCCTCCCCCTACTAGAAGTAGGAGGCATCACTGGGTTTCTAGAAGCCTCTCATAAGCTTTAAGATGCTTCTAAGCAAGCATTATTCCCCTCTTAATTAAAAATAAAATCAATTCAAAGACATTCAGAACAAGAGATTTGATGTAGTTTCTACTTAATGTCATTTCTCTGGAAAACACTAATGCAGCAATTTGCTGTTTATAAAATAGTATCAGTACCAATAAAGGATGTCTCAAATCAGTAAAATTAAACCCAAACATCTGATAATTCCTAGGGCAAGATTTACATAGGTAATCCATAAATTACCTCCAAAACTATGTCAAGAAACCAACCAGCAGTAAAAATGCCAGAATTAAAGTTTCCTTTGTACAGTGCAGGTTTTTTTAAATTGCATAATTATATGCTTATTATTTTTCCACTGGGTCTCTTCCTCCTTCAGTTCACAGATTGGAAGCTCCTTAATGAGTAGCTGTTTGGTATTTTTAGTTTTATTCTCTTTGTTCAAGGCATGAGTCTATGTTTTATTTACTACATATTAATTAAGAGTGTTATTAAAACAGAATTGGTAATTTTGCTAAGATCTTTCTGTCATGGCTATTATCCCACTAATACATTTATTTTCACACTCAAGATGTGACAGGTCAGTATTATTTATATTTTGCTGCTGCTGGACAAAAGCAGAGCAAAATTAAACCCTAAAGCACAGGGCTAATCATCTCAAAGACAAAGCATTCATTATCTCAAAATGCCCACTAAATCCCCAAAGGAGAGAGATCTGTTTCTGCTACCACAAATAAGGAGCAGGTTCTGTGGGGAAAAAAATGTCATGTAGGCACAATTAAATAATTAAAGACTTCCATGTGATACATTTGCATGAGGATCAGACAAATAACCTTAATTTCCTGATTGAGGGCTTGGCTTTGCAACTTAAAATACTGAATTTTGACGTAGAAGTTCTTTCCAATTTTCAAGTTTAAAATAGAAGCCAAGTGAAAAATAGTAATTCTGCCATGGGTAGCACACTGACTGTTGGACACCTACTGCTTTGCCAGGTGATCTCATGGGATAAAAGCAGAGCAGACTATAATAAGGTACTGCATTCCAGCTCTGAAAGTGATGAATTTCCATCCCTTTCTCTGGCTTCTTATCCAACTTTTATTCTCTCCATACACTAATTCCAGTCTGTTACCTCGCTGTCCCTTTCACCCAGCTCTGCCAAGTTCTCTCCAGCTGCTAGTCAAATCCTCTCTTGGGCTGACTTGTCACCAGACTGAATCCCTCCCCAGATTCAGTCCTAATCCCTACCACGTAGAAACATTTTATAACTCCCTCCCCTCTAAGTCCTTGACTTGCTCTAAGTAAACTGTCCTGGAGAAAACTAGGGTCAAATCCTACCTTTCTCCAGCTCTTAACCTCATTGCTGGCTCAGTACCAGTTNCACACTATTCTTGATCCAGGCCAAGATGCCATTGGCCTTCCGTGCTGCCTGAGCACACTGCTGGCTCATGTTCAGCCGGCTATCAACCAATACTCCTAGGTCCCTCTCCGCTGAGCCACTCATCTCCCAGCCTGGAGCGCTGCATGGGGTTGTTGTGGCCAAAGTGTAAGACTCTGCACTTGGCCTGGTTGAATTTCATACCGTTGGTCATTGCCCATTCGCCTAGCCTGTCCAGGTCCCTCTGCAGAGCCTTCCTTCCTTCCAAGAGATGGACACTGCCTCCCAACTTGGTCTCATCTGCAAATTTACTGATGGTAGACTCGATCCCCTCATCCAGATCATCAATAAGGATGCTAAACATCCATGCCCCTTTTCATCAAATCCCAGGCACAAATTTATTCCTTTCCTTCTGCAGTGGGTCTGTGATGTAGCTGAAACCCTACCAAAAGCTACCTGCACCCCAAAATGTGGAATGGATCACTGGAAACACTGGACACACTGGGATCCTCACTTGTTTACTCTGACTTGGAGTAATCATTGAGGCTGAGTATGTTTCACTCTCAGTTTGAAGCTTCTTCAGTGTTCAGTGGAGATGATACTTGTGCTGTGCACAGCAGTTACACCAGTTGTAAAATGACACAGATTATCTGCAGGCTCTTCAAGTTGCCACTGCAATATATCTTGTGAAATCAAATATTTTGTGGCAGATAAGAGTGGTTTTACATTAATAAATACTCAACCCAAATTGTGATCAGGGAGAAAGGTCAGACAATGAGCTGCTTAAGGCTCAGTGTACTGAGAATAAAATTCCTATTTCTTCTGGCTCAACTTGATGGGCTAGTGAAGATGTTTTAATTGTCACCATTTATCAACACACTAGTTTCACAGCTTTTTAGTTTGATAACATTTATTAAAAGAATTTACTATTAGCATGCAAGCTGACAGAAAACATAAATAGACCTGTGCAACCTTTTTCTCCCAGATGGGAAATTGAGTCCCATCAAATCTAATATGAGGACACTGTCTTAGAACATTTTATCATAAAGATTAATGATTAGTACTGTGTAATATAATCTTCCAGGAAAGTGGTATTTAATTTACAACTATGTAACATTATTATTATATATAACATCATGAAATGCAATATTATCTCTTCTGAGCATACTTTCTAAAAGTGTTTTCTGGGTCTGTTCTAGGGAGTTAATTCATGACACATAAGGTCAAACCCAAAGAAGATCAATACTGGGTCTATAAATCCAGTTTTATAATCCATTCATAAGGCCATAAACCCCCTTTTCCCTTGTTTTATTATAGCATAATTTGAAGTAATAAATGGAAAGATTGTAAAGTATTAAACTGACCTTCCTAAAAACCCAATTGTTTTGATATGTATCTACAATTATCCCTCTCTCTATTCTTACTGTGTTGAAGCTTGGAGTCTCACCAGGACTGGGTTCCTGCTTTACGGGCTGCTAAGTAAATCAAAATTTATGCACCAAAACAAAAAGCAGGTTACTAAATTGTGCATCAAATGAAACATGTAACTGCTCTCTCTGTGGTGGACTTCCAATATATTTGTGCTTCCCATTAAGGAAAATTAAGTTGGCCCACCTATTTTTAACTTAAATACATTCTTAGTGAACCTTAATGTTTCTGTAGGCATTGTTCATACCAAGTACAACTCTGTCTTCAAAGAAAATAGGATAAATTGGAAAAAAAGATCTATTGCACTGTCATAAGTGGTAATTGTTTATTGCACTAAGTAGATGAAACTCTGGTTTTGTTTTACTTGCCCCATTAATTGAAATCATTGCATCACTTTCCACTACTGACACTGACAAAGCAAGTGATGTATTTAAGTCATCCCATATACAAAAATCACTTCATGTTATACAAATGCTAAAAGCATCCATTCTTATATGAAACTTAATAGGGAGGTGCCCACTTTTCTATGAACAAGATGAGAGACATAAAGGAATTGGTAGGACATATTAAATGTGACCTTTTATTAACAGAATCACCCATCATCAAATTTCCTGAGAACTGAAATGAGATAGTTTAAGCAGTAGTGTGCACTAATTTTTCCTTATATTCCTCTTCATTAAATAAGGCAAATCTTGTTAAAAATAAATGCCTTAAATGCTCTGAAACATAATCTCCTGAGAGAACTAGTTTAAAGGTCCTTTAAACTGACTGTATTTTAACCTCAGTAACAAAATCTTATATATATATAACAAACATTTAATTAACATAGTCAATGTTTTTTATGTGACCAGACAACAGAAAATAAATGATTGGGATATAAATTTCATATCTTATCTGTTTACAGTGAAGAACAAAGCATGTATCTTACATTTGATTTAAAAGCATCAGATGGTCAGGCAAAAAACTGTCAGGCAGAAAAGAAGAGTTCAAATCAATTCTGTAATGACATTAGCTAGGAAGTTAATATTGGGAAATGATGACTAATGCCCATATAACCAAGTTCTTGTAAGCATAAGGCAGTATGTGCTGAAAGAAAGTGTCATTAGCTACTCTGTTTTTCTACTAATTGACTGCTGAGTATTGGCCAGATTTTGATCTGGGTTCTCTTACAGGATTAACTCAATAACTCAATGTAATTCACATTCAAATCTGGCTCTTCATTTTCGTATAAGAACTAAGGCATAAAGTGAGACTAAGTAGGTATTTTCTTTTAAAATAATCTTAAAAAAACCCAATTAGTCTGATGGTTTCTTCATTCAATGCACATAGTCACATAATGAAGAGGGCAGAAGAAATACACTCTTTCTAGCTGGACACACCTAGAAAACTTCCATTGAGTCTCTTATTGCTTCCCATTATGAAATTAATAAAGACCAGCAGCTACTCATATAAGAGAGGGATTCAAGTCCCCTAATCATTTTAGTAGCCCTTCTCTGTATCCTCTCCAGAAGTTCTCTATCCTTCTTAAACAGGGAAGAGCAGAACTGGACACAGTACTCCAGATGTGACCTCACCAGGGTAGAGTAGAGGGGAAAGAAAATTGTGTATGTCCAGGTGCCAGGAAAAAACTCACAGCACTCAACTACATCAGTACACATCCCTGCCTAGACAACTTGAGGAACAGTTTTGCTGCTTCAAAGAGTTGCAAGAATTTGCATATACATGAAGAGCCTTGCTGTTACCATGGCTCCCTCTTCTAAGGCAAGTCATCTCTCACAGATGTGAGGCAGGAGATGGCAGTGAGTCCATTCCTTTCCCCTGTGGAGCTAACTGTAACCCAACAATTAGTGAGCTTGAACAAGGTCTGGAGGAAATTTACCCTTCAAAAGTGAGCTCTGTTTTATCCAGAATAACGCATGCAGTGGTACAAAGAGCAGAATATTACAAAGGCTATAAAACCAATTTATTATTTACACTTTCCTATAAAATGGGCAAGTAATTTCAGCCTAGTGTCTGAGCAGATCAGAAGCACACTACTGACACCACAGCCATTGCCAGCACCTGTGCTACAGAATTCAACTTAAAGATGAAAAGCTCTCTTTACATATGAATAGCACTTATGTGTCTGTTACAGAGTGGAGAAGTGACCAGCTTTCCTTCTATACACTGAATCTTTAAGTAATAACTAAATAGTTTTGAAACAGTATTCTTCATAATCAAGCAAATTCGATTGTTGTAAAAATCACTCTTCTGAACTGCAGTAAAGAACTTAAATCATATGTACATATCTGTGCATGTGTATGGATGCAAGCTTGCCACTGACATGTTACATATATATATAAATAGATGATTTACAATTTATTTCAAAAAATGTCATTCTAGCATTAGCAAAAGTTAATCTATAGAATGGAATATTAGCCACAGATCTGTAATTCTTAAAATTCTTATTCTCTAATTAAACATTCTTATTCTCTAATTCTCTTAAAATTCTAATTCTTAAAATTAATTCTTAATATACACAATGGAGGAATTCTGACCAGTTTCTGTCCAATCTTGGAGTTTCCACAACAAAATAGAGCTTTTTATCACCTAAAGGAGTTCCTTTGTTAAATTTCCTGAAGACTAAGAATATTTATTCCAAAAAGGTTCCTTCCACAGTAAAAGGCTGGAGTTCCATTTATATAATAAAATACATCAAAGTACATTATAGCCTCTGCAATGACAACATGGGGTACTGACTGTCATGTTTTTTTCAGCCTGAATGAAAATTCTGATTACTGCAATCCACTGAGAAAACAGAATGACAATCATAGGCCTCCAGCAACAACACAGGAAGATAATCTATCGTTTGCTATTGTCTCCAAAGCTGTAATGACTCTTATCTCTACAACAAATTGAAGAGGGAAGCTCATTCCAATGACATAAAACTATCTCACAAACACTGTTACTTGATTCTAATGCTGAAGTAAAACACCCAGGTCAAGACATGCTATCCCAACTAATGATGCTTTCAATACATGGAAAGATGCACCAATCCACAGAAAGAGAAGGTACTCAGTAGTGTTGAGTTTATCTTATGTTAAAGCAGCACAATGCTTTATATTTTATCCTGAGAATTACAATGCCAGCCTTTTTCATTTCATAAAGCAGAAGCTAAGAGGAAAATACACTTCTTGTTTTTTTAATACACTAATGTTGCTTTGAGCCAACCTCTCCTATCCATCCAGGCACTGAAATAAGATTGGCTAACTAATTCATATGAACAAAAAGCCAAAAAAGCTCTTGAAGAGATTGAGGAGAGCATTGTTAAGCAAAGATTAGTTCAGTTTAAGTAACACAGCAAACTCAGGCAATATTTAATGCTTTCCACACACTGTTTCCCCTCACAGTCATTTTTATCTGTAAAACTGAATGAAATTCCCTGTGACCCAGTTAGAGCAAAATTACAGCAACATTTGTAATTATACAAATTATATATCCTGTTAATTGAACCAGAGCCTTTAACTGACAGTCAACATAGTCTTCTCCAACAAGTGCTCAAAGAACACTGAGGATCACCGTTTCCAATGATGATTAATTTAAACCATGAATTTTAGACACTGGAAGAGCAACACTCTCCAAACTTAATTTTCTTGCAAACTCCATTTCAGCTGTGAAGCTTGATGCAAAAACTGCCTGATAGCAAGGTGCTGCTCTCCTAGATTTTACAGAGCAGAATCTGGATGCCAGCAACAAGGGTTTGCCAAACTAGCAAAAAAATGTAGTAAAGCAAAAAAAAAACACACTTCTCTTTCTTTTACAGATTTTTTTTTTGTTATTAAAAAAAAGAAAAATTCAGAATTATTTAGGAAATATTGCTTTTATGTAAAAAAGGCCATTTTTAATTTGAAACTGTCCTCCATCAAAATCTCAAATAGTTTCAGGATTGTTGCCAAGAAATAATTACACTGTGAAGAGAATTTTTTTTTGAGATAGGGACATAAAACAAAGTAGATTCAATATTGTATTTCTAGACTAATCTCTTTCTGAATTGTAAAAATGTTTATCAGTTCTCTTAGGTATATGCAGGAAAACAAAGCTTACATGCTAAGGTTTTAAATTTAAGCCCCAAAACTCAATTATGACCCAAATTCTTGAGCATGAAAGCTCACGATTTAAATTTCTCTATAATCAGTTTGTATTACTTCTGACCAATTTAACGACAAAATATTTTGTGCAGCTGTTAAACACTCATCAGAGGTGCCCTCTCACCTAATCCTCTATAGAGTTAGAAATCCTTATCATAACTAAACTGTAGTCAATACAATTAGTTTAATTTATATGCTGTTCTAAACAATAATGTTATGAATTTATAAGGAATATCCTCACAACAGTAATTCATGAATCTTCTGTAGATTAAAGTATTTCTGTAAGCAGCTTTCAAAATTGGCTTTTATGACTATGTCATACAAAATCTGTTTTCTCTCACAGCATAATTGAATAATGGTGGTATTTTTTTGGACCTTTTAAGGAAGCAAGACAGCTTAGATTGTCAAACTGACACTGTAACACACATCTAACCATTCTTTCTAATAAACACATTATTCTTTTTCTTCCAGCTATACTTACTG
Source organism: Bucco capensis (assembly GCA_013396975.1). Taxonomy (NCBI): domain Eukaryota; kingdom Metazoa; phylum Chordata; class Aves; order Piciformes; family Bucconidae; genus Bucco; species Bucco capensis. Next base: position 1,068,996 of record VWZO01019690.1, on the reverse strand, counting down.
CAATGCATCTTATTTTACTCACACTTTATTTGGTTCTGGACTCAGAGGATCAGCTTTGTTAGTGGGATTACATCAGGGAATTCTGTCAAGTCATTGCAGACATGAGGCTGAGCTACTGAAAAACAATAGTTGTTTTGTATTTACTTTTCTCAAAGTTTCTTTGAAAACCTCTGGTGTGTAGGTGAAGAAACCTGATCCCAGTGCAATTAGGGTGCTCATCCTTCCTAATCAATACCAAAGGACATTTCTCCATTCCAGACAGCTTGGTCTTAAGGACTGAGAAAGCTGCCATCCTTCTGGATTACATTTTAGCATCTTCACTCTCGTCAGCGTGGACTGGGGAAAAAAAGCATCTTACCATCACTGTTGACACAGACGACAACAGGAACCTGTGTACCAGGGCCACAGGGCTTCTCATTGTCAGGAATGCATTCTTCCAGCCCTGTGATTCTCCAGTTATAACAGGAGGGCTCTTCACATGGGATGGCTTCCAGCAGGTGAGGGCAGTTTCCTGTTCCTCCTGTAGGCTCATTGGTGATGCGCCGTTTCCTTAGTTTAAAGCCTGACATGTGCATGAAAATACAAAGGTAGAAAAATTCAGTTCTAAAGTGCAAAGTGAAGAGATTTGTATCTATCTACACTTGTGGGTGCAGTTCTTTTACTCTGCTGTGTAAAAGACACTACAGACACCTAGCACACGCTGCATTTCAGAGAACTGGGTAGAATCACAGAGTCATTAATGCTGGAAGAGATCTCTAAGATCATTGAGTTCAACCAGAAGTACTAATTAAAGAAGGAATAGAAGTAAAACTTCACAAAAGCATCAAAATGTTAAGTTTGTTCAGTAAGTTTTGCCTTAAACCTATGTTTAACCTAGTCATACAAACTCTAGGAGGCAAACAGAAGTCATTTCCTGTGTATCACTCCTGCTGGATCTATCTCATCTAACAAATATTATCTAGATCACTGGGTTGCCATTTCTCAAACATGTTGCTTGTTTTCTTCTCAGGTATCTTCCAAACACTCCTCTACCCCCCCAAAAATAAAATATGATATTGCCAGAGAAGGCAAGGTATGGAAATAAACTCAGGAAGTCATATGAACAAATTTTCAGTGATTAACATCACAATATTACCTTGCAAGCATTTACAAATTTCTTCAAGACTACCTGAGCTTATTTTGGATCATATAAACTGATGTGTGTCATCTACCAGGCTAGTGTCAGTCTCTAAGAACCACCCTTTTTCTCACTTTCAGGATGGGATCTTGAAAAAATCATCTCTAGATCTATAACCAGGACAACCTCAACAAACTGAATGGATTAGGAAATAGTTTCTTATGCAATATTTTACTATAGTTTCTGATATATCTGGTTATAATATTTTCACTTTAGCAAACGTTTCTATCACCTATCTTCACAGTCTCTTTTGTTTTATCTCAGTATTCAGGCAGGTGAGTAGTATAGAGATATTTTTTATAAAAATTACAGAATATTAGGGGTTGAAAGGGACCACTGAAGATCATCAAGTCCACCCCTCTGCCAGAACAGGTTAACCTGTAATTTATACCAAGACAATAAACAAGAGAGAGCTTTCAAACACATATGTGCAACAAGATGTGCCTCAGTTCAATTAGAATAAATACTACTTTAAAAATGCATTTCCGTATATATTTAATTGGGTTTTTTTCTAAATTGGAGAGGTCAGCCAAGTTATGTCCAAAGAGTTTAGTGAACCTGCCACAAAAGGCTGATATAATTCTGGAAAGAACTCCAGGTGTCCACTGCAACAAAGGAGGCAAATGATCCATGGTAAGGGGCTGCTGCTGAAATATGGAGAGAGAAATATTTATGCTAAAACTGGGAGTGCCTGTACAACTTTTACATCTTTCTCTCAGAACTGTCAGTGCAATTATAGACTAAACCATAAGAATTTCCATATAAGAGGAAAACACTGGCAGCTGAGAATAGATCCCTGCTCATGTATGCAGGAATAAAGATTTGCATAAGGTACATCCTAACACATTTCCATCAGGCAGGTGTCCAAATCAGTCTCACAAACCTAAACAATACCCCTGAAAATGTAGCAAATCTTTCAGTGATGGAACAGCAAGAGCAAGAAAAGACTACTTGACAGCTGTACTCAGAGGAGACTTAATCCAAGAGGCTTAAACACTGAACTACTTTTTCCTTCTTGAATTGATCAAGGTTGAGTCATATTACCACAAGACAGCATTGTAAACCTTGCATTATTGCTGCCCAGACTGAAGCATAAGCTAACAGAGCACTAGGAAGAAGCTAAGCTAAGCTAAGGTGGCAATTAGTTGTTCCTTCAAGCAGTCATATGTGGCTGCCCTTCTCTATGACTGTTTTCAATCAAGGACCAAGTCTGTATTCTCAGCTTCTGTCACATAATAACATCACATCACTGACTAGGCCACTTTTTCTCATTTACAAGCAGAAACCTGCAGATTCCTTACATGAGGTCCTTGTTACTTTGCTCTTGCTTTCCTATTTTGGTGTCAGGATACTACAATCTGTTCTGCATAGGAATAAACTCTAAAATATGCAAAAATTGAAACCAGCACATATGTAAAACTGTGTCACTTATTAACAGCCAATGGTCTCAGCTCTTTGCCAAAGAATATTTCATGGTCTACTATTTCTCAGTTGTAAATCTTTGAGTGACTTGGACACTATCCACCTAAAAGGCTGCCTCTGTTCTTCTTCTGAGACAGTGCCAGAATTGTGATTTGAACACATATACAAACTGTATCCCGTTCAGTTTAAGGGGAAGGTTGAAACTGGAATTGACCTTGAATAATCCAAATTGAACTTGAGAGCCTAGTAAACAGCCTATACTTTTGCCAGCTTTGCTACAAGTCCAAGGTAGGAGTTTTACTGACTCTCTCTTTAAACTCTATCATTTCATGATGGTGATGGCTCCACTCAAGACAGCTCCAACCATCACATCACCCACAAGTCTTTCTCTGTTCACAAAAAACAAGTCTAGCAGGGAGCCTTCCCTAGTTTGCTTACACACCAGCTGTGTCAGAAAGTTCTCTTCCTCACATTCTAGGAAGCTCCTGGACTGTTTCTTCTCTGTTGTGTTGTATTTCCAGCAGACATCTAGTAAGCTGAAGTCCCCCCCAAGAACAAGGACTAGTAACTGTGAGACTTCTCCCAACTGCTTATAGAATGTTTTGTCTGCCTTTTTGTCCTCGTTGGGCAGTCTATGAGAGACTCCCACCATAGAATCATAGAATGGGCAGGTTGGAAGAGACCCTAAAGATCATCTAGTTCCAACCTCCCCACACTGAGCAGGGATGCCAATCACTGCCTAGGATGCCTAGGTCACCCAGGGCNTCCTTCTCTGCACTGACATCTGCCTTATTGGGCCTCCCCCTGATTCTTACCTATAAACAACCCTATTGTCACCATCATTAAGCATCAGACAATCAAAACACTCCCTAGCATATAGAGCTACCCCATCACTTCTCCTTCCTGGCTTATCTCTTCTGAAGAGTTTATAGACACGCTATAAACTGGATATACTCTTCTTGGTACAAAATTTAGTATGCTTGCGTAGACAGAGGCACCTAGTGACCTAGGAATATGAAATAATCACCATTAAAAGGCTTCACTGAATTTTTACATACCCTTCTTGGCCTGAGGGTCATCACAGCTTTCATAAGTACATGGTCCCCAGGCTGACCATGCTGAGGTCTCACACTCTATAGGACAGGGGATATGGCATAGCTGAGAGGTGCTGGGAAGAGGTCCTGTACACAGGCTGCGGTCCACCGGCCTTGAGGCTGTCAAAACAAAGTCAACACATGTCACTGGTCATGATTCTCAGCTCTAAAGTGGTCAGAAGCATCGTCCATTCAGAAAGGCTGCTACCTCACAATTTTAATCTGATGGAGAGATGGAAAAATGCCTGTCTTGAATAAAAAAAAATGAAATAGAAGTCAGTTTACTCTGCATGAACACAGCTAAATCCGATTATAGGGAGTCAGGAAGACTGTAGATATTGCAGCACCCTCTTGAACCTAGTCCTTTCACTTAATGGATAGATTATGTTACTAGAACAGTTGTTCACATTGTGCTCTGTGTAAATTGATGTCCTGCTGCCTTATTGTGCATGGTTTTTTAAGAAACTGAATAAAGCTGTTTAAATCTCTTTGCTCCTATATGATACTGGAACTTCAAAAGCCTAATTAATTAATATTTAGAAGATTATTTTTAAGCTATAACCCAAAACACAGTTAAAATTATGACAATTTTTTTCTTTTATTGCAAAGACCTTCAAGTGCACATTCAGCAATAAGATTTGTGCAGTAGCAGCTTTATTTTAGACACATATATGGTTTGCATATAATATATATTTAAAAGAATTAAAATTCTGTGTAAGATATTTTTTCATTACAGTATTATTAATCTATAAAGAGAAGTCAGATTCTTCTCCTCTTTAAGGATCAATAAGCCCTTAAACAGACTAAAATCACCCTGCACCTTTGATACTTTACTTCTTGATTTCCCAGATTACACAAATAACACGACAACTCTATGAGGTGCCAGAATAAGGCACAGAACTCCAAAATAAAATGTAGCATTTCATTAAAAGGAAGATTTAGATTCTTTTTCATGACATCGGACTTGACAAAATATTATGCTAAGCAGAAAACATCTGCTAGAAGGCAAAAGTGAAGTCTGCCATATTTATTTGCTTTGGTTGATTGAAGAAACATGCAATTCCTTAAAACAATCTCATCCTACTCCCTCAGTGTTTCTTCACAGGGAATTTACTTCATTAATTTTCTGCCAACACTACAAATAATTTTTTTGGATGGAAGGAGTTCTCTGATGAGACATATTCTGAAAGAAGTTCAGAATATGACCAAATATCCTTCTGAAAGATGAGATCAATAACCACAGATACACTGTTAAAGTAAACATCAGGTTGTTAAAGTACAGTCTCATTTGTAGATATGTGTGTGTGTGTCTCTCTCCATTCAGACTTTCTAAGTAGAGGATCTTTTCAGTTACACAAAAAGCATTCAATTCTCACTTTTTAAGGTGAAAAGCAGATGAAAAAAGTCATCACCCTATTCTGGTTTCCCATGTTACCTCCCTGGGCACAGTTTTACAGTGTGTTGCTCCATATAATGAAGGCATGAAGATGGCAGATAGTCATTCAACATTACTGCCTCCAGCTCACCAATCTCTTAACACAAAATAATACAAGAACTAATATTCTTACATTAGCATAATGCTCTGTTGGAATTAAATTTTATGACAGAACATAGAGTTTTACAATAAACTTGACATGCACATCTAATGTGCATGCTAATCAACATAATATGGATATCTTGTGTAGAACATGGATATAAATAAACATAATTTACCTGTAATTGAATTGTATTGAATAGTTTCTAATAAGAAAAGAAAACAGTAAGTAATTACTAACCACACTTTTTTAACCTTGATTTAATCGAGGAATTGCCCAAGCGAGACAGTTGAAATTAAGGGTCAATTACACCCTTGAGACACAGCTTTGCTTCAGGGAACAGAGGATGCTTTCTGAGGAATGTCATGTTTCATCTCCAGCCTGCATCAGGATAAAGCACTTACCACCACACTAGTTAATGGGATGTTACTCAGAAAAATAACAAAAGAAAGGAAGCTTTAACTAGCAGATTTTCATATCACAGATGTTCCACATCTCAACCAGATTTTTTTTTTTTTAGAATGTACCAGTAGAAGGTTCTACTGTGCTACTGTTGCAATTCATTTGGCATCAAGAAAAATTTCTGATGGTCTTGGAATTCCAAAAGGTGAGAAACTGTGACTGTGTTTNACGCAGTACTCGAGGTGAGGCCTCACCAATAGCACTTAAGCAATAGGAACCTTATTTTGACATTTTGAAGGTATTTGTCCAGCAAGAATTCTAGGTCTTACCAGCAAAAATTGTTAAATAAACTTATCATGAAAACATCTACTGAAAAAATCTGCCTTTTCCATCATTCATTAGAGTGCAGGGGAAGAAAGTGCTTTGAGGACAGGCAAGTTTTATCAGTAAATCTCTCTGTATGCCAAAATGTTTTTGAAACGCTGTTGTTAGAACATAAATGATGTGGAAATGTCTGCTACCAGATCTGTTATATACTGCTTTTAAAACAAAATAATTCAACAGTAGGACAGAAAGGACTAAAGAATGTTTTCATCATTGAACACTTCGGGTGTACTTCAACTAGGATTAGTCAGAATTCTTTCTTTGAGATGACAGAAAATAAGAAAGCTTATCCTTGCTTGGGTATCTTGTGAACATCTTGCTCCCATAATGTGTTTCTTTCAGCATCAAAAAAAGTATAAATGAGCTCAGCTTTTGCTGCTTATTTCTTGGCAAAAATACCTTGAGAGAAGATAATGCTGGATAAAGGAAATTCACAGTTTAAAACCTTGTCTTATCTCTGTCCTTTCATAGTCTCTTGTAGCAGCAATAAAGATCATTCTTTATTCCTTGGCAGTGATGTTGAATGCTGATTATACCATGTGTAGTACTACGAGCTCTGTGTGGAATTTGACCAATTTGGGGGCCTAAAAGGCAAGACAAGTGAATGTATTTTGATAATGTTTCTTTCTCCTTCAGTCTAACTAAAAAATTAGGCTCAGTTTTGAATGAATTTCAGATATGAGGGAATGACCTAAAATCTAAAATAAGATTCAATCATCCTGTCCTCAAATCATCTACTATATTAGGAAATTTTAGCTGAATATATTTTACACCCTTGTAAAGTATCTCCCTGAACGACTGCATGTTAAAAAAACTGAAAAGAAAAAGCAGTGTTCTGTTCTTAAGCAATTACTACAGTTATCAAGGTCTCAACCTCCCCATTCTTCAGGAACACTTAACAGACTACTGTCCAGTAATAACCAGGCTCAAGGAAAGAGTGAATTTGTATATGGTTGCATCAGTATAAGCAGACACAACTCCAAAGTCCTCCTTCTGGTCATTTGTCACACTGGTTTCACAGCAAACTCCACATTATGACCAATGATGGAAGAATACATACTCCTCTTCCAATTTCTGTAATGCTGAATGCTGTCATCTAAAGACAGCAGATAATTCAGGACCTGATCCTCTGAGCAACTGCACAGTTCCATGCACGTAAGCAATTCCCTGGTGTTTAACAGGACAATGTGTGCATTTGTAGATGCCAAACAAATGTATTCCCATAAAGGAACCTTCCTTCCACATCCTCATTCTACACTGAGGGTTTGAAAGTTACTTGGAAAAAGATGACACAATCTACCTCATAGGCTTACCATGAGAGGAACTTCATTAATATACCAGTTAAAAACGGGAAACAGAGATTAAACAATTTAAGTCAGTGGCAAGTAAATGGCAGAATGACAGGATTCCTGATTGTCAGCATCCTTATTACTACACTCAATACCTCCTCATTCTTCCTCAAGTCTAAATTTATGAATTCTAATTGGAGATAATAAAGACCTGCAAGCCAGGAGGGATTCTGGCTCTGCTAAGAACTAAAAGTTCATATTCTTACTGGAGTCCTAACTCTGTTTTAAATCTACAACAGGGACTGGGAACAGCAGTTATGATGAGCATAGAGAAGAGTTTCCCTGTACTCAAATGCAAGGCTATAACCAGTGACTTGCTAAAACAGTTCAGGAGTGGAACAGGGAACTGTCCTAGCATCCTAGCTAGCCTGTGAACTTCATCAGCTTGAGTTTAGGCCTGTCACTTTCAAACTGATCTGAAATTTCCTGAGAACACCCCAAATCTGTTGAGCTAATTTAAAGCTATATAAGCATGTCAATTATACACATACAGACAACGTAGCTCCCCCAAAGGGGATGTTGCCTCCTTTGCACACTTCTGATTGAAAGGCCAGGTCTCAGGCCTCAATTTACCTACCTGTTATTTCAAAAGTGATCGATAGCAGAGGTGCAGCACTAGCCTTCGACTTGCTCTGTGACTGACTTTCTGAAATAACAGGGAAATGCCACTGTGAGTATGTGAGAATGGAGATCTTCAAAGCAGCCTTACTGAGACAGCATTCACTACAACCAATAGCAAACTACACCAAAATGAAGGCATTTCCCCACAGCTAAAACCTGGTAGGTGTCTTCCCCCAGCTTTTTCTCATTCTCAGATTACTCGTTGTTTTTTAGAGACACTGATTTGCTTGTTCCTAGGAGGGCCTTGGAGAGCAGCTCTTGCCCATGCTGTATCCAAGATGGGAGGGGAGAAAGAGGGAGGAGGAATGGAGAAGCAGCTCTTCTGACAATCTGTCTCCTAAGATGGAAGCACCCCAGAGCTCCTTTTTAAACTAAGACCCACTTCACCCCTAGCTTGAGCTCTTGAAAAATTGTTCTCATGTTTATGCATCCAAAGACTAGTTACATTTTAATCAGCTTTCCAGGGCCTGCAGAGATTACCTCCTGATGGGCTCTGCGTATTCCTGTCACAGTCTGATAAGGGCAGATTTCACACCCGCCTAAGCCAGCGAGACTTCACAGCCTACCAAAATCCTAATCATCATTCTGAACAGTAAGCTGCCACTGATTTTATTGTTATCTCTCCTTAGCTGGGAGGTTTTACTTCTTTACTCTAAGGCAGGGGCATCTAAACTTTGTTCTGCAGAGGCGATTTACTAAAAGCCCTTGGGCAGGAGCTGATTTGCATTAAACAGAAGAGGCATGAAAGCTGCTTCTTTAACAAATACAGATGTGGGACTCATGGAACAGACAAGTCACACTCTACTGATCTGAAGAGTCATGCTGAAATGGACTTTAATATTAAAATTCCCAACAATCTCCACCTCTGTGACTAGTTGGAGAGTACCTTTAACCCAGAGCACAAACCTGACTAGCCTGTAGCTTGGTCAGTTCTGGTCTAAATGGTATTTACACATGGCTTATATTTATTTATCTTCTAATAATACTGTGTGTTGATATGAAACAGCTACAGAAAAGGATAAAATTAAACTAACAAGCTAAAGGCACTTGGCTTAATTCACTAATTTCTAAATCTAGAGTGCTGCATTAGTAAACTAAATAGATGTAATATAAAATACTCAAGTTTTGTTCTTAAGTACATTAATTACAAAATGGATTAGAAGTGTTTGTGTCCTATGCTATTCTTTCTTTTCTTGAGAAGCTGTACAAACTGGAACAACGAATAATCTCTTCTCTCTTTCAGTTAGGGAAACAAACCCATGAAATCGTATTAGCTTGAAGTCCTAAGAGCAAGTTGACCAAATCAAGAAAAGAAGGGAAAAAAATTAGTTCCCTGACAATGAAATCTAGTCATATTTTTTACATATTTCTATGTTGAGCTTACATGTCAGAACTGACATATTCCATCTGCAATCAAACTGCACAGGTTCATCAGCCAGCTGAAGGACATACAGAAAATTTACAGTAGAGGAAGGAACAGAATCTAGGATTCCTGACCTACCTTCTCATGCTCATTCTTATTGAGAGACATTCTTCATAGAAGACAATATTTCTCAGTAGATATTAAAAAACATTCATTTGCAGCTAGGAACCAATATTAGAAGATGAGAGAGAATAGAACAGAGAATGAAATAACTGCTACTGCAATTGAGTCTTTTCATCTGAACTAGAAAATAACAATAACCTGCAAGGTAAGAAGGCAGTCATGACAGAAGACAATGGCTGTCAGGAAGCGCTGGAATGCTGAGGTGCTCTAATTTCACACTAATTCTATTTACCTTCTTTTTCCTTAAGGGTATTTAAATAGGAGAGGAGATTTTCATTAGCTTGCACGCAGTAGGTTTCCCGAGTTTGAATGCCACCTCCGCACAGCGCTGTCTGGTTTCCTCGCCTCTTGTCCTGTTGGCTAAGGAGAGGATCAACACGGCATTCTGTCCACTCCGTGGTCCGCCAGCCATACCTGCATCAAATTTGGTTAATGGGGTCTTTAGAAATCATCAAGCCATTTAACACAGCATTAAGTTACATAAGCTGAAACAACTCTATTCATTTTTTATAAGAAGACCTGAGTATGACAATTTCTTGTGAACTGAGGTGCATTATCTGGGGTTTTTTTTGTGTTTTATTTATATTTTAATGGAGGGAAGAAAAACTTGATATACAGAGACATAATCTATGTTCAGATAAACTAATTTTCAGGATTGTGAGTCTCAGCATTTGTTTAGAGCTAGACAATTTATATGAACCAAAGCCAAAACAGCAAAGAAATGTCTACCTTGAGAAACATAAGAGTCAGAAAAGGAGAGGGGAAAAAGCCACAAAAAAAACAATATCCCCAAAACAACCCAAGAGACTCTTAGTTATCTTTGATAAGAAAAAAGAAGTTTCTTCTGGTTATCAAGATAAATCTATATTTTATTATTATTATTACTTCAGAAAAGCCTTTCAGTAAGTTCCTTTTTCATTATCAAGAAGATAGCTCTGCAGTACTGAAGCATCCCTGTTGGGTGCTGATGAATGATGAAAAGCTGTGAACTTTCTAATCCATGAATGCACAGGAAACAAGATCTATGTCTCCCAGTTAAAACCCCAATCAGGATTATGAACCACAGTAAATGCCACCGAATTCTCTACCTAACAAGTGCTTTAAGGCTAAATCAAGTGAACTGCTTCCTAATGTCGCTGGAGATGGGGGAAAGATGACATTTCAACTCTTAAATGAAAAACATGTATTGCAGTCAAAGATGCTTAACATCAAATGACATTTCCCCAAACCCTCTTCTCAATCTGATAAAGAACAGTTGTGGCTTTAATATTAATCTCGATTAGTTGATATGGATTACAATCTCTCATACTGTAATGTGCTTGCTGTCATTTCTTCTAAACTTTAAACAGAGTTTATTTGTTTACTACCACTGTTAGCCTCTCCCACGTTCTATTTGGGATACAGTCCTGTCTTTGTTGTGCTGAATCTGAGTCTCACTAAAAGAGTCTGGTTGCTAAACAGATGTTCATGAACTCTTTCCTTTGTTCCGCAATGAAACTGGTGGAAATGTAATGTAGGAAAAAGATCACTGACAAATCAATCCAATTAATTTATTATGGTCTTGACTGAGCCTGCATATGCACAAACATTTTCTTTAAAAAGTTAACACTGATGACAAACTACGTATTTGTTATTTTTCCTGTATTTCACACANCTTCCCTGGTCCTGCTAGCCACACTATTTTTGATACAGGACAGGATCCCATTGGCCTTCTTGGCCACCTGGGCACACCCAGGTCCCTTTCCGTCTCGCTGCTCTCTAGCCACTCTGTGCCCAGCCTATAGCTCTGCATGGGGTTATTGTGGCCAAAGTGCAGGACTTTGGAAGTGATTTCACTCTAACAGCAGTGATTTGCAGACTTCAGGCTTTTGGAGAGGAGCACTGATTCTATCACCAGCCCTACATACTTAATTACCATTCTTCATTTTAATACAGTGGGAACTGTAATGATCCAACTTACGTAATGCATGGTGCCACACCATCTCCTTGAGAAACACACTGCTCTGCTTCCTCTAATTGTGGGCATTCACTGTCACTGCCGATAGGGAGTTGTTTTATAGTCCGTGATCTCGTACGATTCCCTTTAGGGGTTGTCATGTCAAAGCAGGTTTTGGAGCAGGGGGTCCATTCTGACCACTCTGACACCTGGCACTCCTTTGTGATTACACAGGACTGGAAAGTAATGGGAAACTTCTCTTGTTTGCAGAAGCTGTAATAAAAAAAAAAAGCATTGCAATTTTTAGCACACAAACTCCTGCAGAAAAAGCATGTCCATTGCAACATGCAAAGTCAGTAAATGATTGTAAAGCTCTTAAGTTCCAGTCCACATGTATTTGTTCCCAAAGAGTCAAGCAAAAGGGTTTTTGGTTAAATTTGCTAATAGTCAGAAATGACCAGTATTGGTCATTACCTTATCTCTGGTCAAAATTAAGCTCTAAATCTTTATACATATACAAAAGTACAAAAGAGGAAATAAATCAGCTTTTTGCCGCTTATCTTTTATTTTTAGGTACACTCAATTATTTTTCCTGGAATGAAGAGGAAGTGAAAGATCAATAACAGAGACAGCTATACAACGATTTTAAAGAGATCCAAGTGCTCAATGTCATCCTCTCCTCATTTCCAGACTACAATTTATTTTTTTTTTTAAAAGGCAATGTCAAATATATTGAATACCTGTTCCCTAATAACTTGCTTTGTTAACAGCTGGTATATTGTCACAGAGATGCCTCATGGTCTAAAAGGGGAATGATCTCTCCCTTAAAATGCAGCCTTTCCTGCTACAGTGAATCCATAGCCTTAATTTCCTGTTCCTCATGAAGGCTGTCATTTAATTTCCATTCTCCTTCTGATTGCTTCATTAACATATTATGTAGGTTTTCGGCAAGATTTTCTCTCTCTAAATGCCTCTGCATTTTTAAATGCTATTTTCTAAATAGAAGCAAACATTTCTACTTAGATTCACAATAAGAAAATGAGCAATAGAGAAGCTAAACTACAACTAAAGTGATGATAACTTTAAGTCCTTAACTATAATTATAACAAATATATTTCTGATTTGGAATGAAATTCTGATTTCTGGAGTAGTTAGGTAAGAAAAAGATTTACTGGCATTGCAGATGGTACAATGAAATACTCTGTTCAGTACCAATCCTATAAACAGCACACAAAAAAAGGTGGGTTTTTTCCCCTTCTAATAGAATACAAAATAATACAGAAAAATGAATATTTACAACAATTTTGTTGCAGGATAAAATTTTGCCCTACCCATATACCTAACATATTGATGAACTGCTATTAAAAAAATGTGGTAGTACTAGAATTAGGGATGCTTGAGGAGACTAACAAGATATTAAAGAAACCACAGTAAATTAAAGTACTTCTACACACAAGAGGCAGAACAATTCTAGATCTTGCTAACAGATCTTGGCTGTGGAGACAGATACTGTCAGCAGATTCAGAAAGAGGATGGTCAAGTTTGTAGGCAATAGGTTTCTGTATGGATACTAAAACGAGTAAGCAGTGATATCCTAGCCATTAACCCTAAGACATTGAATTTGGATACTGGAGAAATGCAAAACAGGGAGTGGACTGCAAAAAGGCATCCAGGCCTCATATGCTTGGTCTTTAAATAGCATCTTCCTGTACCACTGCTGGAGACAGTAGCCTGGAGACACTGCTGAGCTTGACAAACCATAGGGGATTACTTAGTAGGACACTTCTTATGTTTTTATTATGTGAAAGGTAGTGATGGTTGGGAAACCCTAACATACAACAAGCAACATTTATTCCGCTTAAGGACAGAAACTACACTCTGTTTGGTGTGAAAGGCATTCAAAGCTTCTAATTGTTCTTTAATAATATACTTTTTTCACCACCCTGTAGCCCCATCTGGCATAGGACTACAATACTATCAAATTCAATGTAGCAGTTTCTGTACTTTTGACAAAACGTGCAAACTCTCATCCCACAAAGACACACATTTTAATGACTGGAAAAAACATCTATTCCTTATGGATCCTAACATGAGCAATATTTGCAAATTCTTCTGGAAAACAGATGACATCACCTCTCATGTTCCTTTGCAACGTGATTTCTTTGAGAGTAGACAAAACCAACTTCTTCACTCATATTGTGACTGGGGCTGAGATTAATTATAGACATATATTGCCAGGGAACATGCATAAAACTGCTACCAGAAAGTAGCTTTGGTAAGGATTAAAGAGTTGTGTAATAGTCCATGGGCTTTGCATCTGCTTCAAAATTTGTCTGGGAGAAGTCTTACATGCGAAAGACTAATATTCATTCTAAGAAGTTATTTTGCTAAATCAATAAATAAACAATCTTTCTTTACTGAAGCTACCTTCAATCTGCCTGCATTCCCTAGTTGTCAGGAACTCTAACGGTGTCCCTCGCTGTGACTGGCTGAGATTCCAACACAGCTTCACATGGAGATAAACAAATAATTTACAGTTTAATTTATTGTAAATTGCTCTGCACTTCCTGATGGATTTATGCATCTGATTAGTTATCCAAAGTCAGATGAATGTTCTCACAGGAGAAAAAGTAGCTGAGCAGGTAGCAAGATCAGAAGGCAAAAAGAGACAGTTAACATTCACTTACTGGTACCACCCACAACATTTTTAGTTCCACATCCAACATCACCATGTGTGCTTTCAGTAACATCTAAGCACACACTATATGTAGTATAGTCATTTAAAAAGCACAGGGAGTGCACACTCATGTCCTCACTAAAATCCCATACAGTTCTGTCCAGATAATTAATTTGCTTGGAAAACTCAAAGAAAAGGAAATGAGTTGCATTAAAATGCTGTTATAAGTCAACAGACCAGATACAGGAGGTAGGATAAGGGTAACAAGAAAAAGCTGCAGGAATTTGCTCTCAATCCAGTAAATGCATTCAAAGGACAGTGTTCTAAGTGCATGTCTTTTGGAAGGGAAGAGGGCATTATACACTTTAAAGTAAGGCTGTGGCTTGAGAAAGTACCAATTCAGACAATAGACTGGGAAAACTGAAGCATAAGGTATATAGGTACATAGAAAATATAGTGGAAAGAGAAGACAATCCCAAGCAAAACAAAACATCACAGAGGATGAATGAGCCTTAGTGATCTTAAGGCAGCATCAAACCTGTTCCTGACCTCAAAGATAAATGAGCTAAAGAAAAAAGCAGTGCAGGTTCAAAGGGCTAAATACAGAACATAATTGCTGCTCAACCTCTTTTGGAGATGTGTGGTCAGGAATTTGTGTCTACTCACGTTCTATAGCCTTATTTTTGCTCTTACAGCAATAAATAAAAACTAAATATCCCTTTGGATAGGAAGGTTTCCCCTAGGGATTTCAATGTAATTTATGGGCTAATTAAGGCTTATGGACACATTGAGAAGAAGCTTGAGGCAGAAGCCTGGAGCAAATTGCACCATAGAATCTGTGCACAAATGAGCTATCTGTGCAGTTGAAAACAGACTCTTAATTGGAAGATAAGCTTTTAAATATGTGATAAAATTAGATTAGTCAAGAGGTAAAACAATTCTTTCTGAAGTATCCTAAATTTCTACTAGAGAGTGAATCGTGCTTTCACAATTTTAAAAGATCAGAACAACTCAATTTTAAATGCCAATGAGCTGTCTGAGTGTCTGGAAACTCAGTCTCAAAATTTATCTTTTAAGTTGGAATTTCCTCATCTACAAGCTCAACTAGGAAAAAATTTTCTTCATTTTTTCCAGTAGATAAAGCAACGCATACTGCATGCATAAAGCCAAATACATGGTAATGCAGGACCACAGGAACTAAATTTATCTAGAATAAATAGAAAAAACAGATTTTCATAAAGGCAGTAGAACTCATTTTACTCCATAAGCTATACACAACTCCCTTGTAAAACTAAGAGTTTTTTCTACTTTTGCTGCTGTTTCTTCAGACAAAAACACAATCAACATGCTACAGAAATCTGGAATCCTTTAACAGGTTTTTAAGTGGCTTCATATAAATCTATTAAAGAAAAGCAAAGACTATCTGGCAGATAGAAGACGACACAGCAGCTTCCATCAGAACAGAATAATTTAACCATTTCTTGGCCTTGAATGTCCTGTGCACCATCAGGCATCTTCCACAACCAGCTGTATCATCAGGAACCATAAGAGTCTCTCTTGGATTCTTGATGATCTCAAGAGACAATACATCACTGAACACCATTAGCAAAATGGTTTTCAATCTCTCCCACCAGCCACAAGATGAAAATTATTGACATACCAGCCCATTTGATCAAACAAATTGTCTGCAGAAAGACTTGGAACAGTGACAAATTGCTTAGAGAACACCAAAACTAGATGTTAGTTTAGCACTTACACACACAAGCACACAGAAGCAGGCATGTAAAGGCTACATTTTTAACTGAAGGGCAACCTAAAGCTAGAGGAAGCTTTCAGGAGAGAATCAGAAAGCAATCAGAAAGTAAATTTCTTATTTGAGAAACAACAATTAAAATCCTCACAAAACCAAACCACTAAGCTGAACAAACAGTGTCATTGCAAGACACTCTACAGCCATCAATGAATACTGATCTAACTTCCAAAGAATCCTTAAAACAAGTAAGAAATTCAAGCAGGATGTGAATACAAGCATGTTTTACTTTTTTTCAGTGGAGGGAATCTCAGTAGACTGCTACAAGAAATATGAGATGTGAGGAAAAGCTGTAACCTCACAGAGAAGGGGTAAACCATGCACCACATCACTCATTAGCATCACATCCTAGAAAAGCTCAGCCTTACACTGCTGGGAAATCTGAGTACCCGTGGGTAGTCTCACAGCCTAGATCCTCACACCCTCCAGCAGAAGTACCTTGCAGAAATCATCTAGTCAAGTCAGAAGGTCAAATCAACCTTTGAAATTCATGTACTCATGTGTGCAATTTTCGATGGCAACCTGGAATGATGACTCTACTAGTCAGGAGGCCTGAGGAAATCCAGTAATAACCATGCTGAATATTAATCCTTTGTGCTATTTGGGTCTTAATACAGATCTTAATATTGCATGGGGGGTGGGGGGGTTCCTCCTTGCTCTTTATCTGACCAACTTTTATGAAGGTTCCATAAAAGATGCCCTGTGCAAGTAACAAGGGGTTTGGAGTTACCATACATAGACAAGAATCAAGCACAATGTCCCAGTGCATTACAACAAGCTATTTACCTTCTATGAAGCATTCTCCTCAGAGTTTACACAGCCTGTTGGATCAGAGAATCACAGAATCATTAAGGTTGGAAGAGCCCTCTAAGATCATCAAGTCCAACCATACCTATCACTAACATGATACTAAACCATGTCCCTAAGTAGAACATCTATACGTGCATTAACCTCTAAAGCAAAACAATAAAATGGACTCGATACCATTCTTGGATCAAAGATATAGCTGGATTTTGAAAGAGATTGTGATAAACTCTGTCATAAAGAAAACAAAAAGTAGTTTATCTTCTCACAAATAAAATTTAATAAAAAAAATAATTCTGTTTAATGAGCAGCTACTAGACAGCAGGAGGAGTTGTAGAAAGATGATTTAAATCCAGAGTTTAGGTAACCCTCCGACACTGAAGATGTGAAATGTAAAGTTTAGTTATCCTTGAGAATTTCAAGTTTATGGTTAGTACACATTTGTTTCTTTAAAGAAATTAGTGAAAATACAGTGCCTGTATTTTTTTCCTAGTGGCAAATGTAATGACCATCCCTCCTGACATAGTCCTGATTCAATCTCCCTCCAGCTGCACTGTTATTTGGTCACACTGGACATTGTTCTGAGCAACTGTTAGTGCCTCACAGTACAATGGGCTGTTATAATCACACAAACAACAAGGCCACTTTTATTCATTTACAATTCAAATCCTGTCCACCCAAGTGCCTTTCACAAGACTGCTATCCCATGATCCTTTCCCAACTTTAATTCTGCCAACAAAGATGCACAGCCGAAACAGTTTGGAACAAACCGAAATCGCTCAGGCTTTCTACATGACAGGAGAAAAGAAAACAGAGATTGTAACTACTCTGTCAAGAAAAAAATACATTGGCTAACACAATGCAAAGCAACAAGAACTACTACCACACGCAAACAAGTAGCAAAAATAGCTGTAGTGTGGCTGTTGCAGATACCATGAGTGTTCAAGGAGACAGAAAGTAGAAGTGTTCAGGGAGAGGTACTATCTTTGGCAGTCCATTGATACAGTGACATGTACACCTATGCCATGCTATAGAGAATTTTAAAATTGGTAGAGCAAGTTATTTGGCAGTAGTCTACATATCTGACTTATTAAAGCTTCAGGGAGGAGGGAGATTTCCTTTTGTCAGTGTGAGTATTTGTTACGTAGTATTAACCAGCATTTACTCTGACCCTAACTAACAGATTCATGGGGTTATCAGGGAAGAAAAAATAAACACAATGCCAAACTATGTGAATAAAGTACAAAATATTGAAGTTAATATAATAATAAAAAGTATTGAAAATTATATTACTAATATTAGTTGCATTTCAGGTATTATTTTAGATTTATTCCCTGTATTGATGCTTAGCTTGGACAATATCACTAGTTTCATTTCAGCCTGCAACACTTGGAAAAAAAGGGTCAGTATTTGGAAGTAGGCTGGATATTTCATTTTCAGTAGGACCACTGGAAGTTAGGCACTGAAGAACCCAACTGTGCCATTCTAGGGATCAGCAAGTGAAGCAGAACTCTGTGACTTCCATCCTGGGCTGTCCCCAGTCTCTAGGGGACAGTATCTCCCAGGGAAGATGCTCAGCTCACATGCTGGACCATAACTTTATAAAACTCATCAAGACAACAGGGGCAATGCTTTAGGTCTCAGACTACACATAACAGAAAGGCCAAAATAACTCTAAGCCATTAATGCATTCTAGTTTGTTCTTTCTGGGACTACCTACAGACTATGATGTGATATCAATATAATTAGGCGAAAAAATATTGTTTCATTCTATTTATTTATTTAGGCATAGTGAAGTCAATTAACATAAAAGTCTCTAACAGTAAAGTAAAAAAGATGCATAGAGGTACAGTGTGGGAGAACCCTTGTTAAAGAACTCAGTCACTAATTCCATTTACCACTGTGCACCTTAATCTTTTAGTAAATTAAGGCTAGAAATTCATTCA
The DNA here is from genome assembly GCA_013396975.1 of Bucco capensis. Classification (NCBI taxonomy): domain Eukaryota; kingdom Metazoa; phylum Chordata; class Aves; order Piciformes; family Bucconidae; genus Bucco; species Bucco capensis. The sequence goes on along the minus strand of VWZO01019690.1, from coordinate 1,050,293 downwards.
TCATAGAATTCATTCATAGGATTTATGGACACAAGAGATTATCAGAACATGTCGTTCAACCCTCATTACATTACAAGCTATTATATTTTGTTAAGGAAGACCAATTACATGTATTTGAATTAATAAAAATATTCTAAAAAAGCATCCAATCTTGATGCTTTGCCCAGAAATATATGAATGTCATACATCTAAGTGACAGAACAACTGCTCACTACATGAAAAGAGTTAAAATATGGTATGGAGAAAGAAATGTTTCTTTGCTGTGGTTCCAATTATTCAGCACAATGTGTATGTTTTCCATCTTAAATCTAGATTTTGGCACAGTATGTCAAATGTATAGCAATACTGACAAGCCACTGTCAAAACAGCAGCCTCAGGAAGATGATGGAGCAGGTACTTAGAATAGAAAGGAACACCCAGTGAATAATATTATGCATATCCACAGAAACAACTGTCTCCACCAAAATCACATTAAAAAAATCTACAAGATGCTTCTGACTGAAATTCATGGAAAAACTAAAAGCACAGTGGAAAACGGTAGGAAAGCAATATGTTTGTATTCTCTTTATCTGATAGTATTTTATATTTTTATTATCCCAATGCACCTGACAATTAGCCTACTGGCTTTAGTTTTCAGGAGGTTTTTATTCCAAGATAACTTTCTTCTTTCCTGTTCTCCAGTTCAAAACAGTATGTGCTCTAATTGATTCCAAGTTCATTTCTCAAGATTGGTGTTCCACAACCCTGTTCTCTCTGCCTTGCTATTCTCTCACCTTCCCACAGTTTGTCTCCTTGCAGCTACTCCACCTTGGCCACTGCCACGTTCTCTCACATCACCTTTTCTGCCTGTTACCCCATGGAGCAGCTCTGAGATGTACAGAGGCTCTTACAAGACTTCTTCTAAGCAAGGAAATATGTTACAGGGTCCAAAAACCTGAGCTGCTCTATGATATGACTGAATATCTCTTCTGATTGCTGTCTGACAAAATGTACCTCAGAATGACTTGTCTGCTGCTACATATCAGTAGCATAAAAGAAAGCACCAGGCTTTTGCTGTATTTTTTTATTTATCTTCCTTTTTCATACAGACTACAACTTAAAAGGAGAGTGAGAGTCCATAAAGTGGATGGAGACATCTATTGTGAGCACTTAGATTGGGAGATATCAGGACCTGGAAAGATGAAGAAAGTTAAAATGCCATCATAAAGGATCAAATTCCCTCTCTTTTTCTACCTGTACATCTTGAGTATCACTTCCTCATCAGCCTAAATACTCAGTTTTCACTAATTCCTCAGTGACTGGGTATCCAGCTTAAGACTTGTGACCAGTAGTAAATATAGTGGCTGTGCTTTAAGCAGATAGGTTTATGTAAAGTAAGATAAAAAAGAATTAGGCATTGTATACCCTCAATCTGGATGCTTAGAATTAGCAAAACAGGGCAAGAATTTTGGCCTTACTGACATCCTGCATGTCTCAATTATAATTATAATTATAATACTGGAAAAAAATAAAAGCTGAAATTCTCCCAACCTGACATTTAGTAAAGTACTGCAATGACATCATTCTGGAAACTTCCAAGAGAGTTTAATTCATTGCAAGGGGTAGAGATAGTTTGCTAGGTACTGCATGAATGCACAGAATCAGTGAGGGGGATGAAAAGAAATAACAAATAATTCCTTTTTTGAGAAGGACAGAGGTGAAGCAAATGAAACATGATCACACAATCAAGTGCATAAAGGAGCTAAACCAATCTGCACAGGAACTGGGCAGCATCTCTTAAAATTTGGATGCTTTTCTTTCCCACCATTATGTTCCACTACTGCCACTGTGTAAGGTTATTTCCCAACACAGAAATAAAAGTCGTTTCCTGAATTCTTACTTCAAATCATCAATAATGTTCAGCTTCAAACACAGGTCTGTGCCAGAAAGAATATTAACCACTTCTGGGGACTGCAGCCAAAGTGCTGGTGGGGATCATTTCCTCCTTGGTCTCCTCTAGCCCTGCTCCTATCCACACAGAGGTATTTTGCTCTCAGCTTAAGAATGACCAAAAAAGCCATATCCAAATGATTAAGAAAGAAAAAGGAAACAGTGCAGAAATTCTTGGCAATTTCCTTGCAGAAGTGCTTTAACTACAGCTCCATTTGAGCTCAATGATTCCTGGCAGTTACAGGCTGTCCCCACGCCTGTGGACCAGTTGCTAGAGGGGAACTTGATGCACTTTGTCAGTGGAGTTCAAAATCTTTGCTGAAGTGCAGAAACACACAGACCAAGATGATGCTCTTGTTTTGTTCCATATTCTTATGAATGTCTGTGCTTACAACCTTCCAAATATCAAATTCTTTCCCCAATCCAATAAGTTCTCAGTAAAACATCTCAGTAAAAAGGTTGTATGAATTAAATACTGATAAAAGAAAATATTCTTTTTCTTAGACTTGCACAAAAATGGCCAAAACGTTTTTGTTAAGCTTCCCCCAAAAAGTCTACTCAGGAAGACAAATATGAGGAAATGTCTGAGACTCAATGGTAACAATTTAGCAAAGCAGAAGAAAGCAAACTCAGAATATATAGTGCAATAGAAAGTTACATACTTTACATGATGCACAATCATCACAACCTCTAACAGTGTAAGTAAATTTATAACTCAGAATAAAATTTTACACATTTTGTGTTTCTCAACATTGACAGTTTGGTGTCTAACAGCTCTTTGTGGGACCTCAGACAAGCTCCACTTCTACCAATAAAAGAGAGGAAACACTTCAGAGGATCACTATTGTCCCCTACACTGTCCAGGCTTTGTTAGCTATCCAGAACAGTCATTTCTTAAGGCACCTTAAACTACTGAATTCTTTCTTCTCCAGCATTTCTATTTTTTACAGTATTTCCAGTGCACCACAATTTCAGACTGAGGGAAACATCAAGCAACACAGAGCATGTAACATGCACATTATTGCAGAATGAGCAATACAAAATCCAATATTTCATCCTTCACAGGAGGCTATGTATTGTTCACTCGGCAATAAAAGTGTATAAATTACACTTTGATTTTCTTCTTGCACTTTTCTTTAGCGTGCCTGGTGTGCTGATGCGTCAAGAGAATTTGCCTTGTTGTAGTTTTGCTGACAGCATTACAGAGCCATTTTCTCCAGAGCACCCTTCTGAAACTTGGGGGTTTTTTTTTTTATCTTTTTTTGGTACTATACCAATTTTGCTACCTCTGCAAAAAATATTACTTGCCTGAGGGTTTTTTATTCTCTCAGTCATGCTGCCAGGGGGCTGATTGTTTCTGATTGCTAAAGTCAAAACTCCCTGAAAACAGACTGTTCCAGCAGAAGAGCATTTCACATGAGCACGGCAGGTTTTCCAGTCACCTTACTTGTCTATATTATTTAGTAAGACAGTTACTATGTGATGGAGATTATAAAAATCATTTGAGCTGGCTGCACTGACAACCTAGGCAGAATAAGAATGCTATTGCTTGAGATTCTGGAATGTCAATCAGAGAATCAAGCATTTGACCACTTAGTGAAGAGTGCAGCATAAATGAAACAAACATATATACAAGTGACACACAGAGATAGGTCTCTCAAAGCTAAGGTATCAGTGCCAGAACTTCTCATGAGTCATTTAACCAAATTTTCTTGTTTACACTATGCAATTGGAAAAAAAAAAAGGATTCTATGTTCAACTTGATAGGAAGACTACTAGAAATTCTTGGTGCATTTACAACATAAAATTTTATCCATTAGCCATCAAAATATCCACTGCATCATGTGTACCATTTTCTCCCCTGTGAAGCATCACTCCTATGTTGTATTATGTGTTGTTTCACTTGCCTCAGGCAAGAAAGTTTCATCAGGCTGTCCCTGCTACAGCCTGAAATGTGCATGTATAGTATTATATGCTAAGGCATCAGAAATTAAGACAGTATTAAAAATTAAAGAAATTAAGACCTGACTGAATTTAAGAGTAAGTGGAAAGATCATGAGTAAACTATGCAATGACTTCCACTTTTACTTTCTTTTACCCTTTATCAGAGCCTCAGCAGTGGAATGTTTCCCTCCTTCCCTAATTTTTTATTTATTCTTAAAATATGGTAGTTCTGAATTATTTATTTAACCTCACAAAAACTTGGAGACTTTCAAACACAGCAGCTGGCTGCTATCTGCTAGCAACTGATATGTTCAATAAATTATTCCCTGTATTTAAAGGGTAATGATGTTCCTGGGCTAGGTACAGCACAGGCTGTAAGACAGGAGGTTGGAAAAGGAAGGGGTAAAGGCAAACTCTTCCTATACCAGCACTGAGATAGTGCTGCAGCCAAAAAAATTTATTCACTGAAAGAGTTGTTAGACATTGGAACAGGCTGCCCAGGGAAGTGATGGGGTCACCATCCCTGGAAGTGTTTAAAATTCATGTAGATATGGTACTTAATGACATGGTTTAGTGGCATGGTGGTGATAGGTAGATGGTTGGACTTGATGACCTTAGAGGTCTTTTCCAACCATAATGACTCTGTGATTCCATGAATAGTTTAACAGTACACATTTATGTGATGCTTGGTATGATCACCATAACAGTTTGCATATTTCATGTCACAGAAACATCTAAAGCTTGATGAGGGGTTTTCCTACTGGAACCAGCATGTGCCTCATACCGAGATCCAGGCTTGTGTAAAATACTACCAGTGTGCACTCTGCATCCTTTACTATAAGCAGTGACAAATAAAGATAGGCAAATTAATAAACAGTCATTACCTCAGAGCAGTATTTTTCCCATTTCTGTGAGTACATGTGACCTCCCTGGTTTGGTACCCAATTTGTATGTCCCAATATTTGTTCTCCTGCCTATTCTGTCTGTTCCGATTCCTCTTCTTCTTAATTAACTCTCGAGCCTCTGGATCTCGAACTGCCTTTTCTCTGTCCTTTTCCTTCTCTTTGTTCTTCCCTCTCTTCCTTGCTTGCCTTATTTGTCTGGAATGGGGCACCGAGCATGCGCTCCAGGGTCCCACGTTGAGGCTATAGAGGCGTTCTTCAACTGCACATGGGCTAGACTGGCAGATCTGAAACTCAGTGAGATTAGGACAAGCAGAGCCACCAAACTGTGGTGGAGCCACAACGTGCCGAGTTCGATGCTGAAGCCCATTGCCACAGGTCTTGGAGCACTCAGACCAGGGGGAGAATTCAGCCACGATGCAGTCCTGCCGGCACGGGATGAGGCAAGCCTGCTCCTGCCGGGGCTTTGGCTCAAAGTATTCACAGATGACATCCTCAGCTGGCACCCCGTTGGACTTTTGGATACAGGTGATGTCCCTTGTTTGGATCCCTTCCTCTCCTCTGAGGCACTCCAGTGGCTTCTCATGGCTCCGGGAAAGGACTGGCCGGCACTGGTTCCAGCTGCCTATCTGCCAGTCGTACAGCTCCTTGTGCCAGTCACAGACCCGAAAACAGCTCTGCTGGTTCTCTGGTCGCTCTGGCTGCTTGCAGTTGGTGGGTAAGGTGGTCCAGCCTTCTACATGGGCACACCAGACTGCTCGTGTCTGGATGCCACCTGGACCACATTCATCTCCCATGCATCTCCCCCATGGACCTGGAAAACAAAGAGAAGATGCTAACATTGCACACTTAATTGTTTTTAAGTGTTTTCCTGCCATGGTGCAAACTCAAGTTCACAGAATGTTTTGTATTTCCTCCATCTCTATGAGTTTTATTCTTGGAGAAACTCAAACTTGGAAAATACAAAGCAAGAACTGGATTATTTTTCATCTGTTTTTGTGATGACACATACACTTTCAGTTTTTGTTCTACACAGATTGAATACTTCATGTGAAGAAGGTATACAGGAATGAATCACATTAGAGAACTAAGAACTGAGCAATCACTAAGTCATCACATAGTTTTGACTAGCAAAATTCATGCTCTCACCTGCATGAATACCTCTTCATGGACTGTTTTAATTTTTGCTACTGCACTACTCTTTGTACCCTGATGTCAGTCAGTATCACATTCTTTACTTTCCATATTGTGTTAAATAATGAGAACAACATATTACATTTGGAAATAAAACAGATGTGATTTCAGGTAGACCATTTCTTTCCTTTATTATAACTAAAATTAAAAAAGCCAGTTAAGAAGTTTGTTTCACACAATCTGTGAAATGATCTGCGGAATAAGTTCTTAAAGATGGAAACATACCAGCTGGTAACTCATCAAAGAACAGAAGTTATTGCATTTTTAAATCTCTAAGGTCTATGGTAAACACTCAACATGTTGTTATAATTAGTGTCAACAAAACCAATAAAAAGCTGTATCCTTGAAAGCTGATATGGTTGCTTTTTTCATTATTAAAAACTGTAATATTCACCCAGTTCAACTGTTGAGTGACTGGAATGAATATGAAACCACATCTTAGCTGCTGATTCCCAAGGACTTTAAATCTCTCATTGACTTCACAATTTTCAGCTATTCACCTAACATTAACTTCAGCAGCAGTTTGGCAATGGGCTGGTGATAGGCTATTTGCTTAGCCTCTGCTCCTCATTGCCTCTTTGTAACTGGACACTGAAGCTGGATAGTTTGTCTGTAGTTCTAAAATCCTAAGCATTAATACTCTATAGCCATGCCAGATGGCAGAGACTGATTCAGCCCATGGAAACTCCTCTGTATGTTCTGCAGATTAAGTTTGAATTAGGGTTTCCAAGGTTTAGCTAGCTACCCAGAAAAATAAATGTATATTAAATACAAGTATATTTCGGTTTCCATTTCAGCAAGATTACCCCACTCTATCTCTAACTAGCCTTCCACAAATGACATAATCATTGTTGTATTTAATTCAGGTATATTTACACTGAGTTAAGAGATACCATTTCCCCAAGAACACCACATTGAACACTTGCCAACTTTAAAAAGAATAAAGACTGCAGAAAACCTCCAACCAAAGCAGAGATAATTGTGATTGTTGTTCATCTTGCAAACTACAAACTTCTGTCTTATCAGGTCACTGCACCTTGTGTACACTTATGTGTGTTCAATGAAGGAATCCTTTCTTTTTAAAGATCAGGTCTTTACTGCACTCCAGGATGAAGAGTTTGCCCATTTAGGGTTCAGAGTTTGCCCATTTGGGGTTCTACCAAATTTGCAATCATCAATTTTGAAGAAATTGCATCGTACCTAAAAATTGTGCTTGACATCTCAGTATCTTCAATCCAAATCACTGACATATTTATACTAATGCAAATGATAAAGATCTCAGCCTCAATGCATTAACTACTGCCTCTGACACTGTCAATATGAAACCCCCAACATTTGTATATGAATGTGATAATGCAGCAAAATAAGCTCTTTCGTTAGACTACAAGAATGTTGGTTTTAGAACTGTCAAAGTAACAAGAAGGTGCACTAATCAGCTCATGTGTTAAACTGCATTATTTTCTTTTGCTGTGAAGTAGGATGCAATTTTATAAAAGCATTGATAGTGATTACCAACAGGTCAACTACTTCTCAGCACCTCATGTAGTTGTTGATACAGAGCTGTTAGTGATCATAGAATCATAGAATCCTAGAATGGTTTGGGTTGGAAGGGACCTCTGGAGGTCATCTAGTCCAACCCCCCTGCAGTGGGCAGCGACATCCCCAACTAGAGCAGCTTGCCCAGAGCCCTGGCAAGTGATGTATCTGACCCTCCTCCTTATCTACATTAAGTTGATTTTTAAGTTTAAACACAAAATAATCCATTTAAGTACAAGAGTACAAGCACACCAGAAGCTTGTATTTTACTCTACTGCACACTTCTTTGTGTGACCATGACAGAGCCCTAAAGTGAGCCACAGCTTTGGGGGGCAGGGATCTATTTAGGCTTTCTCCTTAGTGAGCTCCCTTAAAAGCCTAAAGGACTTCCACACTTTGCCAAACCGAATTTCATTTGCACAGAAACTTAAAACTTGTGGAGAAGTGAGACATTTAAAAAGAGCTGAAAACAAAAGCAAGAAAAACAAACAAACAAAAAATTTATACACAATTCTTCTCCCACCCTCTGAGCCTCCATGGTGACTCTATGCTTCCCTCCTGACAGTAACTTTCTGAGTGGCATCAAACCATATCTCCTGTGCTCTCTGGCCTCTAGAAGTCCTTTTCCCCATCCAATCTGGCTACCTACTGCCTGCCATAACCCCCCCACTCTCTCCAACTTTCTCTCTCCTCTATGCTATCTCCTGCATCTTTGTAGATGGCTCCATCCACAACTACTTCAACAAATGTAACACACCAATAAGGAACAAAAAACTGTCATTGGCACTATTCTTCAAAACAAGTCACAGTTCTTATTAGGGTTATGGAAGATACATGAAAAAAAAATAAACAATGAAAAACAAAACCAACCCTAACACTTCCACTTATTTTGAAAATTTCTGGCATCCATATCAATCAACATTTCTGTCAGTTTTCAGTTGCACACTCCTTTGAAATCTTTACTTAAGTTATCTCTATTTTCTTGTAGGATCACAGGTTGTTAACCTCAAGTATTTACTGAGGAACATTGTTGCCATTCATTCTTTATATGGATCTCATAAAAAGAGAGAGAGAGAAGCTCCTATGCAATTCCTTTTACAGATACCCATTTCTAGCAATTAGAAAAGAAAAAAAGCCTACAATAATTTCTCCCTAACTTAAGTGGCTCCAAACACATTGCAAGCATCAAGGACAAGATGGTTCTTGCTTGAAAATAATCACAAAAAAGAAGGGAAAGAAATGTCTCTGAACTGAGTAAAGGAACTTTGTGACTTTGTTCAAATAACGTGACAGAAATGCACCTCAAAGGAGCCCTAATCTACTGTCATTTTTTTTCTCATTGCCACAGATCAAGGGGAAAGCACTCAGCAGATGCTTATAGTATTTCTTTGCCTGCTGGTCAAGACATCACTGAAGATACAATAAAAATAGTGAAGGCAGAGGCTTTGAATGATCCTCAGAAGTATGAGAAAGCCACACACAAATCAGCTGCACCACACTTTTTCTATTATATCATTATTATGGGCAGTACCTTTACCACAACATTTGTAAGTGTGACATTCTGGGATAAAGTGAATCTTTCAGACACTAGCAGAGCAGAGATATGCAACTTGGCAATGAAAGAGATCAGCCAAAGGCAACATAAAAAGCCTCTCCCACCACCATCACTTAAAAGCTGCAGGAGGTGTGGGGTGGCTGCTCTTTCCAAAACCCTCAGCTGCTGCTCAACACTAGTAACAGCAACAGCAACTCTTTAGGAAAAGCTGTCAAGCATAATCAAGGCCTGATATGATGTTTTAATTTGCTCTTTATGAATATTCTTTTGGTTCTCTCCCACTGAAGCAGTCTTCACACAGACACATTGCTCTCCCTGCAGTGTGTTCATTCAGGTACACGCAGGCTATGGGATGTCTGTGCCCTCAAACCATTTCACACTGGGGAAAAAGAGCTACTGCTGTGAATACAAAGAAGTTTTCTTAAGATCTTGGTTTAAACATATTTAGATGAACCAGTCGTAGTTAACCTGTAGTGAGCTGTACTTGTCTCATGAAAATACCATCACAGAATTTTCGGGTTTGGAAGTGACCTCTGGAGATCATCTAATCCAACCCCCCCCGCAAAAGAAGGATAATCTAGGGCAGGTTGCACAGGATAGTTAGTGTCTAGTCAGGTTTTGAAGATCTCCAGAGATGGAGACTCAACCACAAACCTCCCTGGGCAGCCTGGGCCAGTGCTCCACCACCCTCAAGGGAAAAAAGTTCCTCCTCATATTAAGATAGAACTTCCTACGTGCTAATTTTTTCCCATTGCCTCTAGTCCTGTCACTAGGTACCACAGAAAACAGACTGGCCTCATCCTCCTGATAGCCACCCTTTAAGTATTTATAAGTATTGATAAGGTCCCCTCTCAGTCTTCTCTTCTCCAGGCTAAGCAGCCCCAGCTCTCTCAGCCTCTCTACTTAAGAGAGGTGCTCAAGTCCTCTATCATTTTAGTGGCCCTTCTCTGTACCCTCTCCAGAAGTTCCCTATTTTTATCTTAAACAGGGGAGACCAGAGCTCAACACACTAGCCCATCCTCTGCTCTTTTCTTTAATCAGAGTATTACAAATGGCAGTTACAGAAATAAAAAGGAAGCTTGCTTTTGTTGTTGTTAGGAGTTGTCATTGAAGCCTTAGTAAGTTTAAAATGCTATTTGTAATGTCTTCTAAAGTCATTACTGTAAAACACAATATTAAGATTCTGTCTAACTTCTGGAAGGCTAATTTTTCTATTTATTTATTTATTTGGATTTCAGGTATGAAAATTTTCATTTCTTTGACCCAGGGTAAATAAGGCTATGTGAAAATCCCTTGAGCTTTTCTCCATATACAAATACAAAAGAAATAGATAAAACAAGCTCTCAAACATAAAACTCCAAACATGTCTTAAAGCATCAAGCAAGACTTTACTCCTATTTTTAACAAATGAGAGTTACACCACTGATTGAATCTTAATTTTGCTGTACCTTCAGTGAGAACTGGTTTTGACCCATTTTATGTTACTGGTTTGGTGCCTGTAAGTAGCATTAACAGTTTAATGCCAGAGAGAGAGAGAGAGAGACTGCACAAGACAATGAGCAGCTTAGTTTTCAGTATTTTGAGAGGATTGTATTTAAAGAGACTATTGAGAGACTGATTAGCAGAAATCCACTTTTCCTAAGTTCAGAAACAAGTCAACCCAATATTAGAGACCTCAAATTTCTTTGTATTATGAGAAGGTTGTGATGAGGGCCATGAAGGTTAACTGGGTGATAGAGGGCTAAGATTGAGAAGGACATGAGTATTACAAGAAACAGTTCAAGCCTAAGCAGTAAATCTGGAGAGAGGTCAAAAAGGCACAAATGAAGAAGTCTTTGAAGGACTCACTAGGGGCTGACAGTGATGTGGAGCTGGTCAGGGAACAGGATGAACAGCAGGCCACTGAGAATGTCACAGCCTCAGAGCTGCCACCAAGATCAGCTTGGTTAAATTACAATACGAGAAGCACATCTATAACTTGGTGCAGTTTATATTCTCTATATTGGCTTTACACAGTTATGATGCCAAAGGAAAAACAATTGCTGCTGCAACAGAATATTGTTATCATAAGAAGTAGCTACATGCAAAAGTCTGAATAGGAAACAAGAGTCTTACTGACACAGACACATTGCCTATTACACTGGGAAGAAATAATACAGCAAAATGCCATCATTCTAGATAAATTATTGATAGCTATATTTTTCTTTTTTTTTTCTTTCTATTTTATTTTTTTTTAAATATAGACTCTCAGATTCTGCCAACATGACAAGCTGGCTGCATTTGGAGAGACAAATTCTATAATTTATACTGTTGGGAGTGCCACTTTCTAGCATTGATAGAAAAAACCAAAAAACAACAACAACAAAAAAACCCTCTTTATTTCTGCCTCTTTCCCACCCCTGGTGGAACTCCCTGGGTGCTGGATGACTTGCTGCTTGCTCTGTTTGGCAGCAAACTCTCCCCTCCAGGAGTGCTATGGATCACCTTGACTGTCATTTCTACTCAATGCTTTTGTCTTTCTCAGCTCCTCTTTCAGAGGTTGAAAAGAACAAGCAAGGCAGTGCCTGCATCAAAGAAATTCAGGATGTGGAAGAGAGGGGGAAAAAAAGAATTCTCAACATAATAAAACATAACATCTGTGATTCAGAAGAATATAATGGAGAATCAAATATGCCTACTAAAAATTTGACCTAGGAGTCAAATCTTTTTTTCCAAATAAGGGAGGGTGTGTAGCCACACTGCAGTTCAAACAATTTCAGAATCTGAAACAATTTCTCAAATTAGAAAGGAGATATAAAATTAACATTAATAAAAATTGATGCAGATGAATCTAATCTACACATATCACAGTATTTCCCCAAATTTCCAGGGCACACTTTCAAACAATGGGATAAAGATAAAGGCAAACTTGAAAGTATATAATAATCAGACACTTAGCAATCTTTCTAGCTGTGCACATAATTATTAAGGCACTTTGTAGGTGTGGACACTTATTTTTTAATTAATATCCTTTGGGAAAATACATTCACACACATTCCTGTTGCCATTAATGGCATGGTAATTAAAATTATCCATCTGTTTTCAAAGTTCTCTTAAAATATGAACGTATCACACATGAATTAAACTTAAGAGTAACCACAGCAGTTTCAATTCTGACACCAAAATCACAAAAAGCATTAGGCTTATTCAGTGTTTCCTTAACTAAGCATTTTCATACTAGAACCTCACACATTTCTGGAACTAAATTTTGCTTCCTTTCCTCCAGCAAGTATACCATTTGTACATGAGAAAAATGATGTGTCTAAAACAAATTTTTCCATAAGAAAATGTTGGCTTTAAGCTGCTCTCACAGTGTTGATGCAGTGGCTCCTGTGCCCTAATTCATGGTAGTTTTAACGTCACATTTCACATGGCAGAGGAAGTTTTTGTCTGCTTTTTCCTTTTCTGCCTTAATATTGTGACAATTATAATGGATATTGATTTTATTATTATAAATATTGTTTATTTTATAGACATGAAGAGGGTAAGAAGTATTTAATTCTATAATAAATACATAAAAAATGGTCTTAAAATTTTCTCCTTTATTTAATATAAGTCTAGTTCTTTATCTCCCAGACAGCCAGATCTGAAAACTTAATTCAATACTTAAAAAAACCCTAAAAATAGATAAATAAACAAACAAAGAAAGAAAACACAACCACCTCCCACCTCCTCCACACTACAAGTAATTTGAATGTAGACTGGAGCATCACCCTGAAAATTGGTTATCTACACAGAAGCTATTGAGAGCCTCCAGGTTGCAGTAGTGGTGCAACATGATTATCTGAAGTATATGTTAGCACATACACAAACATGAAAGGCTGAGAGCTCACAGTGCACAGCTATCTGGTTTTGTGTTATCAGAACTTGTAATGAAATCCTCTCCTTTAGGCTTATCACAAACTTAAGCTAATTCTCCATTCTCATTATTCAGCTTTAAACCAGCTCTTCCTCCAAATCCTTTTCCTTTTTTAAGCACAAGTTCCTCTAACTATTCATTTTTCCTTCACATAGTATAGCAATATCAGCCAAAATGACTACTGAATTAATATACATAAGGCATACTTAATTAAAGCAGCATGCTTTAAAGAGAAATAGAACTTCTATGTCCTACAAAGCAATTACCTTGCTTTGAGCTTCTAGTCATGTTACAATAAGCACTTCTGATATTGCAAGATACTGAATACAGTTTCTTCTAGCCCACAGTCTGTTTACATACAAAGCTGGTTCATGAACATTTCGTTTCATTAGAGGTGGTGTTAAACCATACTAAGGTATTCCTCACACTCTTCTCCTTCTGTTCTCTCTCTCTAGTCACATTGCTGGCTGAAAAGCCAGATAACTTTCTTCTGACAGAATGGTGATTCCCATACATACTAAACACTCTTGCAGGCTTCTTAAGTGGGATGAAAGGCTTTATTAACCTTTGCTTTTATCTCTCCCAAACATGTCTGGTTTGAGGGTGTTGGTTTTTTTTCTGATTACTAACAGTTGAAAGCTGCTCTGCATCTCCTGCCTGAGACAGCTCTACTAAGTCAGACTCAAGACCTACCCACCCCTGGGGTCTCTTGCTGTATCTCCTACAGCAACAAAGAACAGAGGCTTGAAGAAGGTATAGAAATATGGTGAGCATATACAATGCCTTCCCTGGTACCCTCCTCCAGCTTCCCACCACTTCCAGCTCACACATCACAGTAGACATGCTGGTACTACCCTTCCAATATAATTAAAAGTTATACATGTGCATCAGGTAACACCCATTTATTATAAAGTTGATTGATTTCAGATCTCACATCAGAAACTCCTGAATTTGGTGTGGTTTTCTTCCATGCAAGGCTACCAGGAAAGTAATGACAGAAAACACATGGCATGAACCTATTTTTTATTGTGCAGTGGGTAAGGAAAAACAAACCAAAAACCATTCCCATGAACAGCAGAGCCAATTATGAGTCAATCTGTGAAATCAAGTTACTTCCAATTATTATATAGACTGTAATCACGGATAAATACTAACATTTTACAGTGAAAGCCCTATAATTTTATGATCAACAATAAGATTGCCACAAATTATTCTTCTCTCTGTCCCTGTAGATATTTACAGCCCTTTCTGTGTCAGAACCTGATTTTAAGGGCTAGCTTGAGAAAACCAATTCAGGATAAACTGCCTGTTAAAGAAGAGGATTTGATTTGTATGGACTAAGATGAGGTTTTCTCCTTGCTTTTGAACCAAGATTCACTGTTTTCTTCCCATCAGCATTTTGCATTCAATTTATTCACAAATCTCAGAGCAAATTTTAATTAAAACACTGCTAAAAGAGCACCTCACTTAACCTTAAAACCTCATTGCTAGTTTCTTCTCAGTGACTATACATGGAAATGCAGATTTTTGCACTAATTCAAGTAACTGAGGCTTGCCCTCCACTTTTCATCAGAGTGAACCCCAATTAGACCAATTGAAAACCCACTGCCAGCACTTGTCACGGCACTTGGGCATCAGCATGTGTTGCAGCACCCATTTCTTGCTGCTATTAGGAGGGTTTATTTCTGTACAGAGCCTCATGCAATCTCATGCTAATCAGCCACATTGAACAGGTTATTATGAATAATTTGGCAACTCAGCGAATCAGAATTTCCTTCAGCGCACGCAGGCTGCAAAACTACAAAGAGAAAAGAAAATATTTCTGTTTCAATTAGCATCAAGAAAGCACTTTCATTTTTCTGCTTCTGTCTCATTTTCTGCCCTTTCATTTCTTTCCCTTGCTCATCATAGCCTCCTGCTGTGGTGCTGATGGCCACAAGCGCTGGTTGCGCGGCTGCCGCAACCACAGGCTCCATCCGTCAACACAAGCCATCACACTCGTGCCAGCCCAGTGCTTTGCAATCCCACTCTCTGCTTACCTTAGCCAAGGGCAAACAAGCAAAAATTTCCCTCACTCAGATACAAATAAATTTAATGTTCCAGTTTTTCACAGCCTGGCTACAGCTTTATGACTAGACTACTAGAAGCAGGCATCAGAAATTAAGGGTAATATCTTTGCACACTGAGGTTTTAAAGGAGCAGATTTCCTATAAGATACAATGTCAGACACAGCAGCAAGAAATTGGTTCTATGAAAACACTACAATTTAGTTGCATGAAGTCAGAGAGAGGTTTAGGTTGTACTCTTAGTCCTAGTACCAGACTGCAGGATGATCTACCTACACTATTGTTAGGACAAGAGGGAATGGGAGCAAGTTGGATCACAGGAGGTTTAGTATTAACACAAGGAGAAACTTCTTTACAGTGCAGGTGCCAGAGCACTGGCCCAGGCTGCCCAGGAGAGGGCTGTGAAGTCTCCTTGTCTGGAAACATTGCAGAGCTGCCTGGACACATTGCTGTGTGAGCTGGTCTAGGTGCTCCTGCTCTGGCAGGGGGGTTGCACTAGATGATCTTTCCAGGTCCCTTCCAACCCCTAACATTCTGTGATTCTGTGATTCTATTTCTGTCTCCTTGCACTTCAGCTTCTTCTGTGTGAGACAACAATATGAATTTTTAAAGCCTGTTTAGATGTATTGATGAAAAATGGTGTGCAAGAAGTAAACAGCAATAGGAATACATATTCTGTCATTTTCTTTCTGGAAGCACACAGTTTACTCAATATCTTTTCCTTGAGCTTTGCCCTAAATCCCAGTTACAGAATCACAGAATCACCAATGCTAGAAAAGACCTCCAAGATCACCGAGTCCAGTTGTGTTGAAAGGTGTGTTTTAATAAACAATCAAACAGCCCAGAAGAAAAGCTGCTGCTTTTTCTTGACAAAAAACAACTTATTCACAGAGTGCAGCATGCATATGTCTCATCTATGTCTTCTCTCTGCTTCTTTGGCTGCAACAGAACTTATATAGATAGTCAAATAAAGGTTTGCATGTCTCTGGATTCTTGACAGTTGCTTTCTTTGCCACTAATAGAATAAAATAAAATAGGAGATCTGAACTTAATGAATATCATTTAAATAATGTTCTGGACTTGTCATTCTTTTGGTTTTCTTCTCATTCATTGGAGCAAAGACAGTTGCATAAAACTCCACCTCTTAAGTACAGAACATTAAATAAAGGGTTAATTTTACATAGTTATTTGTATTTCTCTTTAAATATTTCATTATTTAAATTGCCTATGTGTTGGCCTGAAACAACAATCCAGTCATAAATCTTTTGAAGTGCACTAAGACTTTATGTCTTGCTGAGAGACATTCTCTCAAGCATATCCTCTGTTCATTTATTATTCATGATCAGATGTGGTTTCCAAATTCCTGTGAAACCCCTTTTCAATTTTCAAATGGCAACTTCCCCCTAAAATTGTGATGCTTTCTTGATATAGACATAGCACTTAAAACTATGGAGAGGAAAGGCAACTAAGCCCTGTGGGGGTCCTCAAAATACAGGTGCTGGTGTGCATCAGACAAGGATAGATCTATATTAGGTTTGAAGAAGCCTTGTCAGGACCATATGAAACCTGTCACTGTAGTGTATGCAAAATAAGTAATGTCTTCATCTGAGTGCTCTAGAAGAGATCATTTTAATTCCAGACACAACCCAGATAAATAATTAATTCCAAAAAGTGACTATGACTTACTTCCGTCTGGCAAATATGTTGCACAATTGTATTCAAATAAGTGGGTTTGTCTATTTTTTTGTGATGTTGGCAATGTATCTAACAAATTCTTCTATGTAAATAGGGGTGTTTTTTTTTCAATTTCTGTTTTAGAAATATTCTATGAAATATTAATGTAGTCAGTCATTTCAGTTTCTCAGCCCACATCATAACTTTGGCTTTTAAACAGAACTCCCCATTAATCACAGCAGGGACTTCTGCTTAAAAATACATGAACTTGAGCTGATATTATCACACTGATCTATTTGCAAGAACCCAAGATGTCCCATTAAAAATGCAAGGAATCACTAGTGTAAAAATTTAAAAGTATGCAAGTATTTTAAGGAGGACATCACAAGAATATTCTCACACAAGAAATCTCTAGGAGACTTCTTAAAATTCCTCTCACCCATCAAAGAAACAGAGACAGGAACACAGTGACTGACCTCTGCCTTAGCCTTCAATTCTAGCACAAAACCCACCTTCCCATTCCTAGTACTGCCTTTGATTTCTAAAGTTACATCACAAAGGTCATTTAATAAGAAGTAACAGCAGACTCTTTTAGCAGATGCTACTAAGAAATGACACTTCTTTTACTTTTCCATCTTGAAAGAAGAATTTCTAAATAGAGGGTAAATTTGATTTCTTTTTACTATCACCTTAGACCTTCTGTAGATTTGGAAGGATTTACTCAATTGTTAACACTGGCAAATCTCCCAGTTAAGAGAAGGTGAGGGATGAAGAAAGCATTAGAGGATTTTAGTTGTGCAAAGCTACAAGAACATGTTATTAGGGCAAACTGCATGTTCATCTCCAGAAAGGCAAACACAATAAATGAATTTTTGTCTTTTAATTTTTTGCTTCTTTGGAAAGCAGGCTAAAGTCTCAAAGATCAACACTGAGAAATGTCATTGAATAATCCTCTATATACTTCCTCAAAGAAGACAGATTTCCTTTCTACTCTTCTCTAAATAGGTCCTCTTCCAGCCTTCAAGAAAACTGCAAACCTTTGATTTTGTCAGATGTTATGATAAGCCTCTAGAAAGGAAAACATGACAGAATAGGCATCATACAGTATCAATCAGACACTTATTGACTTATTTTGAAGGAAAAAAATTAGTAATTTCACGAAAGAAAACCCAGCAACATGTAGCTCTGGTAGAATTCTTGTGTAGATTGCAAATCCCAAACCCAAAACCAAACCAAGCAACAAACTCTACAGGAAAAAGATACTGAGAGAGCTCAGCACAAAGTAAAACATTGCAAAACAAAGCAAGGTATCATTTGGAAGTTTTTATAAAATAAGTAAAAGGAGGAAGGAAATAAACCCTTGTTTTCTGCTCTTGCAGAAAGCCAGCCACAATTCTAAAAGCCTATCCATTAAAGACATTAAACCAGATAGTACTTCCTTTATCAAGAATACTGCTGTGAAAGGCATGCAAATGCTAAAGTAGAATTCATGTTACTAAAGGAACTTATGTTACTACAGGATATTTAAAGGCTTCAATTATATTTACAAACAATGGTTTAAAATCTGGATCTTGACTATGACCAAATTCTCATTGTCAGCAAGAACTCAGAGGTCATTTTATTAACCTCCAGAATAAAACTTGGCAATATTTAATGTTCCACAAAACATGAACACAAAGCATTACAGAGAGAATATCATATCTAATCTAAATATAGAAGGGAAGATAAGTGAAGGCTCAAGGGGAATCTCATGTGTGTGTAAAAATACCTGAAGAGATGGTGCCAAGAGAACTCAGCCAGACTCTTTTCAGTGGTGCTCAATGTCAGGACCAGAGGCAATGAGCACAAACTGAAAGACAGAAGATTCCCTCTGAACATCAAGAATCAATGTTTTCTTGAGAGTGTGACCACGTACAGGATCCCCAAATACCATATGGATTCTCCATCCTTGGTGATATTCCAAAGGTATTTGGATATGGTCCTGGGCAATGGGCTCAAGGTGGTTCTCCTTTAGAGAGGAGTTGGACAAGGTGACCTTCAGTGGTCCCTTCCAACCTCATCCATTCTGTGATTCTGTCCAATGCACATATGTTGTTTTCAAACACAAAAGTAAAAAAAGGAAATATTTGGTTCTGTATTTTCCTGAACCTCTGTTTCCCAAACCTCACTATACCAAAGTTTAAATCACTATATAGAGATTAAAAGATATTATATATTCATGAGTAGATGTATTCAAAAAGTAGACAGTAAAAAAAATTCTATTTGTTAAGGTTTTGGATTCATGAATTATAGAATTTAGTATCTAGAAATGCCTATTTAATTCCATGCCAGGGGTTCTGTGTCAGAAAACTGACAGGAAGAACAATCCATTATGAAAACCAGGTACAGAATTGAAAAATTTAACTAACAGATAATTTCCATAAACTTAAAATGTGTAACATGTAATCATACTCCATTAAATAGTAACTACACTAAAAATGAATTCCTAAATGTTTTTAGGATTATCTCCAGTTGAACAGAGAAAGGTAACAGAAAATGGCAGCAAATACTCAAAATTATACATTGAGAAGACTTTACAATGCACTCTTTAGAGATTACCACAAGTGTTAAATTTCCTTGTTTAACAATATGTAATTATACACATATATTCATTCTTAAAATCCTTCCTCTCACTACTTCAAAATATTAGGTAAACAAGAAGCTCATTTACTACATGGTGAAGGAACAGCCCATGTGCAGCTGCAGAAAGTAAGTCTTTTGAGAGATCTATATATCTGAATAGGAGCATGATCATTTATTGTCACTTATATTTAGGACACTGAGTACTTATTAAGTAGCCAGTGCAGCTGGAATTAGGAAAAATGTATTTGAAAAACATGTCTACAGAGCCCATTTCATCAAAACTGCTCAAATGATGCTGTGATGTCAGGTTAATCAAATACCTGGGTAGCTAAATAGGCTACTCAACTTTACATTCTTCACTTGCTATGCTAATGGTTCATTAGAACTGAATTCCTGGGTGTAACTCCACAACAGAACTTCAAGAAAGAGACACAAACAGAAAGCATCTTGTCATGATAGAATAATATCCAATTAAAAGCCATTCCAGAAAGCAACTGCACTTGAGTGAAGATTTAATATATAACCAAGAAGGCTTAAAAGACCAAGTTAACATTACAATACTTTAGTTCAGCTCCTTTGGTTACATCACTTAGGAAATTAGAAAGGTCATTCTCTATTTTAATTCACCTTCAAGTAAGGTTAACTCATTGGCAAGGAAATTTTAGCAGGTCAGATCTTTCAAAATCAATAATGAGCTAGGTTAGAGATATCTTTCAGAAGGGATAACTTCAATTAAAACAGCCCTCACTAGAGATAATGAGGAGAGAAGGAAGGTTAGTGTTGGACAAAGAAACACTCGCCCTCTTGCCAAATACGTGATGCAAAGATCCTTATCAGCCTGAATTATGCTGAAAAATCTTCAAAAGGCTCTGAGAAACCAAAAAGGTCATTTTGTTTCAAGGAGACTCTTTACGAAGGGGTAAGAGTGACTGAAAAAGTCTTTCCTAATCATGTTTAAAACTCATCAACATGAAAATGTTTGATGGACTCAGTAAGAAAGAAAAAAGAAAAAAGACTGTTATGGGAATTTCAGTGTCTCAAAGGACATTCACAGTGATCTGATGGCCACTGTTTATTTTTCTGGAGAATGTGTAAGAGGTAATTATCCATCCAGGCTACATTAGCAGCCATCAAACCTCTCCTACCCTCACCAGTTTTACTAAGGAGGAACAAATTTTGTTCCAGAATGGACACTTAGGCATTTGGCTTTTCTCCACCATAATGTAAAATCTGACTTAATTCCAGTTTTACTAGTAAATTTAAGATATTCTTCTTGCCTCTTAAAATACAAAGTTCATGGTGGATAACAACAATTTGCCTTACCTAGAAGCATAACAAACTAATTACAAATTTAGGCTCCTGCGTTTGATTTATGTTATATACTTTCACCTTATTACTGAATTTTCAATACCATTGCCTTTTTCCCTACCAATCTAACCCCTCTTTTTTCCTTATTATAATAGTTTTTAAGATGTTGCTTTTATTTGGAGGGAAAAATAGTCACAGTCATCTAGAGAACTGGCACACTTTAAGAAGGGCATAGTTATTTGTTCAACAGCAGGTTAATGTAAGCAAATTAAAGCTCAACCTAGTATGGTACTACGGAAAGAAACAAAAGTCAGTGTGTAGCAAAGAGAATAAAATACACTGCCAACCACATGCATCTCCTTATTACATGCAAATCACTGCATTCTGCTTAATTAGTAAGCTCTGCATTTTCCCTTCCAGTTCTGATTTTTAAAGGCAATAAAGTCACTCGAGAGGAGGAAGGTTACAGCAGTAACAAACCTGACTTCATGCCAGTTGATCAGAATTTCCCTAGAACAGCAAAGGACCATGTAAATCTTACCAGATCTGGCATGAGGAAAGTAGGAAGAAAGGTTTTAAACAATCAATCAGAAAAAGATAAGACCTAAAAAAGCAGATTTCACATACAAAAAGATCCTATTTTAGCTATTTCTACAGCTCCTAGAGTAGGTGGGAGTCTTCAGTTGTCTCCAAACCTTACATTACCTTGCCTCAGTTGAGCAAGAACCTTAAATCATTTTCAAAATAGAGAGTAACTGCACAATTAAACACCAGCTGAAACCCCAGATTTAAATTTAAGTTAGATATTAACTCAAAATAAAAGTGAAAACATCACTTATGGATCAGGAAGCATTTTGCCAGCATAATTTCATTTGGAGCAGTCTATCACAATTACCCAATCAATCTGTTATATGTTACCAGAGCAAAATATGACACAAAACTGGTTGAAAGATGCTATTGGGAATGTTTGTTTTCTTGCTTTATAAGGGGAGGTAAAATGCAGCATGGGCTGTCTACAAATCACTATTAATTTAAAGCTGTAGAGAGGACTATTTTATGAAGTAACTGTCTATATTGGTACTGATTAATAAATTTCAATCTAATGTATTTAAACTAATAGCTTTTATTGAAGGTATGTTTTCATTTTTAAAGAAGCAGACAAAATGCACACATTACAGTGAGAGATTTGAAAAAATCCAGCTACTTTAGTGCTTTCCTTGTTAAATAATTCAAACACTAATAGCAAAAATCCAACAATAGAAGCTCAGACAGTGATTCTACTACTCCCTTGGTGGCCTTTAAGACCTTGGTTTCAGTCACCAATCCAGATGCTAACAGACCTTCTTCTATTACTAGGAATCATATCAGGAGCTTTCATAATTTCTCTGCAATAAATGCAACACTTATCTGAGCAAATTCAATATTAATTGCATGTTTCACTTCAAACACTCTTTACAGCCAACAGGCTTTTCACTATCAGCAACTAAATACATCGACTCTATTACACAACTTACAGAGCAGAAATAAGAAGTCTAAATGGAAATGCAAGAGATTTTCTAGAAAAGAACCTAATATTTCCTTTAGAGACTACAAATTATCTGAGGCCATTTGCAATAAAATGGTGTCTTCTAATTATTCTTCAGCTTCTCTTTGTTTCTCTGAAACCTTTCATACTTAAAGGTTTGAAAGCAAAAAAAAGAGTAAAAGCAGTCTCTCTAACAGAAAATGACCATATTTCAGTTATGCTGCAACAACCATTAGTCTGATATCCTGATTTTAGTTTGCAAGAATAAAAAGCATAAAAAGACTGACCCATTATCATCTTGTATAACCCCCAAAATGTCAAGATCAAAAATAAGGATTTTTTCCCCTATCATTCAGGTATATGCTCCTTTATCAAATGGCAAAAAGCACTGCCAGTAAATACACTGCATGGCTTAAATGAAATCTACTAAAAGTAGTACAGATCTAACTGTGGCCTTATGTTAATATTTAAATACAAATAACAAACATATAGATCCCCACTTCTGAAAGTTAAAGGGGTGATTTTTATTATACATAAAACAGTAATAGTGGAGGAAAGCTATTTTTGTCACTTTGTGGTAATCACCTGTTCAATACATGCAGACTATTCCTATCTGGTGATGTTTGGTATTACTCTAACCTTTGATTGTGGCTCTCCTAGGTTATTAACTCAAAAGATGACATCATTATAGAGAACTATTATTATTAAGAAAATAGAAATGACAGTGGTTGGGAGTAGAGGGTGTCAAAACTTGGAGGTTGCAGCTCAGGACCAGCACTGGTGGAGAGCAAAACATTTGCTCTGAAAACAACTTCTTGGTCTTGTAGAGCATGAGATTTATTTTTTTTTCCCATTCTCCCACAATAGTATATAGAAGCAACGGAAAAAGGCACAGCTTTACATTAACAAATCCATACTCTACAAGGATACTGTGAACTAAATACTCATTACTTCCATGTCAGCAGTGCAGAAACTGGGTCCCTGAACACATTTGAACTCACAGAACCCAAGTATCGTCGTTGTCGTGGCTAGGCTTCGCGAACAAAGATCCAGGGAGGGCTCCATCCATGCTCCTCACCAGCGCCTTTTACAAGAGCACTGATAAAAAGAGGCTAGCAGATAGCACCCTCGAGCCCGCACTATGGATTTTTTTTAGGTGAGACACAGCATGTGCAGAGCTGGACCCACCCTTTAGTCCTACGGTTCATCTGCCAGGGCCTAGCAAGCTTGGACGCTGGCAGCAAGGTCCTTAGGACAGAGGTTTAACCTCTTAGATGGAAGGCCTTACAGGGCTAAACGAGCTCCATCTGCCCGGGTTTGGAATCAGAGTTGTCCCTCTCCTAGGATGACTGCCAGAAGGCTAATGAGCTCATCCTACCCATACAAGGATTCTAGGAACATGGGTATTACTCCTCAAAATCTCATGGGAACATGTGGTTATTGCCACCAGCAAACTCCCTCACTTCCATTCCTCTCTACTAGATGGATGCATCAAGGTCTCTCACCCCTGCCCCAGTAAGTTTTCTAGCACCAATAACAATTTTACAGTCCAGTTTCCTTTTGTCTGTATATTTTGAAAGGACCAAGAGGCTAGATGATTAATACTCACACAGGGATTGTTTTCTTGACCTGAAATTACATGCTTGCAGAGTACTAGACACTAGTTAATTTCCCAGCAGTTTATGAAACAGGTGGACAAAGTGGATAGGTCAATCCCATTTAAATAGGTCAATCCCGAACCATTAAGCACACCTCTATCTTAAATATCCCAATTGTATTCTCACTTTGGCCAAAACAGCATCTCTTGAGACTGTCCAGAATGAATAATGATCTAAGGAGCCTTTGTCTCATCTATACCCATTCCTATACCACCTAACCCCATCAAAACTCCAGCTGCTTCACTGTCTGCTTTAATTTTCCCACTGAGGCATATTATGACAAGCTAACATTCATAAAATGCATAGGAAGAGAGGAACTGGAGGTTTTGTGGAAATTTTTGCAGAGGGAGGGGTGATGCCATCCCATAGACTTATCTTTAGAGACATCCTTTATGCTAGAGGCAGCAAACACAAATCAGCATGAGCTACTCTCTGGTAACTGGAAGTCTCATACCTGTAGAAGCTCTGGGCCCTTGAGTTACAACAGGCTGTCAAGGGCACTGAGCTGCACCTCAAAGATGCACATCCTCCCTCCAACCACTACCCAGAAAACATGCTGCCTCTCAGAGAAGACTTAGGCCATTCTGTTCTCATGCATATAGAACCATTACAGTTCTTTTTGTCCTTCACCCTTTAGCATTGCTGACAAACCCTTTTCACTAGTCAACCTTTTATTACAGTTCTTGGAAGCTTTCTTCAGACTCCAATACAAAGCAAAGTAGACAGATTGGCTGGATGTATGCTTCCCAGTCTTCCCCTTCACTCTTTTATTTTACATTACTTACATTTATTTTACAAGTCTCATAATTACATCTTTATCTGTGAATAAATGCATAGGTCTGAGGTGCTGGAGGGTCATACTTAAACATTTACACATATACATACAAAGAAGATTATGAGGATCCATGATACTAAATTTAGACTTGTTTTTCATGAACTTGTTAATAAAAATTGACTATTTTACATCTTTCCTAATAAATGGAGGAGTTTCAAACAAAAATAGAATTAAATTGCTATTAAAACCAAAACAGGAGATTCCTCAAATAACATGTAAAAACATCTTGAGAACTTCTTGTTGTAGGTGATGATGCTCAAAAAGCAGCAGGACATGGTTATGTAGGAAAAAGTTAACTACAGTTTTTACACAGAAAGGGATAACCATTGGCTTAGAAAGACATAATCTGCTGGAGGCAGGGATAATATTTAGAGGTGGTATCACCCCATGACTGTCCTCATTTCATACTCTTCCCCAGGCATCCAGAAACAGACATGGTCACATAAAGGATGTTGTGTTAGATTGACCTTTGTTTCCATTCGATATGACTGCTTTCCTCTTAATCTCCACATAGAAAAACCCATGCTGATAAAATTCTTCCTTCTAGCTCCAAATTATTGGATCTGCTTCCATAAGATCCAGCAAAATCCATGCTGCCCAGTGTGTACCAAAAGCCACCACACTTAACATGGGGAACCTGTGTAAAAAATTGATTCTTACAGAACTTAGGTAGAACATCTTATCAAGAAGGTGTTGCTTTTGAGGGAAAGAGGTTGCTTATAGAGAGTCCAAAGAAAGCCTAGAAAAGAAAAATATCCTAAAAAGCATCATTTGTACAAAGGAAACCACATATAAGCAAAAGACACTGTAGGTTTCCTTCTCCTTTAGTTCTGGATATTACTGCAAATCATAAGCAAATTAAATGCTTGTAGAAGGAGTTTCCTTCATTATTATGTAGAATTAGATCAAATGTCTTTCTGTGATGTAGAAATAGGTGACATTTCCAGGGCACTTTTTTTTTGTTAAATACATTTGTGTGTGTGCACCTATGAAAGAAAAAAATAAAATGAAGAATTAGATGATGGATTGGGGGAACAGATATGCTGCCAAGTTTTCATATCATAAAATGTGCTTTAGTTTCAGTATCACACACACAAAACAGAAAATGGGTTAATACCCTTTATTAATACAAGGCAAGGGGCAAAAGAACAAAAAATGTGTAGGAGGAAGGCTAAACTCCCTCAGCCTAAATACTGGAGTAATTTTCTACTCTTTACCATTCTAATCAATAAACCTGAAAGCAAAACACACCTAGAATCAGTGCCTTAAGACTCCATAATATGTCAGATGTGTTGCCTAACTGTTCTCCACTCAGGAAATATAAAGCAGTTCTCAAGACCCAAACCTTTAAGGCACCTGAATATTTTTCAGTTTGAGGGCAATAAACCTCTCATCCCATGACAGCAATATCCCATTAGAGAACATGCTAATTGGCTGCACCCTTGGGGAGCTCAGCACACATCACCTTTTATTTGCAGGCTAGCACTGCACCTTGGTGTGAGTTTGAGTTTATCACCTTAGTTGGTTCCTGTTGTGAAATACTGTGTGTGAAACTACAGTGTGAGTGCAAAATGACTG
The DNA here is from genome assembly GCA_013396975.1 of Bucco capensis. Lineage (NCBI taxonomy): Eukaryota > Metazoa > Chordata > Aves > Piciformes > Bucconidae > Bucco > Bucco capensis. The sequence continues at coordinate 1,024,069 of VWZO01019690.1, read as the reverse complement.
AGGTTCACTTTGCAGCATCAGCACGAAGTTCTTGTCGTGTGCTGTCAAGCAAATGTGATACACTAATGTCTCTTCAACCACCTTACTCTAAAAAAGTATCATCAAAACTCTTCTGTTTGGATAGTATTGGCATTTTATGAATGCCTGCTGCAACCTCTTGCATGTTTAAAGGTGATTACCTTTTAAAAGAAAACAACTTCATATTAGAATATTCTTTATTCACTTCAGGAAGGCCAAAAAAACCCCTTTTAATATCATTATTTAAGATAGGCTTACCCCTGCATATTTAAGTACAATGGAAATAAATGTGCATTTGAAAGGTATTTGTGTGCTAACAGAGGCTGCACAAGCTGTCACCATGAAAGATGCAAGGAAAGCTGGTTGAAGAAAATCAGGTTGGACGCAAGTGTGATGTCCATCTACTAACTGCTACAGAATGATCAGTGAAAGATAATAAAGCTGGAGATTATTCACTGTAACAGCTTAATCAAAAGAACTAAATTACACACACATATATCCCAAAACCCCTGAAGGAGCTAAAACCCACAATTCCTGCTCCCTCAGACTATGAAATACCAGTAAACCTCACACATGAAGCCTGGGCATAAGCTAAACAGCATCAGTTCTGTATGTACTGAGCCACTCAGCTGATGAAATGAGATGTCTGTTTCTTGATTCATACCTTTACCTCAGGAATCACAAATACATGAATTAATTATATATAATTATATATAATCTTCCTGGAAAACATCTGGTAGAAATCACCTTTATCTAATACTGAAGCATTCTTTGTTTCTTTAGCTCCACAGCCTAACATATGCACATACATTCCCATTCCATCAAGCATGCAAAATTAGTTGGAGGCAAAATGCTAATTTTTTTAATACCTAATCTACTTCATAGTAAAAAAGACACACACATTAAAAAAACACCAAACTAAACCAGAATTCCAACATCTGAATTAGTACATCATATTCTTTCTTTCTTAGTTCTGCTATTCAAACATTTTTGTTGCTTCTCCTCAATTCAGGACATTGAAAAAAATCCACTCCTACAGAATCTATGTTAGCAGCCACACTATGTGCAGACTCAGCATTCCCTCTTCCAGAGGGTTCCAAAATTATTTGGAATTTCAACATTTTGATGTTGAAATCTGGCACGAAGAAATTTGTGCGTTGAATCATAAGTAAAATTATATAGCTGGAATAAAAATTAAGGTTTTTTATTACAATAAGCATATTTTTTTAATTTACAAATAATTGGTTAGTATCCACTGTGACTGAAAGTGTGATTGCCACTAATGAACAATATTACTTGCACAATGCCACACTGTATGAGTGGGATTTCTAGGGAAATCCTCAAGCATCATTAGAGGGTTGGCACTGCAAAGGGATGCAGCCTCAAAAGTATTTTAGGATTTATTTTTCAAGCTACTTTTTCATTCATTAAGAAAGGATTTTTAAAACTTTAAGTACTTTATGGTATTTAGAAGTGAGGGCAAGAGAGATAAATACATATTATGTCCACTACAATCTCAGAAGCAAGAGGAGAAAAGGAGGTAGCTGAAGACATTCTCAGGTCAGAGGATACCAGGCACTACTACTCCCTAGATCTTGGTTCACTTGGTGACAACTCAGAGCTGCTACTTTCTAAACCATAATGGCATTGATGTTTGTTTCTCCAACACTGTTTTGCTGAATTCCAGGCAGTTCACTGCTTTCTACAAAAATGCAGATTTTCATTTTTTCAGCCAAAAAAACCCCTGCAATTCAAAAAGCCACTTTAGAGGGCATATGTTCTTTCATTTCTGCCAAATCCCTTCATGGCTTAACAGCAGGTATAACTTTCTTTAGTTAGTTACATTCCACAATGGTTTTTTTTCTTCCATAAATTAAGAAAAAAAATTGTAGTACTCCCAGGGCTTTAAGGTATTTTACCTGCTCTGATTTTGTATTATAAGCATTTCACCTAATACCTTTTTTTTTTTTTTAATCCTTCTACAAATTCAAAAAAGTTATTTTCAGGATTAGAGTTATTTTGGAGATTATTTTAAAGGATTACATTGATTCACATTCCCCTTCTCAGAATAATGATTATTCACCAGACTTGTCTGCAGGCCTGCATGCATTTGATCTATTATGATCTCATCAAATTTATACTGATTTTTGCATATAGTTTCTATTTAAAAGCAAGAATAAAGATGTTTGCAAATCCCAGACAGCCATTTCTTCTTGTATATAAGAAGGCTATTTCATTCATTGAATGTTTCTTCTTTTTTCCTGAGTGAGGTATCTTGGAAACACAGAAATTTAAAGCAGTGAGAAGAAAAGAGTTACTAAATTGGTATGTAAATAAAATGAACAAGAAGGCAATAAATTGGTACATTATTACATCTGAAAAAAGGTGGTTTTTTGGAGTAAACAGCACTTTTGTCTTTAAGTTTGCATTTTTTTTCAGTTATTATTTTGCAATGTCTAAGAAGTACAATACTGTTCATCTGTTCTTCGCTCAAGTATAGGTGGGAAATGATTAACATTTATGATATATTTGGTTTCTGAAAGAGAAAGAAACCTCAAACAAACCCCAGTGAAACTTCTACTAAAAAAGTATTAGCCACATGAAGAAGAAACTCTCATGAGCTTGTTTTGACAGTAAAACAGGAGCTAATTGGATTATCATTGGTAACAGAGCCTGTTGGAACAACATATTTCCCAAGTTATTAGCATATTATTTAATTAGTGGCTTCTACAAACCATAAAGAAATGTTTATATTTAATCTACACAAGAAGAATTTAAAGGATCAGTCTGTGTCAGCTGAGCATTACTTAAGCCCATTTACACAAAAACTTAATGCAGAGACCATAAAAATATAGAGAAACAGATGTGAGGTTTTTAATTTGATATTTCATTCCTATTACACAACTTTAAAGATAAAAAATATGAATTCAATTTTTTTTTTTAAACTAATCAGCTAAAGTAGAATTGTATCATGAGACACAAAGCAATATCATGACAGAAGAGAGTCAAGGCAACATTTCTTGTGATGAAAATGCTGTGGATCAAAAATAATCCTTTTCTACAGAATTCTTCCTATTTCTTGACATTAGTGAATGATTTGAGGACTTACTGTAGTGGTGCATTCCTTATACAGCTGCAGGTTTTAGAAGGTCTGTTCAGAGTGAACAGGAGGGAAAAAGAACTACTTTGAAAGCAAGGAGGATCATAGAATGGTTTGGGTTGGAAGGGACATTTAAAAGTGATCTAGTCCAACCTCTTGCAGTGAACAGGGACATCTTCAACTTGATCAGATTCCTCAGAGCCCTGCCCAACCTGACCTTGAATGGTTCCAGGGATGGAGCATCCACCACCTCTCTAGGCAACCTGTGCAAATGCTTCACCACCCTCATTGTAAAATACTTCTTCCTGATATCTACTCAAAAATCTCCCCTCTTCTAGCTTAAAGCCATTACCCTTTGTCCTGTTGCAACAGATCCTGCTAAAAAGACTGTCTGTCTTTCTTAGAAGCTCCCTTTAAGTAAAGTATTGAAATGCCACAATAAGGTCTCCCAAGAACCTTCTCTTCAGGTTGAACAGCTCCAACTTTCTCAGCCTTTCTTCCTAAGGAGAGGTCTTCCAACTCTCTGATGTTTTTTGTGTCCCTCCTCTCCACTAGGTCCATCTCCAGCTAGACCTTGGCGTTCCTGACCCCATCCCTACACAGCTGGGCCGTATGCCTATACTCTTCCCAGGATACCTATTGCTGCTTCCACTGCCTATGCATTTCCTTCTTGGTCTTTTGTTTGACCAGCAGGTCTTGACTCAGCCGTGATGGTCTCTTCCCTTCATTGCCTCATTTCCTAATGCCTAGAGATCGAGAGCTCTTGCGCTCTATAGAAATTATCCTTGAAGATCTGACAGCTCTCTTCTGCTTCCTTGTCCCTGAACGCAGTTTCCCAGGGGTCCTATTGACCAACTCCTTGAGGAGCTGTTAGTTTGCCTTTCTAAAACTCAGAATCTTTGCCAGAAACTTGAATCTTTGCCTGACTCATGTCCCTGAGGACTGAACTCCACCAGAGCAGGATCACTGCAGCCCAGGCTACCTCCAATCTTGACATCACCAAGTAGCTCACTTGTGTTGATGACCATCAGGTCCAGTATCACACCCCCTCTGGTAAGGCTGTATATTACCTGGCTTAAGAAGTTACCCTCAATGCACTCCAGGACTCTCCTAGATTGCTTACATCTCACCATGCTACTTTTTCAGCAGATATCAGGGTGATTGAAGTCTGCCAGCAGGATGAGAGCCTGTGAGTGGGAAGCTGTAGCTAAGGTAAGAAAATGCCATCAATAAGCTCCCTTTGATTGTATGGCCTCTATCACAAGGTTCCCTTTGTTGCCTTGGTCTCTAAGTCAACAAGGGGCAATACTGAGAAAGTGAATGAGTAAGAAAATACTGAAGCAAAGATTAGGATCAAGAAAGCGATGAGAAAACTACAGCTGAAATAACAAGGCATGGTTTAGCTTGCCAGGGAATGGAGGAGCTTATGTTGTCCTAAGAAATCAGTGAGGAAATGCAAAAGTCAGTGAGACAGAAGCAGGGTGAGAAGGGTCAGAAGTGAGAGGCATCCTCCAGCACAGCTGTGATGGGTGATGGCTGGAGTTGTTGAGCAGATGAGATTACAGAGAAGAGGAAACATGCCAGAGAACTGCCTTGTGACAAATGAAGTGCACTGAATATCTCCAATGCTCTCTGTAATTCCTAGTGTAATCTTCCTTTCAGAAAGGGCTGCCTCATTTGATAAGCTGGGAAGAGATTTTCTGATGTGCAGAGCCTCTCAAGGGGGTCAAAATTTCTTCAAGGAGCAACGCTGTAAATAAACAGCAACAGCCTTTGCACGAGGGGAAGGAGAGAGGCACACAACACAGCATAGGAAGTGCTGCTGTATTTGACAAGTGATTTCTATCTGGGGCAATGGCTTAGCCTATATGAAAGATGTAAGCAAAGGCAAAGACAGTTATTTGGGAAAAATGCTGCTGATAGACATATTGGGATTCTGGTCATGTCTGAGTGGGTATGGCAGCAATCAGCACAGCAGTGACAGAAGATGTAGTGGGGGAAAATTCCTGTTTCAAAGCACTCTTAGAAGCTGAGATGCTCTCTCACCTGCCAATTCCCTCAAAATCCACAAAAAAACAAAAATTCATGTATTTATGGAATTTGTTGCTTCTGGTTAAGACAGGGGCAGATTTGCTTGACTCCCCGGATCATTCCTTTTTCATTCTGTGACAAGATAAGAGAGATAAACCAAGCTTACTTGTGTCACCATTTTAACAGTATCTTTTCCTTCTCCCTTTTTTGCAGTTATTTCTACACTGTCCAGGTTCCACACACAAGGGTACAAGAGTCTCACAGCTCAGATGCTACTAGGGATCAGCAGGATTCACAAGCAGCATGAAATGAAGCGAAAAAAGCAACAACCAAACAAGATTGGCCCAAAGAAGAGAACATGTGTCTCCTCTATAATTTGCAATTACAATCACATCTTCTACAGGTCTGTACAGTCAAGCCAGAGATAGTACAAGTAGAAAAATATATATATTTAGAGCAGTTTGGACAGCAGTATAAGGTAGTTATAATTTTATCTTTTTCTGCCTTTGGTCTTTTTTGGGGCAATATCCTAAACGAGGGATGTAGAAATGCAGCAAATAAAAAAAGCTTTTGCTTAAGGGAAAAACCTCACCTATTCTCTATCAGAAATCTTTCATTGGTCTAAGCCACTTTTTAAATTTCTGAATTTGTCTTAAAATAATTAGGCCTTTTACCCTAACTGCTCCTACTGGTATGAAATCCAGAAACCTGTTTCCAAGCTTCCCTCTCCATTTCTGTTTGTTGTCAGATTATGTAATAATATCTCTATGTAATAATATCTCTATGTAATAATATCTCTATGTAATAATATCTCTATGTAATAATATCTCTATGTAATAATATCTCTATGTAATAATATCTCTATGTAATAATATCTCTATGTAATAATATCTCTATGTAATAATATCTCTATGTAATAATATCTCTATGTAATAATATCTCTATGTAATAATATCTCTATGTAATAATATCTCTATGTAATAATATCTCTATGTAATAATATCTCTATGTAATAATATCTCTATGTAATAATATATATATTGCCATCCTCAGCCTATCTGTTCATGTACTATTCACTCTTTTGCACGAACTGTTCTAATTTTTAAGAAAATATGTTGGAGCATATAGTGAAGCACATTCCCTTTCAATCTTCACTTTCCAAGTAAATAAAGCAACCTCCTTTAAGCCCTTCCTGCAAGGCAAGCTGAACAGCTTCTTGATGCTCACAAGCACGTATTTTATGCACCAGCTTTAAAAATTAAATGATTCCTCGTGGTTTCTTTTATGCAGAGAGTGTCTGATTAATGTAATGACATTGCCACACAAAATAGCAGCATTTTAGCCACCATTTTCATGTCACATTTTCAATGGCTATGTGGGACCTTCAAGCCAGATTGCTATCATTATGTTCCTCCAGCCGTGTTCCTGAATTTGGCAGTAATGAGACAGAATTCTACCTACCTAGCCTATTCAAAGTATTCAGTGTATATGAATTTTGGACGACATTTTAGGTTTTTTTCCTTCCTTGAATGGACAAAGTATCAAACATGATTCTTTTGCAGGTGCCACAGTTAATTCTATTGCTCTTTATTTTTCTCCCAATCCCCAAACATCAGAAGATTGACAGTAAAATAATCTGAATATCAGATTTGATATCTGATCAGATTTTGAGATGCTGTAGCTGTGCTATGTAAGTTTTTATTGTAAGAGCTGCATGACTTACTGGTTTTGTACTGGCAAAAAAATTCAAATCACTAGTCATACCATTATTTTTAAGATTTTACAGTGACCTATTTATTTAGCTCAAAATCAGAAACAAAATCAGTACGTAATAGCCAGAAGGCTAAATAAAGGAAGAGCCATCTCCAAACATGCTCCTTTACACATAACTTTCTCTTTTGGCATGTCTGGATTCATTAAACAGCATTGCTTTCATCTACTGTTGGCTTTTTGAGATCCCAATTGACAAAACTTGACAAAATTTTTCTGTAACTTGTGTGGCAACCAAAACACAAAACTGCAATGCTTTACAAAATGGTGTCCTAAAAAAAGGTGAAAAAATATGCTTGCTATGTAGTTAAAAAATGCTGAATTTGGGGGGGAAAGAGTAAACAAGAGAATCAGTTGTATATTGGATAACAGTGTTTGTGTTGCTTTCACATCAACAGTAGTGCTGTGATCACTCTTGAGCTGTGCAGCTGCCAACTTTAGGCTCAGAAAGCATACATACATTTTCTCCAGCAAAGCCAAAAACCTAAGTTAAGCATCCCTATTTATGCTCTGTTATATTTAAAGAAGCTTCAGATAGGGACAGCTTCAGCTTCGGGACAGTCCCGAATCCACACAAAAGGCTGTGTTAAATATATGTAATCTAAAGAGATTTCTATTACCCAAAAAAGACACTCCAGAAAACAACTTTCACATTTTGATTTGACAACCTGACTCTATCCCAAAGGCTATGCTCACTGCAGTTGCAACACAAGTCCAATCAAATCTGTACCAAGCTAAAAAGTAATCACCTTCTGTGAAGACCATTAGCAGATTAAGCCTGGGATAAAACACACAAAAAAAATTAAAAGTTACATGCATTTATCAAAGGGCAGAAAACCAATGGCTTGTACATAAGCCATCTTTTCAATTGTATTTAGATAAGTGATTAGTCTTCCTCTTATCGCTATCATCTTACTATTTGACTTCATCATGGACATACTGTGACCCAAATACAGTAGATATATCAACAATCAGATCAAGTCTGATTCCAGCTGCAGGCTTTTTAAGTCTACTGATATATTAGGGAGGACTGATGGTAGCTCTCTTAGCTTTCTTTACAAATTATTCAAATTAAACACATCCATGAGAAAAGTAACCCAAATTCCAGAAATCATTTTGCTGTACCAACTTGAACAATCAAAAGGAAAATGGGTGGTATGAGTGAACACACACAGAAAGGATGCAAATACACTTTGTTAGCATACTTTCAAAGGCTGCAGTGTTATGAAATGATGCATTTCAGAACTGGATTATGAACAAAGACCTGTCATCTGTTCCTAATAACTTGAGACCAAATCCTGCTATTCTGCATTGAGCAAAACTTGAGGAGCAAACCAAGGGGAAGAATATTATGAAATTACTGAAGATTTCCACTGTGTCATCTTCTCTGGGAGAAGCAATGGGGATTTTCCAAATAAAATAGGCAGTGAATCAGTCCCTAAACACCTACAGGTCATCTACTACAGAGACTTTTTTTCTACTACTTGTAGTATGCACACATTACTAACCATGTCATTTAATTTGCATGATGCTATCCAAGCTGCTTCCTGCCATTGCTATGAAAACTGGGAAAACACAGTTCTTGATTAATCAACCTGAAACCATGCACTGAGAGAAGATCCTTCTCTCTCCTTACGTTTTTAGTGGTGGTTTTGTTTGGTTTTCCTTTTACAGTTGCTTTATATTCCTTGGAGGTTGTCTTTCACACAAGCAAAACATTGTTAGGCTTTCTCTAGGGGTGACATTATTATAGACTTCCATTTCCTCCAGTCCCATAAAAGATATATCCTCTAAAATTTTACTGCTAGAGTCTTCGGACCTTGCTCATGCCACGTCCATTGACTTTGGCTGTCACAGGAAAATAGAAGTCACTACACATAACAGTATTTATTTCTGTATATTTTTCTAGACTCTATGAACCAGACTTTTTCAGAGTCTAATTTATATGGATTATAGTTTTGGAGTCTGTTTTATGGGTGTTGTCATTTTGTACAGTACCTATGCTCTGAAGCCTTAAATGCTTTCCACCCATTGGTATCTGCAGCTTCTATTAAGGATCTTGCTGAGTCTTAGTCTATAAATGTCCTAGTCATGTATGTACAGGGTTAGTGAAGTCTACCACAGAATCATTAAGGTTGGAAAAGACCTCTAGGATTATCAAGTCCAACTATACCTATCATTACCATGCCACTTAAACCATGTCCTGAGATAACATAGCTATATGTTTGTTAAACACCTCAGGGATGGTGACTCCACCACTTCCCTGGGCATCCTAGGCCAATATTTAACATCCCTTTCAGTGAAGAAAATTTTCCTAACATCCAATCTAAACCTTCTCTGGTGCAACTTGTGGCCATTTTCTCATTATATATATTTTCTTTGCACTGTGATTACATTTGTGACACCTGTGTTTTGGTTATTCATTCACAAGATGTAAAAAAAGGACATTATGACATCATAGAAAAAAATAACCATACAGACCAGTTTATCCAAAAGCTGTAACTGGTGTTGAGCCTTTCACCCTGTCAAATATTTCAGACACAGCCAAATTTCTACTGGGGATATTTCTGCCTTATGTTTCAAATCTCCAGTTTAGGTAATAGCTGAAGCACACACACACACATGCCCACTCACAGTTATAATTAATACCAACACAAGAGATACAGAAATCCAAAGAATCATGTCAATCTTTAGTGCTTGGGTTTTGTCTCTGATCTGTTATTTTTCTAAAGCATTCTCCACATGGAGCTCAAAACTCCCCAAATTCACTCTTTGGTTGTCTACTGGAGCCACCCATGTCAAAAGGCAAAGCATTACCCCCTTGGTACATGAAAACATCTGTATGATCTTTCTCAGAGCCTACAGAACTTCTCCCAAACCTGAGCCTTTGTTCTTCTAGAACTTTGACATTTTTATCCTGTTTGCCAAAAAAATCATCTGGCAAACTTCCATTTGCTTTCACTGCCAAGAAATCAGGCTAAGTAGGCTTTGGATCCAAGTTATGTCAGAAATGACATCTGAATGGATAAACCACTAGTATCTGACAGATATACAACATTGGTTTTATTGATTCAAGCATTCTACACACTTTCAACCCTAAACAAGTTATATATATATTACTTCTATATTTACTTCTAATCTTTAACAGAAAGAACAACCCCTAAATTCAATGTAAGGATAGTTTAACACAAAGTCCTTAGAAAAGCAACTTGGTTGTAGGATACAAATAAGACCAGAAATCAAATTAAAAAGAAAAAAAAACAAATAACCACAAAAAACAAAGAAAAAAAACAAACCCCACAGACGNAAAAAGAAAAAAAAACAAATAACCACAAAAAAACAAACCCCACAGACATGGAATCGTTATGGTTGGAAAAGACCTCTGAGATCATTAAGTCCAACCATCTACTCCCATTACCATGCTCACCACTAAATCATGTCCCCAAGCATCACATCTACATGTTTTTTGAATGCATGGTTCAGATTGCACTCTCAAGATCACCTAAAAATCATCTCAAATTACACAGTGGGCTCATGCAGCTGAGAACTAGCCCTTACATCCTCCAACTGCCATATAAATGCAGGTCTAGAGCTGACCTCTGGAACTATCAATAACAGGCAGCTAGATGGAGCAAGGACAGCAGAGGACCACCTTTTTTTCCCATTGGAAACATGTAGCTCTGTAGAATGAAATTCCAGATTTTATAGAGCAATGGGACATGTAATTTTACTTCTGTAGGCCAGCATGTAAGATCTTTGCCTGCTCATGCACACATGTAAGGGATCTCAGATGCATATGCTCTACACTTCCCATTTGCATCACCACCTTTGGTAAATGAATTATTTATTTCTTCAGTTCTGCCTCAGCTTCATAGACTATTCTCCCTGTACAGTGCACAGTTCTTCTACAGAACAAGAATCACATCAAATATGACTTTCAGAAAAAAATGAGTCAATTGTGAAAAGTCCCAATGGCTTCTGTGTTTATATTTTATTAAAAACAGACCTGGATCTCCTTCTCAAACTCTTGTATTTGTATACCTCAGAGTGTCTGAATAGCTCGCAGAATTAACCACATCCTTCAGCTACAAAATAATTATTTTTGGTTCACTTAAAATACAGATACCAGTACCAGAGGCCCAAACACCCCAAGGATCCTTTCAGGAGCTTTCAGCACATCAGCACTTTTACTTCAGCACAACTGTCTTTGAAAGGATTTGACTTGTGCTGAGGCTGTTTCTCCTAAAAGAAATAGACACTCAGAAAACAAAAACTTACACAAGATTAATGGCTTCTCTTTTAATATTTTCTCTCCTTTTTAAAAAAATACATGATTTCCTATAATCATTTAAGGGCAGTGAGCCTGACTCCTGAGTTTCACATCACTTATTGGCATTTCAAGTGCAGCTGTCACAACCAATGACTATGCTAAACAAGGATACTACATAGCACAAGTTTTTGGCTGGGGGGGGGGAAGCACACTAAAAAGAGATCATGAAATCTTCAGCACAATCAACTTAAGGACTCTCAGGTGCCAAAATCACCCAACAATAGTCTCTTCCTATTCTTGGGATACTTTCATCCTTGAAGATATCAAAACACTCAGATTCCAGCTCTCTGCTTGCACAGAAATCCTCATTTACTTTCTGTAGAGTCAAAATGATTGTTCACTCTTACTCAGAGTTCTTATTCCTAATATTAATAAGATGCTTAGACTGAAAGTTCATGGTAATCACATGGATGCACACTCTGATACATCACTGTTTATAGCTACTTGAATATTCTTCATCAGTGTTCTTACTCTGAATGGAGAACTCCAGGCTTGACATTGCCAGATGGATAAGCATGGCTTATAATTTGGGATCTCATTCTGTCTGTGCACATCATTCTTAAGGAAAGTTAAAACAGACTCATTGTCACTCTCTGCAATTTGATAAAACAGAGTTAAAAATCTAAAAGAAGCCACTTGACAGTAAACAAAGTTCTTGCCTGAACATCACCACAGTGCTTCCTAGGTTCTCAAAGAACATGAGTTGTTTCTATAAGGTTTCCTAACATAAATGATCATTTTTAGATTGGTGAGATGGGAAGCACAAATGGAGATAAGTAAGAACAACAATCAGAGCCATTACAGTTTATTAGAGAAATATGTTCACCTATAGCTTTACTTATAGCCCATACATATTTACCAGATGCCTGTTCAAAGTTGCCATCTGTTTGATGACAAAGGGTTTTTCATATCTCCACATACATATAGCTCTGACACAGGTGATTTATGTATGAGACACACACATACACAGCTTTCTATGAAAAAGATTGCAAACCATGATGCAACTTGAATTTGTTCTGAGTTAAAGTTGTGTAACAGATGTAAAAAAAGATAAAAGCTAACTAAATTATTGGAAACAACAACAAACAGAGGTTATTACTGGAAAAATATATAAAGAATACACTTTATGGATCACAAGTCTTATATAATTGCTTCCCCTCCTACACCCCACCTGCTAGTAAACCTTCTAAATCTCTGATAAAGAGTTACTCTCAAATATAGAGTTTTTCCTCCTCACATACTCCTACAAAAATTAGATGATCCAAGGTCAATTATGGGTGTTATTCAGCACTGAGCCAAGGTCCAATTTATACAACAATATATCATAATTTTTCAGTGTCAGAAAAGTCAGCACAGTTATTTGATTAGCTGAATCCATTCCAATCTGAAAATGCCTCTGGCTTCAATATTCTGACAAGACTGTTGTCTCACTGAGCTCTAAACAATACATGCATTGACCTCTGAAAGGAAAGGCCATTTAAGTTGCTTGTGTGATTTAAGGGAAAACAGAAACAGACATATAGCATATATATACAATTAAAATTACTAGAGTATCTTGGCATGTGTGAAAACAAATATCAGAGCTTTCAGACTGCAGATATCAAAAATGTGTCTAAGTAGGAATATATTTTTGATACCTTATGCTGCAACACATCATTTATTTTACAGCAAAAAAAAAATCTGTTTCAATGAGTTTCACACATACAGCTCTATCAAAATTCAGGTTTAGAGCCATTCCCAGAGCACACCAGAAAGGATATGTACAGGCTTCAGATCTCACTGTAAACTATTTTACAGCACACACAGATAGCTACCTTCAAAAGCAGATTGTTCACCACCATACACTTGCCTTCCAAACTGATTACCTTTTCCCTTTCTTCCCCTGGTACTGTGAAAGGTGGCCAACTTACCTAAGCAACACCTATATCTAAACCACTATATAACTCAGCTTTTCCACCAGTAGGATCTAATTAAGTTCCTTTAACACACTGAAAAACAACAAGCCTTAATTATCATGACATCAAATGGCAGCAGATTTAGTATATATTAATCCATCATTTGTCTGAAACTCAAGTGTCTGTTCCAAAGCACCTCACATACACCTTTAACTCACCACTGCAGTTCAGTTTTTTTTTGGTCTTCAGACAAAATAATGAGAAGGAAAGGTTAAATTTTCTTCCTCTCAGTCTAAGAGAAAATATAGTGGTGAGGCACTTTGTCAGCTATGTGGCATTTCACAGCACTTCAAGTTATATACTAGAAGACCTGGTAAGAAGACTTTGCCTGCCCACAGTATTTCTCAAGAAGCTGATCCATGCATCCTTGAACAACTTCTGGAGTCCTGCCAGGCTGGTAGGTATAGCTAAAGGAGGCCAAGACTGGTGTATTCTGTAACACCATAATTACTCTTCTATCTTCATTACTAGAGAATTTCACTTCAGTGAAAGGAAGAAAAAACCCAAAAAGTCTGAAAACTAGCAAACCTCGTAGCTGACAAGATAGATCCAAATAATTACTCTCAAACACTCATAAGAACCTCATGAAGTTCAACAAGACCAAGTGCAAGGTCCTTACCTTGGGTTGGGGCAATCCCAAGCACAGATACAGGCTGGGTGAATAGTGGACTCAGAGCAGCCCCAAGGAGGACTTGGAGCTATACTGATGGATGAAAAGCTGGGCTGAATCAGAAGTGTGGCCAGCAGGTCAAGGAAGGTGATTCTCCTCCTTTATTCTGCTGCCATGAGACCTCACCAGAAGTACTGTGTTCAGCTCTGGGGTCCCCAGCATGAGACAGACATAGAGCTGCTCAAGCAGGTCCAGAGGAGAGCCAAAAGCATGATCAGGGAGCTGAGACATGTCTTCTGTGACAACAGACTGAGACAGTAGGAGTTTTTCAGCCTGGAGAAGAAAAAGCTCTGGGGAGATCTTACTGCAGCCTGCCAGTCTCCTAGCATGGATCAGATTCTTGAGAAACACTGTGGGCAGAATGCTTACCAGATCTTCTGATCTATAAAGGGTGTTTACAGGGGCTAATGGTTTTAAAACTAAAAAGAGGGTAAATTTAGATTAGATATAAGGAGGAGATTTTGCTGTGAGGCACTGGCACAGGTTGCCCAGAGAGGTAGTGGATGCCCCATCCCTGGCAGTGTTCAAGGCTAAGCTGGATGGGGTTTTAAGCATCCTGTGGTCTAGTGGAAGGTGTCCCTGCCCATGGAAGGGGGTTTGGAACTAGAGGAGCATTAAGGTCCCTTCCAGCCCAAAACAGTCTATGCTTTTTGTTGACATTGTTGGACCATACCATGCTGTGATTATGTAGGACTGCACTGCATGCATACACAGAAGCATATGCCATATGCATATATAAGTACACAAGAAACTTCTCTGAAAATTTTCAATCCCAAGAAGAAATTGCTTGAGTATGCTTTCTTTTTAACTTGTAAGACTTCAAGCTTCCACCCCAAACATTATCAGTAACAAGTAGGCAAAGAAACTATCAATTTATTTTTTCCTGTAACCTGAAAACACTATCAGTGAAATAGATATAATTTTTCATAAACAATAGTGGAATCATTAGTGTATTTTATAAGAGTTGCCTAACATTTCAAGTCAACTGCTGCCTCTTTTTCAAAAGCAAAACACAAGTTACCTACAAAGTGAATGCTTAACAAAAGCATGTGGTTGTTGCACAGAATGTACTATCATGAATGGAATGGGAAAGATGCTTCTGTAATTGACACAAGACAATATAGACCATCCTCTTCCTAAAAAACAGCAATAACTGTAACATACACAGTGAGGTTTATGTCCATGACCCTCCAAGTGAAAACCTTAAATTTGAAATTTAATGTCAAAGTAGGTATACACGTCTAGCCTTTTTATTTGTTACAAGATGGATTTATATTGCATTGTGTTTTTTAATCAAAGCTACAACAGTCGTTTTTTCCTCTCCCCCATATATAAAAATAACCATCCTTTGTCCTTTATCCACATTATGTTGCAAAATACTGCTTTGTTTTGGTGTTGGGAGATTGGAAGGTGAATTGGAGGTCACCCAGTTCCCCGAGGTCAGCCAACACTAATAACACCAGCCTCTGGAGAATGCCAGCAGGGTCCCTTGTCTCTCAAGGTCAAGCAACTGCTACAATCATTCAATGAGGGACTAATAAGACAATTCACATGTCCTTTTTCCTTCAAGGATAAAGGACATGCAGCCATGCTGTTCCAATGGGTTTAAATTCTTGTAAACAAATATCTGTTCACAGAAACAATCCTTTAAAAAGATGGAGATGACTACAGTAAGATAAGCAGTGGGAAGGAGTTTTTGTAAAGTAAAGAGCAGGTAATAATTAAGTACATATATAATGAAATTTGTGCACTTGAGCCTCAAAGTCAACATGTAATTATAAAAGTATAAAATAAACCCAAAGAAATACATTAATTCATTTTTAAAACTGCACACATTTCTTCCCTGCCCAAAATCTTGGTACCCTTTATCCATGTGGTGCACATGCCTAGAACCTGGCCCTGCACATCATACACACTGCCCTCATCCACATCTCTCCTGCAGATCAGTTAAGTCAGCCTCCTCCTCTACAGAGCCATTCCCAGCCTTGTTTTCCAAGTCCCAATACAGCATCCAGATCTGAACTGCAAACTCCCTTAACTCCTCCCAACCTATTTTTCCCTTCGGCCCAATCCAAGTCTCACACAGAATCACAGAATTATTAAGGTTGGAAGAGACCTCTAAGATCATCAAGTCCAATCATCAACCTATCACCCCCATACCACTAAACCATGTCCCTAAGCACCACATCTAGACATTTTTTAAGCCCCTCAAGGGATGGTGACTCCACCACCTCCCTGGGCAGCCTGGGCCTAACAACCCTTTCAGTGAAGACATTTTTTCCTAATATCATCCCATATTTGCCTCCCTATGCATACACTATACAGATACAAACTTCATTTTCCAAACAACCATGCACAGACAAGGATAAATAATTACTCATGACTTGGAAATAATTTCAAGTGTGTTTTGGTTTGTTTTTTTTTAAACAACGTCATCATCAACATACTCAGTTACTAAAACAGGCCAATATAACTACAGAAAACAATAAAATACAATAAAATTAAGATATTGGAGCACTATTAGGTTATAAGAGTAGCTAAGAATTTGCTTTGCTTTTCATCATCACTAGCTGCTTACCGTATTTTAAAATGCTAAGAATTCAAGCAAAATAATGGAACACCAAAACAAAACAGGTGAACAGTTGTCATTACCATAAATAACTACTGTAGGAAAAACTTAGGTCTTAATAAACATTAATTTCATTAGTGTCAATATTCCAAAGTCACTGGTTAATTATAAAGCTTAAGATATAGTTCCTGTAAACATCTGATTAAAAATCACTCATCACCTTCACTGGTAATTTGTTAATAAATTACAGAACATATCAGCCTTCTACATATTGCTGAAATCTCCTGGAGGTAGTTGAGCTGGAAAAAATGAGAATTTTCATTAAAAGTCCAAATAGTACAGGGAATAATTTCCACCAGATGGTTGAAAGCAGTTTTTTAATGTTGGAAGTATTCATATTTAACTGCTGGTTTTTGATTAAGATTAACCATCCCATTATGAAAACATATTTCTGTTCCTCTGTACCTGGAACTGAAATAATACTAACACAGACAATGAACATGTCACAGTTGCTTCTCACTCTAAACTATCTCTGCACATCAAAACCATGGATAATTGTGACTCCAAGATCAAGCTGCAACTGTAAACATCCTAATTCAAAATTAAAGGTTCATTACTCACATAATAGAAGACATGCTGAAGCATTTCATAATGACACAGAATTTCCCTTTTGACTACTTATGATCTTCATTCTGTTTTGCCCTGAGGTCAGCTGGCAAACAGCTACTATAGATTGATTTCTGTGTATGTGTGTTAATGATTCCCCTTTCCATCCTTTTGCTCCAAATTGTCCTAAATTGGCATTGACTAGGATGATATTCAGAATTTAGACTTCATAGAATTGTGTCAGTACTGGTTATAAATAAAAGTTCAAGAGAAAAGAATTCTTGACACCACAGGAGATTAATGGAGTTGATCCTGATACTTTTTAAATGTGCATAGCTAAACTGGATTCATTACCTTCATTGATAGAATTCCCTCTTGTAAGCTCTGATACACTTACTATTTTAGCAAATTAGAAAATTACTCATCTAAACCTAAAAATTAAAAAAATAATCTTTAAATGGCCAACTTTTTTTTTTCAGAAACTGATTCTTCTTTACTGTAACTGAAACAGAAAACAAAGAACAGAATACCACTGAACTTAAATAGCCCAAGGTTCAAATCTTGCTTTCCCTTTCAGACTTAATCAGCTATCTTATCTCATTTTATACTGAGGGATACTCTATATATATCATATTTAGGTATTCTAATTCCCAGATTCAGTCAGCCCAGTGTTATTTACATATGTATTAGGAGAAAGGTTAACCTAAAGCATTCTGTTTGAGTTCTAGAGCAACCTTTTTTAGGTAGCAGCAGTATAAGTGTGGCCACTACTAACTGCCTGAAAGCTTTTTACTGCTCCAGTTTCATGTGTTGAAATAAGAACAATGATAAAATTAAATGGAACTTTAGTGGCTTAATATTCTGACTTACACATGCATAGCAAACCTTTGACTGTATTGTTATAAAGATTGTAACATTATGGTTATAAAGATTATAACAATAAGACATTGTTACTATCATTGCTCAGAATCTGTGAAACTTCCTTTTTCTTCTGTATATGGACCTTGCTCATCCATTTTCATGGATTTGACAAGAAAACAGAATTATGCAGCTGTCACTCAATTTAAATGAAATTGATATATTACTGTCCACAAGAAAAGTGAATGCTCACCTAGGAAGCATTTCCTTTTGTAAAGAGACAATATGAGATCTTCCTGACATTCAGAAAGAAGATTGGAATGGTAAGAGGAGGAATAATGCATAAAAATATTAATCTACCTTTCAAAGGAGGTGTATAGGTGAAGTAATATCCTAATACTCAAGTTCAGTTAAAGTTCTGAGTGCTGGAAGTAGCTGTTAAACATTGTAGAAAGGGCTAAACATCCTGAAAAACATCCAGAAATTACCAAAAACAACACTTGCACTATATATAAAATATATCTCCAAATCTATGGGTTCTGTGTGCAACATCTTTAGAAGATACTCATTAAAATACATTGTTAGCAGCAAAAGGAAGTTCAAGAAAATGTGGGTTAGAGGTGGGCTGGTTAGTGAAGGATGATATGGCAAAGACTGACACAGTTCAACAACTATTTTGCCTCAATCCAATCTTCACAAGCCATAACAACAAGATTTGGGAAGAAATGTGACAGCCAACAGTGGAGAGTAACAAGCTAGAAAGTATTTAAAAGAAACTGGACATATGAAAACTCAAAGAAGTAAAGAGGGTTTAGCTGCAGGTGCTGAAAGCAGAATGCTATGTCTCCAAGGCCAATTTTTCTGGTCGACAAAACTGGAGGTGGACAATGGGAGAAATGCTAACAGGAACATCTCAGAAACTGAAGAAGTCTAGAGTGATCCCAGAATTCCTCATTCCAGTCCTATACAGACTACTTGTACACTGTCAGGGTGGAACTGAGGTTTCCAAACAATGTCAAAGAGGCAGCTACAATCTCTCTTTTCAACGACTAACTCGGGTGTGATTCCATGGAGCAAACCGCAGTTCAAGAGTAGGAGGCAANAACTGTGCCTGAGGCAAATCAAGTGCACTTCCCAAAAAGTATCATTCAGTTTAGCTTCACCCTAAGGAAACCAATTTGTGCATACTGATCTATAGTGTGAAGGCAAGCATGGAAAATGGAGATCAATGAATAATTCAGTGAATAAAACCCACCCAATTCCTGTTCCACATTAAAACACTAATGCAGATGTACTTCAGATATCCTCTGCTATCGTGCCTGGCATACAGGTGTTGCTCTCAAGAAATAAAGGTCTCTCAAACTGGCATCCTTAAAAATTAAAAGGTTAGGGAAGATTTACCACAAGACAAAAGTGAGATAAAAAATGCTGATGAATATCTCAGGGCTCATAAATTTCATTATTTCATTAACTGGAAGTTCAACAGCAATTAATTCTCTTTACGAAATCTGACCTTCGCTTTTCCTCCTGTGTCCATTCACAGTTGCACGACATGCCTGTATCCAAAACCCAAACCCCTCCCAAAAGCAAATCAAACTTAAATCTGGCAACTAAAGGGTCCCTTCAATCAAGGCAAATTTTCTAGCTAGCAGGAAATGCATGTTTCAGATTTTAAAACCACAACACTTCTCCTGTGTCATTTGCACTTGGAGTGACTGCAAAGAGAGCTGAATCAGCCTGTTATTAATAAGGATCCCTGCTGTTGTTTCAGTCATTTATCACCTTCACATCCAAGTGGAAGGAGATCAGGCTTCAGAAAGGAAACAGCTCATTCAAGGTGGCAATCCTTCCATGGTCAAATGCTGAAAAATTTAGTAATTTCTACTTACTTAAAGGCTATAATGGCAGCATGACCCTGTTCATTCATGTTCACAATAAAACATGCAGCTCAAAACATATCCTTCAGACAATCCAGTTTCCTAATATGACTGATCATTTTCTTACAGTCAAGTGTCCAACCTATTCCAGTAAGTATATTCCATGTATTTTTATAATTTGCACAGGATTATGGAATTTTACATGTACTATGACTTAAAATAGTAGTATAGCTCTATTTATCTACTTGTTCTGCTCTGTTAAGTACTATGAAAGCTGACCAATATTTTCATACCACTAATAATAACAGTCAGTAATCAATCATAATGCTAACTGTAGAGAGCAACTGGAAGATGAAATTTAAGAGGTTTAAATTGCTATGCTGAATTGAGTAATGCATTGCCTATTTTTCTAATGAAGTGAAAAAATGAGTCTTAAAGTATAGCATGTGACATCATTTTTCTTATATGTTTTCACAAATCTTCCAAGTTCTTCACTCAATACCAATGGTTTCTCTTTTCTACCTCTACTGCTTCCTCTCCTTGCCAACAGCATTACCTAGAGCATGTACAGGTTTCCCTCCCCACTCCAATTTTATTTTCCACTCAGTTGTGCTTTGTTGGAGTCAGTTGCCTGCAGTAACAAAAGATCTTTTGCTGTTACACTGCAGTGCACACAAGACTCTTGGTTCAGACAAAAAAAAGCACACTAATAGCTTCCTGAAGTTCTGTTATCTTAGCTCATTTTCATTCCTCACCAGACCAGTAGGATATCAGGATGAACTGAAAGACAAAAACAAATGTTTGGGTTTGCTCATTCCATCTTTTCTTGAGGTTTTTTTTTTTGTTTTGAGAGGCAGTTAGACAAGATATCAAGTCAAAACATGATGGGTAGGACTAAGGTTTAGCATCTTGGTTGCCACTAAAGCAAGCTCTGGACTCTTTGATTTAAAGTGGCTTTGGAGAGTGCAGACAGAATGCAAACAAAGACCAAATTTTAGCTCAGGCAACCAAATCCACAACTTCTGTTAAACTGCTGAATTTTTACCCAGAGGGAGAGAAAAAGATCAGTGCCATAAATAGTCTAATTGAGACAAGTTTGTCAAACATACAAGGAAGCTGATGAAATGTTTTCATTAAAGGGACTAAAATTAAGACATTACTTAATTCTTGATTTTCTTGAGGTGGGATTGAGTATTCCTTGGGTCTACATTAAAAAAATCTCAAACCATATTAATTGTTTTGTTCTGAAACGTCTCAGAATTATTTCTTTGATTTTCTGGGCTGAGTTATTTCATCAACTACCTTTAGTAATATAAATGAAATTAGTTTGTGCACATAAAACTGATCTAGGACTGTTTTTACCACAGCCATAGGACAGAATCAAAAGAGTAACGATAACAAGGGCTATAGAAAACAAAACCTACTGTAAAGACTAGAAACAGAAAAAAAGGTGCATCTTTAGTTTAAAAAAAAAATATGACAAAACAGACTTCACAGAACAAAAACTTTGCTTCCTATAAGAAGGTAAAAAACAGTGTTCACAGGGAATAACACAAATAATGAATTTAATTTGCTTTCTGGAAATCTAGCTTACACATTAGAAAATGAAAATATTAAAACACAACAACAAAAGAAAATTTTAATAGCAAAACAATTAACACACTTTCAGATTGCCCATGAAACCTCTACTAACAGAAGTTTAAGGCAGGGCTGAAGTAACATCCCTTCTAGTTCAATCTTCTGCAGTGCTACAACTCTGCTTCTTAGAATAGCATGTTCAGAGATTAACAAAGAATATACTTTACAAATGTCAGAATAACCATCACTATATCTTTTTAATGAGCTAGAAATTAAAATACTGAACTTGGGGAAACAAAAAGGTCACACCAGCTGAGCTTCCACTGTAGTCTGATAAGGCAGGCCCTATTACTAAGTGTTGTAGAGAAGACAACAACAGGCAATATCCTATCTGCTCAACACAATACAAGCCTGATGGCTGACACAAACCAAAATTCAGACTACCAGGATAAATGATGTGTTGTCACAGTACAGAAGGATATTGAGTGAACAACCAAGTGGAAAGACAGAATTGACACCTACATACATCTCATTAAAAAGAAAAAATGTGATTGAACACTTGACTAAATATAACAGATCTTTCAAAGCACAGAGCTTGCAATTAAATTAGTCCTAGCTAAAACAAATGAGACACATGAATGTACAGAAGAATTATAATGCTGAGAGCTGATGGATTACAATCAAAAGCTAACACACTGATTAGGAAACCAAAGTGTTTTAAGCACTGCTCCGTGTGTACATGTGATATCCATAATATGTATGAAATACTATGGATACTATATAGTGTCTTATCTATGCAGTTGCATCACAGAGGGCCAGAGATGGCATTTTGTCCCAGAAGTGTTAGTTCTATATTAAATAATAACAAAAAAAACCCAACAAACAACACAACAATAAAGAAAACCCAGCACACATGGCATTTCTCTATACAACAGAGTGAGGTGTATCTTATGGATATCTTTTCCATCTAAGAGTCACCTAATCCAGGTCAGTATCCCCATCAGGAGAGTTTAAGAGAGTTTGCCTCACCATGGAACTCGCATCAAAAACCCAAACACATTGGGGTGAAGAATTCATCCCTCTTTTCTGTACCTATCAGAGCAAAGCAAATCTTTAGCAGCCTGAGGGGTCAACAGACTGCATATTAAATATTTCATTAGACTTTTTTTAACCCTCCTCATTCTCTCTCTGCTCTGTTTTTGTATCTCCAAATTCCCGCTTTCCTGTGAATCTCATAGCAATCAAATGCTTTATTTTGCCCCACTTCTGACCCTCTCTCATTGCACACCCAAAGTTCCCCTGCCACATAGTTCTGGACAAATTAAATATTACTGGCTTCACATTAAATTGAGACTTTTAGATATCTGGTTTGGGTCATCCTATGATGAAGCAAAAGAGATCTGTAATTAGATGGATAGATAAAAATATTCAAAGTTGAAAGCATAGCATTATATAATGCATTCAGTATTAAGAAGTATTTTATAGATTGCTCAGAATTTAAAGTCAAATGTCTTGTCTTCTCTCTCTCAGCTCTACATGTTTCATCAGTAGCTCAAACAGTTTTTGACAGCATTTTTCTCACATTCTGTACCTCTCTGTATTTGTAGAACAGTAAGATGTCAAAATCCACTGTTTACTGTACTGAATATCACTGAATCCTACCTTAAAATGAGAAAGATATAACTTGTACAAACATGCCATGTGTCTAAAAAAGCAGATCACTTGCCACTAAAGCCATTACTACTTTTTTCATCTCTGTAGAGTTTCAATTTTGGGAAGGTGGAGTAGAGGGAGATGCCAAGCCATTGCTGCCACAAGTCTCATAGCAGTTCCTTGCCATGTCTCAATAAATCCTATGACTTCTGTAAGCAGATACTAGAGCTAGGGGCAACAACTACAGCACGGAGGAAGTTTTCTTCCCAGAGCAACAATTTACTGGTCTTGCCAAAACATACAATATGCCTTGACAGGGCTCTCCCACTCTCTTCACAGATTGCTGAGTGCCCACTATAACTATTTAAAAACTTAGCTAATGTCTTGTACCAGCAGCTTCTTGCAAACCTGGCAGCATTACACAGACAATTATATAATGGCTCAGGGAGGAAGGGAGAGGGATGCTCTGGCTAATGCAGCTAGCACAGGCACCACAGCCATTGGCAGAGTTTCTTTGGAATGATTTCTTAGCCAAAATGGCACAGATGAACCAGAACCCATGGTGCCATGCTCACTCAACAGCCAGCATCACTTGTCAGCCTGGGCACAGAGCAGGGATAGTGAGACTCCTGTTGGATTGTGGTTTTGCAGCATCACAGCTTTGGAGTCAGAGAGGGACACAAAACACTGGGTTAAATTTGGAATCAGGCCATCCCACTGAAGTAGTATGGAAAAAGTATTAGATACAAACTGTGAATTTAGGATAAGTTTTATTCCAGTTGTAGGATGGAATTGAGAGACAGTATAGAACAAGTTTTATACAACTAGTAGACGATGTAGAAGTGTGGTCAGTACTAAGAGCCTTTCACCCTCTCCCCTCAGCTGAGACAGTAATTTGTGGGTTTCCTTGCTGGATATCCATATTGACACATTTTTCAGGCACATTTTAGTCTCTAAAGCTTCCAATTTTCTTTCAAATTTCAACTGTGCATTTGATTATTTCATGTAATTAGGCCCAAAATTAGCGAGAAGGATAACAACGGAGACAGTTTCCTAGAAACAAAAGAAACACAGATTTGGGGAAAGGAAAGAGAAATGTCAAGGAAATAAGAGTGGAAACACAGGGCATGGCAAATCCAACTGATTGTGCTAAGAGAAAGAAGCCCCTGAATGGAACAGTCTCATAAAAACTGAAACAGGCCCAAATATTTGTTTGAGATTCGGCATGCAACACTTAGCCCACTATGGAGTTGTGCTTTTATTTTTGGCTAAGAAGCCATTTAATATATATTCTAAGTCCTTTGACCTCAGGTATTTAATTCTGACATGACAGAAAAATTTAAACTTACTAAATAGTTTTATTAGAAGACTGTTGTAAGGGCCAGACAAGCTTAAAACAACATTATGACAATATTCAGAGGTATTTAGAGATGATAAAAATATAGAGATGATAAATAGAGATGATAAAAATAATTTTAAAGCATATTCTACTTTCCCCCTGTACCACTCATTATTGGAGTGATCCATTTTCAATCTCCTGGCTAAGACTGACTGTATTGAAAATAAAAGGATTCCAGCAATTCCATAGACTGGGTTTTTCACAAAGGCTGGATGCAAAAATGATATGCCAGGAGTTGTAGGACTCTACCCATATCACTAATACCTAGACATTCCTTTTTTACTATTTATGTCAGATACAACAAGCTATAAGATGAAGATGGCAACTAAGAAGGTACACTTCCTAAAAATCATTCTTAAAGCCCTTTGAACAAGGCAAAAAACTCTGTTCTTTAAGAGACCTTGGCTTGATTCTTAGCACTAGTAAGGGGGGCAAAACCCCCCCAAAACATAAAGGAGTGACACACATTTGCCATTCAGCACTAAGCTGCTGGCTAACAGAATAATGAAGCTTTAGAGAGTGGAAAGAAGCAGCAGCACTGCAGGAGCTTGAGAGTGAAAACTGCAGAGTGCACCTTCAATATTGTGATAAAGGGGACAAAGAAAAGCCAGAGGTTAGAAAAGCAAGGTCAAGGAGGGGGGCAGTGGAAGCCTGTATCAGACAGCAGATCATGCCAGCTCAAAAAAAATGGGACCTTTTAAGATCTTAGCACTAGAAGGTGAAGTCTACTAAACAGCATATGTGTATATTCTATACCAAACATTGCAACAGCAATTGAGGAAATATAGTATGAAATAAAAGTGTTCTGATTTAGATGCTTTTAATGTTACCCTATTAAATACTACTTAATACTCTTAATACTAGTGCAAAACTGAGGCAAATTAATGATAAATGTGGAAGAAAAAAATCCCTGTAGTGTTAAGATTTTATATTGGAGCTAAAAAAAAAATCCCAAAAACATAAAAAATATCAAATTTAAGAGATATACATAAGTAGGTAAAATAATAATGCATGAACATCTGAAGATACCAGTTTTCTCTTTATTTTTAAACTTAGAAACATAGTTTTGAAGCAAAACCTGGGACTATTAGCTCTGCCATTGGAACATTTGGCTTCAATTTATGAAACCAAATCAAAAGGTACCAAACCAGTAAGTATTTTCCACTTTTTAAGCCTTATAAAAAAATACTGCTTATGAATGCAAACTGGAAACTTAGAGAACACTGATACAGAAGAAACAATGAAGAAAAGTCCTTTCTGAAGAACATTTAATGAAGAAAAATGCATAGGAAACAGTACAGGTAAGAGCATAGTCTTCTGTTTAAAAACTATCATATGTTGGCTCATCATCTACAATGTTTAACTCATAAGAACCTCAAATGTTTCTTGATCCATGGTTAATTTAGACATGGCTTATCATTTCTGAAAAGATGCTCTATTGTAATTTTTTTTACAAACTATTAATATGCCAAAAATAGTTTGAAGTTACCACATTGCTCTGATACTGATAAATCAAAAAGGAACCTTTATTAACACTCACCTGGAAAACAGCACCAATTCCTTTGTCTCATTCATTTATTTTTGAAGAGAATGATAAAAAGCAAACTGAAAGGTATTTGATTTGTATGCAATTCTATACAAAGCACCAGAGGGATATAACATAATATACAGAAGTATTATTCTTCTACAATGAGTAATGGTAAATGTAATAAAATGTCTGTGTTTTCAAATCAAAACAATGATGTTGCACTGATATATAAGAATTAGTGTGTTTCAGCTGGGAACAGCAAGAAAAAATTTGGGGGTGACATCATCTTAAATTTCTGGTCTACTGTAATAAACAGAAGATAAGCAGACAGATTTATAGGAAGCATATTATGATAATCATTTCCATATTATTGATATTGCCTTAAATAAATTGGTAGAATCAAAGTAAAAGAAAAAAAGAGTGTATTTTCAACAAGGAAATTACCTACTTGCGCCTACCATATGATTTTGCTTTCTACAAAACTACTATCAACTATATTTTCTAGGATGTAATTTGGCTCAAGAGCTCTTTTCCTGCAGAAAATGGAACTGTATCTTTGTTTCAGGTTATTACAGAAGATGCCCAACTGTTCTCCTGTGAGTACACATGTTCAGGAAGAAAACAATCCTGATGAAAACAATGTATTTTGGTGACAGTGCTTCTCCCTGGAGTTCAGCTAAGATATTCTTCTCTCACAGCACTGAGGGACCTGTTGGCAGTAGTAGTTCTTCCCAGATGGAGCAATACTACAGCTGTCCTTTACATAGTGGGAAAGCTCTTGATCCACTTTAAATTATCAACTGTTCCCAGTCTTATTTTCCTTCTGTTCTTTTGCTCTTAGGTGAACTGCACAAACAAACATTTAAAAGACAGATCAGTAGGATTGTCTCTCAAGTCTTGTTAACCTTCTTGGAAAAACACAGTTCATTATTGAAGAGACCCTGCACAGGTTCAGAACAGAGAGGTATATACATGTGTAACAGAGTAGATTACTTCCATTTGAGTTCAGTATGAACAAAAACCTGTGAGCAAATTCAGAGCAGTTAACAGTTGAGAGCTATTCCTAGCATTTTAACTGTTTACTGCTATCTCCTGTGATGAAATCCTTATTAGCACAATATTTTGAAAGAAAAAACCTTCCCAAATCACACATCTCCTATGGAGATGATTCATTATGCAAGCTGCTGCCTCATGCTGGAACATGATTATTGACAATAAGCAATATTCCACTGTGTCAGCAAAATATTTAAAGTAAAAAAAAATGCTACTGCTAATGTTCAGCATGTAGTTTTCTCAGTGAGAGAGGAAAAAATTCTACCTCACCAGCTTTGTAGTACCCACTGCACCCTCCAGGCTCAAGCAATCACAGTATTTATGACCAGATTGGTCTGTGACCCAGATAGAGCACTGATTATTGAAGCTTTCGTTTGGCAGGAGTAAGCCTGACCTACTGTGCTAATAATTTTGCTGATGGGAACTAATTAACCACCAGACAGTCTACAGACTCTCTTTAACCTAGCTGTTAACAAGCTCATAATGAACCTTCCATCCAGCCACACTCTGCAATGGGTACACAAACATGTACACACACACGTGTACACACACTGGAACGATGACTACAGTCATGTATGGCTAGGCTTCGTGAACGAAGCTCCAGGGAGGGCTCCATCCCCACTCCTCCTCAGCGCCTTTTCCAAGCACGCTGATAAAAAGAGGATAGCAGATAGCACCCTCGAGCCTGCACTAGGGATTTTTTTAGGTGAGACACAGCATGCGCAGAGCTGGACCCACCNTGATTTTCAGACTGTGCCTACTACAGTCATAGGTCAAAGTAAAACATGCTAAAACACAGACTGAAGTGTCCTGGGTTTATCTCTGTCTCATCACTAACCAAGAGAAGGATGAGAAATTGCACTGGCTCTTTTTCTACCTCCAGGGTATTTCATAGAGGTCAGTTTAGGACAATCCCTGGAGATTCAAGTTCCTGGAGGTGTTTAAGAAATATATAGATGTTCTACTTAGGGACATGGTTTAGTGGCAAGTTAGTGATAGGTATGGTTTGACTTGATGATCTTAGAAGTCTCTTCCAACCTTAATGTTTCTGTCTGATTCTGTGTGTGTGATCTCACAACTCTATAAGTACAGACCCTTCTCTGTGATGGTGCATCAGTGCCATGAGAAACCTACACTGAACTTTACCTAATTAAACATAAAATATAATAATAAATGCTTCTTAGATTAACTCAATGATTTTTAAATAATTCAACATCCCTATTTAGTGTCCAAACAGACTAATTCCTGGAGGAATTCAATTAACTTAGGTGCCTAGAGTGAAGAGTTGTGGATACTCTCACGTTAGGACACACTGGGTCTGTTATACAACTCTGAAACAATGTTTGCATCCATTTAAACATTAGTGTCACTGTGGCAACCCATCAGATGTCATAACAGCTGTGGTTAGGCCTTTGAACAGACATAAATCTAAAAACCAACTAAAGAAAAACAATCAAACAACCCCAAAATGGGGTTCTGGCTTCTGGCTCTGGCTTCAA
Source organism: Bucco capensis (assembly GCA_013396975.1). Taxonomy (NCBI): domain Eukaryota; kingdom Metazoa; phylum Chordata; class Aves; order Piciformes; family Bucconidae; genus Bucco; species Bucco capensis. Next base: position 995,575 of record VWZO01019690.1, on the reverse strand, counting down.
AATGATCTCCAGTTGTGTCAGATTGAAGTTAAAAAACATAAAAAGGGATGGGGTGGAGTGCCACATATGACAAAGNGATCTCCAGTTGTGTCAGATTGAAGTTAAAAAGATAAAAAGGGATATGACAAACACTCCCCCCAATATTCTATACAATAGTCAAATATAAATAGTTCAAATATGAACTAATTCCTGAGTACTCTATGCACATAAGTAATTCACCAGTGCCCTCAGGTCAACAGTGAAAAGCAGTAGAGAACAAAACCCTTGTGTTAGTCATTTCCTGATAAAACACTTCAAGACTCAGAATAATCAAACAGAAAATCATCTTCAAGGATTAAATCAATATATATTGATAAAACATGCAGATTGATTGTTCATTTCTCTCTGTTTTTTGCTTCAGTATGAAAGAGGTAGTTAATGCCATTTTAATGGGGTAAGTTCTGCAACAGCACAAACTCTGAGGAAAATAACCTGTGTAAATTAGTCTAAAGAACACATTTTAACTCATCGGTGGCTACCATTTCTCCTTAAAGACAAGCATGTGTCCCTGGTTCTATGAAATATTAATTACATGTATACTAAAAGTCCCCTCCAGCTTTATGATAATTAACTCAATTATTGAGCTTTATGAGTTTTAACTCAATAATTACATATCTTTAAAAATTGAAGACAAGCCTGAAACTTGTATTTTGTTCTGTCTAAGATTAACAAGCTGACAGTCTGAGTGACATACTTACCAGTCTTCTACACCACTGGTTTGCCTCCACCAGGCTCAGCAATACTGAAGTTAGATACTTGGTTACATCACATACTTGCACCTCTAAAAAAGAGCACTACATTTATACAGTCTTAAATCAGGCTCTTTGACCTTTTCTGATTACTAGTGCCCACTCAACCTTTTGAGGATGAATGGTGAATATCTTTGTCCAAGACAGTTTATTCAGCAATCACCATATTTCCTATAAGTTAGATAAATTGAGTGGTCACTTCAAAGGGAGAAAGGCCAACATCAATTGTAGCAAAGGTCACTCAGTTCAGTTCTCATGTACTGTATTAAATTGTCATCAGATCTGAACAAGGAATTTCATCAATAACCCATCCAACTAGGAATGTTAGAAAGTGTCCACCCACCCTGTGGTGGGCACAGAGCAGTTGGGGAACTGCTGTGTCCCTGCAAGGCAGTGACAGCAAAGGTCACTGCATAAACACCTCAAGGGAAGAGAGGTTCTTGTCCACCATTCTGGAGGAAAAGGAGAGGGAACAGAAAGACACAAGCTGATGCTATTATACAGTATAGTCTTTTCTACAGTACTAACACCACCATCCTATATGCTACAGCTTAAGAGCACAAACTCCTTCCTTTTACCACTAGACTTTTGAATGACATGATTTTAGATGCTCTTATGGTAACTTTGGGAAAAAACTCTGCTTTTCCCAGTGCTCCAAAGTCACTGGTCAGTCCTGCTAACTGTTTTCACAGTGAACAAGGTGCAACAGAAGAAATATTTACTGGAAACTTTAATAAATCAATACAAATAATATACAAGCTCCAAAACAGAAAACAACTTTATTGTTTATAGTAAGTTTGATCCAGTTACTACTAAACTCCTAACTATTAAGGAAAGACTTTTAGCTTTTATCATAACCAAGTTTTTATACTGTTCATGATTTTAATAAAATTAAAATAATTTTGTAATTAAAATTTGAAGGAAATCAAAATAGTACTAATTCCAAAATGCCCCATAAATGAGTTCAAGCATGAAATGTTCGTGCAGTGTAGTAATTTATATTAACAAGGAAACATGATACATGTAATCTGACTCCACAGAGAGTTATTTATGATTTTTGTGAAAGAAATACCATTAATTACTTCTACACATGCAACTTTGCAGAAGAAAAGTAAAGTCTAGGCATTACAAAAGAAGTCACACCATGTGCTTTTACTGTGCATAGAAAATTTCAGACTGCTAACTGACATTACACTTTCAAGCAACATCCATGCTTAGATCCCTTTCATATTTTCAAACAAATCATAATCTAATTTTCAGAAAATCCATGCTGAAAACAAATATGAAAGTGAATGCCTGAGCATTTACAGATGAAATCTCTCCTGTCTACTCAGGAAACTGTGGAGTAACAGCTGGGGTTACATCCAATCAGCAAAGACAAGCAATACCATATGGCCTCTTTTTCTAATGCAGTTCAAAACACTGAATATCCAAAATACTGTGCTGAGAAGGAAGAAAAAGGGAGTTGAAATCCAACCATTACTAATTCATTAGTCCAATCCATCACTAATAATTAGTCTACTTTGCTCCAAATTATTTTGCTTTATTCCTAGCATATTAAGGTATAACTACAGCGTTTAATAATCACATTTAAGGAAAGGAAAATGATTTACCATTAATAAATCCTTACTTAGGAAAGGTTGCCTAAAATAACAGAAATAAAGGCTCAGTTAAACTCTGTATTTTACTTTTCAGATGATTTTTAGAATCAATTACTTTATTTTTTCATTATATAAAACAATGTTATTCCTAAACACAGGGACTGAGCCAGGAAAGCATCACTCAAGTTATGCTTCCAAGCAAGGACAATCAGGCATCATTCTCCTCTGGGAAAGAAACACCAGCAGAAGCTTGGAAGAAAGGTGGATTACTTCAGGACATACAAAACCTGACAACATGACTGCCTCTTCTTTCCCTTCCCATTTACACTCCAAATCTATGCTGATAAAATTAAGACTCATATTAAAAGAAAGCATCACGGTATGAAAATTGAGTTTGGGATCAGGTTTGATCTGCAAAATGTTTCTTTGTTTCTATCAAGCACAAAGTGCAAAGTTAAAAAGCTGGCAGGCAGGAAGGTTACTCTGCACTTTAAGAGGTGCCAGCTCTGGTTGACAAGAGATAGATATTTCTAGAGATCATGATTTCATCTCTATTCTCAGATGCAGTTCTAACAACCTGTCACCAAATCCACTGAATTAATGGCAGTATATTCTGACTCTGACACAAAAAGAACATATTGTATGAAAACAACATGCTGATAAAGCAGTATTAATAGTACTGTGGGTTTCATTTGTAACCAACCATTGTATTGACAGCTTTCACATATATACTTCTCCAAAAAAAAAAAGTCAAACTCCAACAAATCTCATTTGCAGTTAAGAGCTTAGCACATATAAATTTATAAAAAAATTGTGACATGGTCAATATTTTTCAATAATATATTTAGACAATTTATTTCAAGCACTGCTAAAAATAGTTATCTATAAGCATTAAAAATACTACACAATAGGTAATTAAGTTGAAACCCTAAATGAAAGATTCTTCATGTGTAATATAAGGCAAAATATAGAAGATTTTTCTTTCCTTATGTGTTCTCAGATGCTCACCTTTTTCTACATAAGGTTATGTAGGAACCTCCCTACATAACCTTGAAACCTCCCTTGAAAATTGCAAAAGGCTTTTGTAAAAAGGGGAATAAAATTATCTTTTTTTCCCTGAAGGATTGAAAATTACATTAAAACTGAAGCACAACAACTCAAAATAATAGTGGTGTTAGCTGTATTTCACAGCAACATTTACTGCTCCAAAGAGTACTCTATAGAGCAACTCCACTGACTGGGGTGAGTCCATCTGTTCCACTAATAGTCCACAGCTAAGAATGAAAGGGATAAACTCCAAACCTTCAGTTTGACTTTACTGATTAGAAATGGACTCTAAGGCTAAGTTGCAATAATCTGTCAGGATGTCAGAAACCTCGACACTGAGAAACAGAAAGTGATGAAAACTACTGTAAGTCATTTCATAGCACCACTACAATTCCATAGGAGTTTCAAAGACTTAATCACCACAAAGTATTTAAGAGTATTCCAACCCAGAGAAGCACCACAGAATTAAAGGGTTGAATATATCACAGAATCATTAAGGTTGGAAGAGACCTCTAAGATCACCAAGTCCAACCATCTACTTATCACTACCATGCCACTAAACCATGTCCTTAAGTACCACATTTATACAGCTTTTAAACAACTCCAGGGATGGTGACTCCACCACTTCCCTGGGCAGCCTCTTCCAATGCCTCAAGTCTTTGTTTGTAAACAAACCACAAAACTGTCTTGTTAGCTACTGTGAATATATTGATGGTATTAAAACTGCAGGGAGTCTTAGAGCTGAAAGAATGGTCATACATCCATCTCATATTTTGTTCAACATTCTATCCCTGCAGTAGAAAGATCATTTAGCTTCCCACAACATACTGAAAACCTAACGATACTAAACTGGGAAGATAAAATCATCTTAAAACTCAACAAAAACAAAGACTAACCCAATTTATCAAAAAAAAATAATCACTTGACTACTAATTCATCAAAGGGCATTGCACATACATGACCTTTAAAATTAAAATGGGCATGACTTTTATGCTGCTAGGGACAACTTCTGTATCTTTAACAGCACTGGAGATTGACACACTATTTTCAAAGCAGACTGAATTGCCTTTCTCACAATTGGCTACTATGAAGTAAATGTCATCCTGAAAGCTTTTCCATTATGTAGGATTTAAAACAATATATTTTCAGTTTGAAACTTTTCTTGAGGATAGTTATTTTTAAACACAAGTGACATTCTCTGCTTTGAAAATGGAACAGCAATGAAAAGCTTCTTGAAATGCAAAGTTGTTGCCAACAACCAGGCCAAGGGCACTTACCCACCAGATTTCAAAATGACAGGCATGATACTTGAAAAGTTTAACTCTCATATTTCTTTAATTCCTTTTTCTTATTATTATTTTGCTTATTAAGCTTACACAAAAGTTTTCTCACCTTCTTATGAAACGAGGAAGAAGGTGTGATCCCTTAATGTCACACATTTGATGATATCATGAGCTCTACGTGTGACAAGGTGGCTTGTAGCCTGGGAAGTAGAGCAGAGCAAACCACTGCTTTATCCATCACCCAATCTGGCATCCAGGTCACCTTCAAGGCCCCAGGCTCTGAAGAAATAGCAGCAAATATCTTCTGAAGGACCAAATGTCTTTACAGAGCACAGTTGAATATTAAAATCAGGTTTTGCCTGACCACCATGGTGTGAATGATATTCAGGGCTTGTAACTTACAGATCTAGAATATCATTAAGAAAGGAACCAAAATGGTTTGGCTTTGTCTTCTAATTTCAGTTCATCTTTGATAAAAATTCTTAGATGTTGACAAGATGAGATAAATGGTTTTGTGTGTCTCTTTCTCTTTGGAAGGGCATTAATGTAACATCACAAAAAGGTGATGCAGGTGTGGGCCTATGGCAGTCAGAGCACATATTTGGTTTTCAGAATACTGAGCAGTTATTGAACAGGGAGCCAAACCAGAGCCAGGTCATGGGGACAAACATCTCATACAACATCTGTTAGCACACTGAGACAGAAAAGGGGCAGGATACAGAAGAGCTAATTCAAGTTATACAAGAAACTGGGATGGGGAAAAAGAAACATAGATTTGAAAACTCATTAAAACCTCTGTATATAGGAAAAAAATCCCAAACTAACTTTTATTTTAAAGAACTAGTATGAATGTTTCACTTCTCATCTGACTATCTAGAATCCAAAACATCATAGGAAACAGTGTGCATCATATCAAAATGATAATGTAACATTCTGTGGCAACAGTTATCAGAAGAAAAGATCCTCCACATGATTCCAAACTTCATTAAACAAGTTACTAACAACCAACTCAATAACTACAAAGTGTATATATTTGGGCAACCATCGCTTCTCAGAAGCAAGTAATTCTCAACCTGAATTAGAAGATAAAAGACACATTAAACCAACTAGAGTAACTGTTATGTAAATGGCAGACACTCTGCTACTTGGCACAACACTAATGAGTTGATTTATCAAGAAAGATTAGAGTTCACTAAGCAGAGTTCAGCTAAGCAATAGCTGAGGGCCATGACAACTGACAAATACTCTTCTTGAGTAGCCTAGTCATGAAGCGAAGGAGGATAACAGGAGAAAGGCAAACTAGCTAGAAAATAGTGCAACATATACAGTGTAGCCTCTCAATTAGAGTGATGGAAATCCTAGTGCTTAAAATATTTACAATAAATTAAAAGCAGAGCTTGGGAAAGACACGGCAGATCAGGAAGAAAGAAGAGAGAAAGGGTAATTATTCAGCCTCATTAAATTTTTCATCAGAAGCAGCAAACTATCATAGTTTGAGCATTTCCTTTTTCATTAGAGGGCTTTTTAATATTGACATCCAACCAATTATGTTCAAACTAATTCCCAGAATACTGTGAGAACATAGCTTACTTTCAGAAGTTGGGGTTTTTTTTCCAGATTAATGAACTCCATTATTTTTTCATTAGAAGCTGCAGTGTGCTTGGAGATATACAAAGTGGGGAACAAAAAACCACCCTGAACAGAACATACTCTCCAAAAAGCCCTTGGCTTTTTAATGAGTTTCTATCTTCAGGGAGCCTTCTTCATCTTTACTTGGAAAATTCAAAATGAAAAGGAATACTACTACTTCAAATGGACTCCTTGCTTATAACCAACTGCAGAAAAATTAGATGAACTCTCTCTGTTAGTTCCAGAGCCAAGTGATGTAACAAAAAGTTGTTGGGTTTCACTTTTTTTTAAATATCATGCTATGTTTGATGCTCTACAGTCCAATTTTCATGTTTGGGTTCAATTTTTTGGCTCTGTGGGGTTTTATTATTTTTTTTATTATTAGTATTTCCTTGCTTTTCCCCAAATGTGCTACTCAATTTGTTTTCCTTTTCTAGGTTAAATTACATTGATAATGTTCTAAAGATTTAGTAAGCCTTAGCTAATGGTAACTTATTCCTTTTTAAATCATTTGAATTACAAAAAAGTGTTAGCAGAAAGGCAATATATTATCTGATTCATTATACAGAAAGCAGAGCATCTTTATTTCCTGGCTTCTTAATACATCTTGTCTTTTTTTTCCCCAAAATAACTCTCTCTGGTAACATTTACATAAAAGGTGATGAACGTCTGTCTTGAGCTGAAAAGAAATTGCAACACTCAATTGCAACTTAGCAACTAATATAGGCATCCCAAGACTGAAAACCCATTTTTTGCTCTTCCTCTTACTATTTTATCTGTAATTAAGTTGCACCTTCTCTTCATCTCAAGTTCTCCTTAAATCCTTATTTTGTTAATGAATTCCTGCTTCTGGGAGTGCTACTCATTGCTCTCAGGGGATTGTATACAGACTGAATTCCATTCATTGTATAATAAACTTTCTGGATAACAGTGTTTTACGTGCAAAGAAAACAACATATTTAGAAAAATATGAGCATATGTTGAAGAGTGCCTTTAATTTAATAGTGCAGCAAGGTTATTAGTTCAAAAGATGTATATACAACCTTCATAAGGGATACAAACTACTTCAGAAGCAAATTATCTACCATCATCTACACATGAACAGTAACAATATCTAATTTACTCTGAGATACAAGTTCATCATTTCATCTGTTTCTAGTCAAATAATATGAATGATTACTCATCGATATGAACAGAACTGTATTCTATTTCTTAAAGAAGAGTGATGAAGACATTATGTAGGCAACTAATTTTGTCTGAGAGACTTTTTCTCTGTTTGCATGGCAGTAATTTTAGTTCATTGAATTGGTATTTCATTGCTAATCAGCAATGTCCCTCTATAAGTGAGGTTTTAGAAAAATGCACCTATTTGGAAAACCGACTTCTGCATCCAAAAGGTAAAAGAATGAGCAACAGAATGAGCTCTTACAGTTAGCATTTTTTTGCCTTTTTCTTATCCTGTCTTAAAAAAATCAAGCTGTCTTATATCCATATAACAAAAACAAATTTAGAGTTACCTCCATCATTTGTAATTGCTATTCATCTAATAAACTAGCTTGAATCTGTACTATGACAAAAGAACAAAGACTCAACTGTAATCAGTACATATACTCATCATCTCAATTTATTCCATAAAACTTTTTAAGTATATTAAATACAAAAGGGAAAAAATGAAATCTTTATCACTAGCACATATGTAAGTGACCTATAGAAATCTATCATGACAGGCACATTGCAGAGCTTCAAAGAACTCACTTTTGTGCAGTACAGACCACAGCTCCTGCAGCTCCCTGAAACCAAGCTGAGGAAGTGCAACGTGGCAAAAGCCCCGCCACGCCGAGGAAGTGCAACGTGGCAAAACCGCCGCCACGCCGAGGAAGTGCAACATGGCAAAACCGCCGCCACGCTGAGGAAGGGCAACATGGCAAAAACGCCGCCACGCTGAGGAAGGGCAACATGGCAAAAACGCCGCCACGCTGAGGAAGCGCAACATGGCAAAACCCCCGCCACGCTGAGGAAGCGCAACATGGCAAAACCGCCGCCACGCTGAGGAAGGGCAACATGGCAAAACCGCCGCCACGCTGAGGAAGTGCAACATGGCAAAACCGCCGCCACGCTGAGGAAGTGCAACATGGCAAAACCGCCGCCACGCTGAGGAAGTGCGACATGGCAAAACCGCCGCCACGCTGAGGAAGGGCAACATGGCAAAAACCAAGCTGAGTTTCCTAGCATTATGGTTCAGGTATTTAAGAGATTCCTAAGGTGTTGACATTTATGTATTAAGAAGAAATATGAAGAGACATAAGTCATTCATCCACGTCAAAGACTACAAATCTTCTTTGCATGCTCAGTTGCTTTATCACTCACTCTCCTCTTCCTTTCATTATCTTCTGCATGGCACCAAGCATGTCTTACAGGAATGAGCTGGGGTTTACAATGCTGCTGTCTAAAAAGCAAAGCTGACTGTGAATTTCATTCAGGTTTACAAAAAAAGTTGTTTCAATGACATCCATCAAAGTATGGCTCTTAAAAACAGCAAGCTAAGCAGCAGCATTGAAGCTGGAATTTCTTAAGATAAGTTAGTGGTCTATTAAAACGTACATTTCTGTTATTAGATGTGATCACAAATTCAAGGTGTGCCTCTGTTTCATTCAGACACTGAAGACCTACATAACTTACTGTTATGTTCTAGACCTAGGGGACTAGTGGTAGGAGAGAGGAAACAGCCTCAAGTTGCACTAGAGGAGGTTCAGGTTGGATACCAGGAAAAATTTTTTTCCCCTAAAAGAGTGGTTAGGCATTGGAACAGGCTGCCCAGGGAAATGATGGAGTCACTATCCCTGGAGGGGTTCAAAAGACACGTAGATGTGGTGCTTAGGGACATGGTTTAGTGGTGGACTTGGCTATGTTAGGTTAACAGTTGGTCTTGGAGGTCTTTTCCAACCATAATGATTCTGTGAGTCTATGTAATATTTGGGCTATTCTCTAGAATTGTTTTCATTTAGTGTCAAAGTGTAAAATTCCAGGGTAATTAGGAGTATAACCATATATATATATATATACTATAAATGCATAGTATCCAATAACCATTTGAAAGGAGATTTTTTTTTACATTTTAAAGACTAGAGCTTAAACTGGCTTTGCTATGAGACGAAATGTATGTGGAACTAGACCTTCATGCATGTTTTAAATGAATTAAATAAGTTTAGAGAAAAGGTGTAGTAGTTCAAATGTTCATCTAAATTCCATTCAAAACATGGGAGGTCCATTAAATACACCATGATTGCAGCATGAATATGCAATAGAAAATACACTGTTTCTCACAAGAGATCAAAATACTATATAGTATATACATATATATATATACACACACACACTATAAATATGAGGTCTTTTCCTATCTAAATGATTCTATGATCTGTATTTTAAGGTAGTGCCACTGGATCCATACAGAGTTGTTCAGTAATGCTTTAATACCATCAGACAAATATGATTCTGTGAAGCATGAGCACACAGGTATAGGTAACGCAGGCAGATTCACTAGAAAACTCACATTAGTTAAGAAATTTCTCTTTCTTTCTGTTCATACAACTATAGCCACCTTCTCTGAGACCCCTGAGTTGTTCAAGCTCATAATCTAGTGCAAATATTTGCATTCAACAGAAAATAGCTGTCCCATGCATTCCGTATTTCTATTTTGCACTCATGTTAACTTCTTTCTTCCTGTTTCCCAAATCTCCTAATCTCTTCCATTACATCCAGTTTTGTTCACATATGGCAACTACTACAATTGTGCCAAAGTACTGTTTTCTTGGGAACTGTATGATAACTAGATCAAAACCCACAGGTGTCAAAGGTTCTGGGTTTTTTTTGTTTCTTGTTTTTGAGCACAGAGACCTACAGGTAAACTAGACTCTCATAGAATTTACTTCAAAGAAGAAGAAACAGATTGTAAATGTCACCACTGCAAGCCACTTGCAGAGCTAAGATTGGATTCAGGGTCCAGCCTCTTTACTAGCTTATGCTGCTTTTTCTTTTGTAAATAAGGTTTGATATCCCCCATTGCAAGATGTACCAGTCTCACTGCTACTATAAAGGCTTTACCTTCCTCCACCACCTCTTCCCCTAATCTGGACGTTATTTAACTAAAAATCACAAGAAAAATCAAATAAAGCAGAATTCATTACAAGGTACACTTTGTACACCTGATTCAACTAGTTAGTAGAAAACTGCAAGACAAACAAAAGTTCACATTATGCAAGTGAGTTTTTAGGAAAAAAAATCAAGCACATTCATATCAAATTCAAAAGAAGAATTTTGCTGCATACAAACAGAAAAAGGGATTAGTGCCAAATCTGTGAATGTGGAAATGCTAAATAGCATTTAAAAATATTCCTCTTCCTCCCAAAGATATTTTCTCCCAGTAATGCATTTTGGAATTATTACACAGACAATCCTCCTTCCAAGGTTGTTCCTAACACAGTTTGGCTATCAAAATAATTTTCTCCTCTATTAGCCTCCAGTGTGATATCTTGATATCAACTATTTTAACTATTTTTGGCACTTGAAGTGATTTGAATGCTCTTTTAGAATATTAATAATTTATTTTCATATCTTTGTAAACAGCATCTGTAACAAGTCTTAATTATGTCCATTTGTATAAAGCTCTGGTACACAGGAACACCAGCAACTGAATACAATTGTGCTAGGCACTCTACAAGCACAAGTCATTATAAAACAATCTCTCTCTCTTCTATTCCTTATTTCTCTAATGGCTTAGTGGTAAAATAGCTATTCCCCAGCACACATAAGGAGAGTTATATTATTGTTCACTAATATAAACATTTCATTTTGCATAATACAGGAGGCAGAAAGTAATAACATCTCTCATTAAGAAATTTCTCTTTGGATTAGCAGATATCATCAATCTTTAAAACGTTTAAGTATGTCTCATTACATCAGAAACCACTTCCAATTAATATCCTCAAACTCACTTTATGCAATACAGTTTACATGGAACAGTTATTATCTATCTCTCTCTCTCAAGATACCTATGGAAAACTCTTAGCAGTATTTGGATATTTGAAAGATTGCTGTGTTTCCAGCAGCACCATTCACTAGGGATCACAAAAGAAACCTCCACTTGGGCCAGTCAATAACACCACTCCTTCCCTGAATCACAGAATCACCAAGGCTGGAAAAGACCCCCAGGATCATCAAGTGCAGCCTATCACCCTATACACCCAACATCTAAACCATGCCACTCAGTGCCACANAGCCACTCATCTCCCAGCCTGGAGCGCTGCATGGGGTTGTTGTGGCCAAAGTGTAAGACTCTGCACTTGGCCTGGTTGAATTTCATACCGTTGGTCATTGCCCATTCACCTAGCCTGTCCAGGTCCCTCTGCAGAGCCTTCCTTCCTTCCAAGAGATGGACACTGCCTCCCAGCTTGGTGTCATCCGCAAATTTACTGATGGTAGACTCGATCCCCTCATCCAGATCATCAATAAAGATGTTAAACAGGACTGGGCCCAGGACTGAACCCTGGGGGACACCATCCATGCAGATAGACTAGACTTGCCTTCTCTACTCCACAGACGTAAGAACACCAAAACAATCTTGGCAATACTCACAAAATGAATTAAAAACTCCTGCTGCTGTGGTCTACTGGCAAATCCCAGGAATGTCAGCCACACCAAAATGCACAGTGCTAATTAATGCTTAGAACATGCTGACTGATACAACAAATCCCTGCTAGATTTGGTGTCAAATCCCAGACACTGATATGTTTAACACTGTGCAGCAGTCACATGAAGGTGGTAAATAATGGGATTTCTGGGGGAGAGTAATTTGTGCTAGTGGTAGCAAAACTGCTTACATTAACTTCTGCTTGACTGAGATTTAATATCCAATACAGTTAGTTTAATTGTGATCATTTAAGAACACTTCTACCAAATAATGTGATTTTTTATTTTTTTTTTAGGGTTTCTGGAAGTGTTCTCATATAATTTTTATTTTAGTAACTCCATGTACTTTTTCTGCCTCACTAGACAGAAGTGGACATAAAAAGAATGAAGAAATCCATAAACAGAACCCAAGTCAATGCTACTGCTGTCTTCAGCTGCAGGCTCTGCCAGTCCATTGCCTCCTCTGAGGCTCCACAGAACACTTAGATCTTCAACTTGTCAAAGAAACAAAGATTTTTGACTGGACACACATCCAGAAATGGGTCTCCTAGCCCTGTTACATGAAGATGACTTGGTGGTGGAAAAATAACAGACCATAGAGGAATACAAGAAAAGAGAAAAAAGAGATATATATCATGAAGAAAGTTGTCAATGCCAGAAAACACTTTCAATAAACAAAACAAGGGATCACCCTAATCCCCAGAAATTACTTTCTTTGTTACAATATGTAGTTTAATTTATACCATGACAAATTTTATCTCAAAGTATGGAATAGTGTTTGTGAGAAGAGTAGCCTGGGCTTTCTATTAAATCTAGAGTTATTGTGTGTTAAAAACCACACATTTCTGACATCTGAACAACTGAGTGGATGAACACAATAAAAGATGACATCAACATCAAGTGAAGTTGGAAACTGTAAATTTAAACCTTGGTCTATAAGATATTAACAAACTGAATTAATCCAATTCTGGAGCAGTCAGCCTACAGAACAAAGCAACTCATAGCTTTTGAGGTACTCCCTTACTCCAGTATCTCTTTAAGCTGAGGGATTCAGCTGATCCAGTTAGCATAAGCACGCCAAGGCACTTGCTAAAACAATCCAGACATCCTCAGCTACCAGTACAAGTACCATTTTCTGCTTTTCTGACAGCCTCAAGATGCTATCAAGCAAGGAAATTCAACCACTAGCCCAGAGTATATTACTTATCTTAATGAAAGGCTTATAATACCAGCCACACTTTTTTCTATTTTCCTATTTCAGATATGGCAAAGTAACTGCATAAGAAAAAAAAAGATTCAGCACAAAAGTTTTCTCCCAACATGAAAATATTTACTCTGATTTTATGAAATAAGGACAAATTACTAAAAAGCATATTTATACATAATTTCCTTAAAGCAACAATTTTCTGCCTCTCTGCCAAATGTTTTGTTGCCAGGCTGCACTAAAAACCTTTTGTATTGATCAGAGACTTTAATACTTGCTTTGCACAGTGTCTGTTGAATAAAACAATCTGGAAGGATATTTTTGTAAATGAGGGCAGAGAGCAAGAACATGCCTAATGAAAATGAGTATTTCCTTATTCAAGTCATAGATAGACAAGGCCCACTTTACATAAAAGTCAGATTTAGCTGGGAGACAGACAGTAAACTGTGTGGTTGCTTAGATGCACATTGTAGAATGCAATAGAAGTGCTAAATTCTAACTCTAATGAATATTAATTTAGGCAGGGCATGTGTCACCAACACTTAACCATGTTCAGTCCTGAAGGAACATTTATATTTTAAATCAGTGAAGTAACAATAAAGCAACTTTAGAACACTTTGCTTGAATAATTTCTATTCTTTGAAAAGCTGCTGAAATGCAGCATTTACTAATATTCCTTTTATCTTATTCTGGAACTGAAGATCTGAGAATCAAAAAGATGAATGCTAAAAACCTCTCTTACATTGAATGCTTAAAAAAATCTTGACCTCTCTTTTTCCCTCCTCAAGGATGTGCAGGTACCAGCTCAAGTTCACCATGCCATAACTAGAGCTCTATTCTGCTTGAAAAGGTCTTCATTGCCCTCTTTCATCATCACATGTGAATTCCCTTCCTGACAGTCAGGCCCCAAGCTAAAAAAACATCTTTTCTCATTTAGCATTTTCCCTAGGTCTTCATTCACATCTAATCTGCCTCTTCAGATCATTTCTTCATAATCTCTTTAAAATCAGATTTCTATTTACTGACATAGGCTTATCTGTCTCCAGTCTCAAGTTGTGATTACTGCAAAAATTCTTTACTCTGGCTTTGGGAAGAAAAAAAAAAACAAATGAAAAAACAACCAAACATGAAACCAATGTAGAATTTCCTGCTAAATGATGGAACAGCTTCAACAAAGAAGGAATTTTTCTGTCTCTCCCTCTTCCCTCATGATCGTTCCTGTTGGTGTATTTAAGCACATTTTGAAATGCCTGCTGGACTGTTGGTCCTAGGAAGGTCTTCTGCCCTTCTCAGGCATTAATATGTGACAGGAACACTCAGGCCCATGTAAATAAGGACAGTCCAAGGGACATAAATAGGGAAAATAAAATAGAGCCATTTTATTCAGCAATTTTATGTTTATAAGCCACCAAAGAGGAATTTCAGACAAAGTGTTGGAAACCTTCCTCTCTTCAATTTCATTTGTGCCACCAAAGTCTTTTCAAAACAGATTTGGGCCTTGGAACATACAAAATGTGACAAGGATGTGATGGTACAGAGGTTGTATTTGTTCTCCTCCTTGGGTAAAAGGGAAATCGAGGCTAAAAACTGGGAGGCAGTGGGAGCCAAGTTCATATCAAGCAGTGAAGCAGCATGATTTGGTTGTATGATCCTGCAGTTAACACCCCAAAACAGGAAAAGAATTTGTGCATAGGTTCTTCAGGTGGCATAGGAGGTCCTTGTGCCTCAAGGCAAAATCCCATAGCAACGCTGCTGCCTGAAAAAGCTCGGGAAGAGGTTAAGGAGAGCTCTTGGGCTGCAGAGCTTGCAACATCCCTCTGGTCCCACTGGAAACCACTTGGCACAGTGATTTCACTCAGGACCTTCACTACCTCAAGAGTACATGTGATCTTCTGTGTGTTTTCTCCACCTGTATTCCCACCTTTCCTCTGATCATCCACCACCTCAAACACTGAGCCAGTCATTAGCTAAAGACCAAGTCTCATATACTGTGGTACAACATAAGCATAAAAATAGAGATACTTGTGTTCTCTCCAGTCAACAACAACTTTTCCCCTTTAATTTTAAAAAGGCACTGTTGCCTACAGAAAGCCTACTTCAAGTTCTACCTTTGTTAAAAAGAAGGGGAAAAACATCCCACAGTTAATTGTCATACAGAAAACCAAGCCTTGGTATCACACAATTGCAGATAGCTCAAATAATTCAGCAGAGCTCTACTGATCTATACCTACCATCTGAGTTCTGATCAATAGCCTTTAAAACAGATAATGATGGTCTAGTTATTGCCTCCCTGATTTTTTTCCTCATGCCTTTTGTTCCAACAATGCCTCTTCCACCTCAAGAGTGTAATGTGCATTGCTTTAAACTGTCCCCAGAAGTTATTTTACAGCGTGATTGAACCATGTTGATTTTGTGCAGCTCTTCAGTAATGATATTAGTAACTGTAGGCAGGCATTACACCCAGCACTGACAGCACATCACAGGATCACCTGTCTGTTAACAAAAACAAATGAAGCATGAGGTAGAAAGAATGAAAGGAGAGTTCTGATGTGGCAAGAAATGCCCACACTCCGTTACTTGTGTATAGAAATGGTATATATATGGATTGCATCATGATATGACAGACCAGGAAAAGCATGCATCATCTTGTTTGGGAAGAGTGATAACTGTGTGGCAGTCTTTGTGTAGGAATTGATAGTCCTTACCATGTTCTCTGCAAAACTTACAGATACATCCAAATCTTAGCCTATGGTAGGCACAATAAACAAGATTATCAACTGTTCTTTGATATAAAAATTTCACTTCAATAATAAACTGGACAACACTTTCAATACAAGTTAACAGAAGCAGTTTTTACTGAATTGTGGCACAGATTTTTAATTTGGTTCTTTTTGCATATAGAGAAACAATTCAATCAGGCTTCATCATAGTTAGGGTAGAATATGAATGAAATTTAAACCATTTCAGGAATGCACTGAAGTTCAGTGCAGCTGTGTAAAACCTGAATCAACCAAGTATCCATTGCAAATGAAATCAGTAGACTCAGAAGGGCAATTACTGGTGATGAAAACAGATCATTCAAAACCATTTTGGACTTCAGAAGTCCAATGCTCAGCAGTGTGTGTCCACCTCCCATCAGTGGAATCACCTCTCATTAATAACAACTTTTGCTCTGTGATACTAAAAACTGCTGTTCTCTGCCTCAAAGGATGAAGTAGACAGACACCATGACTCATCTCTTTCCCAGAGAGGAGTCATCACTCCTAGCTGTTCCAGCACTGCTGGGAAGAGCCAGGTACTCAGCACAGATGGAGAATTTGCTTTAGTTTCTGCTCAAGAAACCAGATGGCTTTCTCCAGGACCACACACAAAATGAACCAGCTGTGTATTCAGATCTGAAAATAAATGCATACACCAGATCCTGATGGTATGGAATGAGAATGTTTGGCAAGAAAACTAGTTTAAAGACTAGTAACTACGATCAACAATGTTCATCTAAATGCCATTGAAAACATGGAAGGTCCATTAAATACACCATAATTGCAGCATGAATATGCAATAGCAAATACCCATTTTCTCACAAGAGATCAAAACAGTTACCAAAGCCAAAACTTCAAAGCCATTTCAGTTTGACAAACAGAAATTACTAAGTGATAGCATCTCTATTGCAGGATAGTGGAGACTAGAAAGGACCTCTGAAGATCATTTAGTTCAATCTCCCTGCTCAACACAATATTGCCTGTGCTGAATCAAAGACAATTAAATCCCTAAATTGTTAACTTGAGTGTTATGAACACCTAGTAGTAGTCAGGATGATGGTAGTAGGAAGGAAAAGTCATGACTACTGGAAGGTTTTCATAGGTTGAAGTAAACAGTTGAAATCCTGCCTCCCCTCTCAAAACAACAGAAGAATCAATCCCCATAAAACAAAATAAAACCCTTCAAAAAACCACAAACAAACAAACAAAATAACCCCACACTGTACCAGATCTCATGATTATTATTTTATAGGAGATAGAATGCCTCAAACTTCATCACCCCTACTGATTATTGTTAGGGGCATCCTTAAGAAAACACAATGCAGCAAAGCAATAGAGAAGACATGGAGCAGCATGTACCAAGACAGTATTTCAAAAATCTTTAGAAATAAAAGTTGGTACCAGACTAAATTCAATACAAAAATAATGTTTCTCAAAATATAGACATAACAGGTCCCAAAAGGCATATAATCAAGCTGATTTCCTAGACAGTCTTAGCCACACATTGCCCTGAAATGTTTCCTTCATGAAAGGAAAAGCAAAATACCATCTGAGCTGGATGAGCTCACTGCTGTTCAGTTTTATTATTCCCTCTGATATTCCAGCTAAACTTTATTCACCCCATACTAGATATCCCTTCAGATCACTGAGCAGTAATTCTCCTAGTTCACTTTCTAGAACCTCCCACAAAGAGGAGGGGGAGAACAACCAAAACTCAATAAACAGCTAAGAAAAAGAAGGCAAAGATTTAATGGAATCCAAACACACATGTACTACCTTATTCACAGCATCTTGCCATTCACTGTCTGAAAAGAGCCACTCTGACTTCTTTTCATCAGGTTATCATCAAATCACTAATGTTATATTAAAAACTCTACAGTGAATATTCTCATCCTATTCCTTATTGCAGGCAAAACAGAGGAGAGAGGTCACAGAAGAAAAGCTGAAGGGTCAAGAACTAGCTCTTCATCAGGCAACTTAATTAGATCATACCTGTTCTAAACAAAAGTTTCTTAAGAGCAGCCTCTGCCAGGAAGGAGGAAAAGGGAGAGAAAACAAAAGCCAACCCAGTTGCCTTCTTGCTGGTTTAACTGAGGTGACTTCAGAGCACATGTGCTGCATGCAAAGTTAGCAGAGTGAAGTCCACAGCAAAAGGACAGTTTAAGTATTAGTGAATAAGGCTGGTTATATTCTCAACCTAAGTTAGAATTTCAACATTTTTAAATACAATCTGTTAAATGGAGACATAATAAAATTCATGAGAGTTTATTCTACTGATGCTCAGCAACTTAGGGTAATTGTAAAATGCTTTATAAAAAGCATTTTGCATAAACCTGTCCATGTATTTTTTTAAGTGTGTTCTGAACACTTACAAATCTGTAAGGGAGCTGAAAACTATGCTTGGAATTTGTCAATGGTTCAAAGGAAAAAAAACAAATGTCATTGTGTGACCCATCTTTCAGTCAGAAGTGAACGTTGCAAAGGATATCACCTTCTCCAGATTTCTCTTTCTAGTGTTACTGGGAAGCTTGTCTTCCCATTTAAATGAATTTCCTTTTAATCTCCTCCCTGAGCTGCTGGATAGATGGAGCCTCTTAAAAAATTCAGGATATCACTAAATTGTAAATTGATCTGCTTCCCTGGCAGAAGGCTGGGGCTCTCCATCCAGGAAAGAGACTGTCTTCTCAAAGTTGTTTTTCAGACAAATGATTAATTTGCACTTTCTCTTACTGCTATATTTCCTGTAAAGGAAAAGCAGTTTTTAAACAAAACTGCTACTTTATGTTCTGTTCCTGGCAACATCCAGGGAAGAAAGCCAACTGCTGAAGCCAGTGTGAAACATTTACTGGCTTGAGCTTTCTAAATCTCTTAAAGAAGACTTGGACTCTACATACACAGGAACTAAAACTGTATTAAACAGCTAAAATGCACATATTCATCACTGCTAGAGTTCTGAATTAATGTAATTTATTAATAGACACAAGAAAAATAACCCATTGATTTTTAATGCATAGTTAAGGCTGGAACAGTGTTATGACTATGCAATCTTTAAAACAGACACGTAAGTCATTAGTAGCAAAGTAGAGGAAATGATCTATCTCGTGTGGGGATGAATCCACATAGCTTATTTGCCTGTGGCTCTTTGGTTATGAGATCTGGCATCACTTGGATTATTTCACCTAATCCATCATTAGCTTTCACGTGTCCTATATACTGTGCCACAAACCTAAATTTAACAAACCCTACTCCCCATCAATTACCACGCTGGATATATCACATGTCAGCACACAGCACAAAGATTAGACATGCTGAATTACATCTTCCTTTGTGAAAAGTCAATATTTTTAGAGCACTGTTAACTGTAACAAATGTTCCTTCCCATTGTGGACAGGCACTAATGCCCTGACCTTTGCTATTTACATACAACACAGAGCTACTAAACAATGTAAGAAAACCTCAGAAGATACACAAAATACAGACGAGATCCCAGTAACAGTGCCACGGAGTCACAAATGTGTGGGGTTTTAATTGTGATGTTTGCTTGGCTGGTGGAATCCTGGAACATGACCTATTTTCTTTTTTTTCTCCATAATCCTGCAAGCAAACATTAGTAATTTAGCTTTAACTTTATCTCTCCACATAGACAAAGCACATAAAAAGGTTTCGACTTACAACAACACAATAAACATGCTAGTGTTGTGTTCACACAGCATCCTTACTTACCAGTCTTCCACAAATAGACTGATGAAGTTTGAAATTCACTTTGTGCACCAGCGTCCCAGGTCCCCAGCAGCAGAAGCACAAGAACTCCCACGCACGGGGCTGGCACGGTGGAAAGCCCTGGACCACGGCAGAAAGCAAGGCTCCCTTCGCTCAACCCCATACCTCTAGCAGCCTGCTGCCACCTCCAAAACCCGCAGCACCACCACGAAACCTCCTTCCAAGAACGTTTCCCCGCTTCAAAATTTCTTCCCGGGGAGAAAGGGATCGGAAAGCTCTCTCCCACTATTGTGCATGGCAGTTGAAAAGGAAAAACTGTTTAAGAGCAGGGAACAATAGAGTCCTCGCTCGCCCTGGCTGCGGCAGCGGCTGCTGCTCCTGCTAGTGCGGTTGCTGCTCCACGCTCTTCCATTCAGCGGTTAGTAGCAGTTTTCCATCAGCTAAAAGCGAGACAGCTGTCCGCAGGGGGCTCCAGCTGACTGAGCAGGTTATCTTGCTCTGGGAGGCAGCAGCAGTCATTTACACCAGCTGGAGAGAGTGAGAGACAGAGAGAAACAGGGATGAGGAGAAACACAAATAGCCCCGTGCTGTCCTCTCAGTGCAGCCAGTGAGTGAGTGAGTGAGTGCAAAAAGGCTGCTGGCTTCCCAGACACATCTCTCCCTGGAATATCCCAAATGATACGTACTAAGAAGAAATCATCATCAGACATGCTTCAGAAACAAAAGTCATACAAGCAGAACAGAGATAACCAGAATGATATATATTAATTAAGAGAGCATCAGACATTTGTGCTGGTTATAATCTCTATGCTGCATTAACCATTTTGTAAACAACAGAAAAGAGGTGATTACACTTGTATTAAATAAACAATTAAGACCTTATGAAGGGAAATGGAAGAAAATGTAGAGAAGGAAAAAAAAATCTAACACTAACTTGCCTTGAATATTTAGCAAATCTCTTTCAGGTAATAACATATAACTATCTGCTGTGAAGACAGATGGATATATATGCATATGATAGCATGGATATGTGTGTAAGCACATCACCTCTGTGGTAGATGAGGTAGGCAAGTAATGTATAGTGCAAGATAACATCCTTTCCCTATCTAGCAAGTATGTACACATACATACATGCATAAATGGCAAGTGTGTAATTTAAAGTAATTTGAAGATCAAGTTATCAATCATTCTTAAAATATACACTGAGTTTTTACATCTGAAAGTATTCAGGATACATTAGGCTGTCATGATGATACAAAAACATGGAGAGAGACCAAGCTTTTTAAATAGGAATTTTTATCTCTCCCACCCACTAGCCAGTGAACAGATGCAATAAACCCAAAGATCAGGTTTAAGACACCTATAAACTGGGAGAGTAAATGAGGAATTTTCAAGAAAACTGCTATCCTATTCAAAAAAGTTTCATTACAAATGCAAACAGCTACAAAAAACACACAGTAGGAACACAGGAGCCCGAGTTTGAAAATGATGGAGCTATTGTTGTTTAAAGAAGAAACCTTCAGTCAACCTCTCTTGGGACGCCTGTCATTTTGCACAACCTTCCCAGACTCAGCCTTTTCACATGCATTTGATTAAAATCAGCCCTGATCAAATAATTCCCAGGTCCTTCCCTCTTTAAATATTCTGACATCAGAGCAAATTAGCAATGTTGAAGGTTGCAAATTCGTCTTTGTTTACTTTCCACTCTGTTACGCCTCTAAGAGGGAATTAAAGGCTCAGTGAGCTCTAGCACCATGAGGCTGTGATTAAGAGAGATAAGCAAGTGTGGATTACTGTTCCTCAGCTGTTGAAAAACAGGCAACAATCAGGAGATTATAGGTTGATAAGGGATACATAGCAAGCCATGATCTTAACAAATTTATAGCATCCTGATGCTGAACTTGTAGCCTCAGCTAAAACACTTCTGGATGTACATTTAATTCCCTTCTGCTCCATTGTACTGTAGTCACTTTAGGAAGCATGGAAAACCCTTCAGCCTTTGCTTTGTGGACAGAATACTGCATTAAATCAAAATGCTCTCTGATTTTATAGAATTATAGCAATTTGATAGGTAAACTTGGGGTTAAATTAGTCACATACATATTAATTTACATGCTGTATAGAGGGACTGGAAAAAACTTGACCTAATAAAAATAATGCCAGCTTCATAATTCATGAAAAATAAGACTAAGAATTTAAGGGCTTAAAAATGTGTTAGGATCATCAGGAAATCTGTAGCAATAGCTTTGTTGATATGCATAGATAAAATAAAACACATACAACTTGTACATTCCTTTTTAGCTGGAGCTATACACCAGGGGAAATGTCAAGTTTTTAGAGTGACTAGGAGAAAAAGGCAGCTTTTTCAGAGTTATTAAACACAATGGATTATACCTAGAATCTTTATGAATGTATAAAGGAAACCTCTGAAAACATTTTGTACGTGACTCAGATCATCCAGAAACATCATCAGGGAACAGATCATCCATGTAGTTGGCACAATGAATCAAAGTGGCTTTTGACAGCAGAACAAAGCAGTATCATGGGAGAGGGTGAGCACACATACACACACACATACACAAATATTTTCTTGTATTTATGCAACTATAGAAGCATATACTTTTACAACTTCACTAAAATAGAAATGATTAAAATAATTTCACACTGCTCTTATGGTTGTGCCATTTCTTTCTGTCAAAAATCAATGAGCTGTGAAAGAATAATCTCATGTTTTCTTCTCTAAGAAGCTATGATGTATTCAAAACTGTTTAGAAATATGTCTCAGAGGTAGAATGGAGTAAATATTTATTATGCAAATGTATTTGTGTGCCTGGGAAAAAAATAAGGATTCCTGAATTGATGTTTTTGGCAAACACTAGATCACTTCTGGGGTGCATACACATCTTCTATTAATCAGGGCAGGGAAAGGGCAGGGAAAACACAGACCAAACACTAGCATGATGCCTGCATACAGAGACACTCAAAAGAACATAACTGCATGGATTAGGCTTTGGACACAAGAGGCAATATATCCTGACTGCAAGCCTCAGCTGCTATCAGCATGCCTTACCCAGAGAGCTGCTGTTAGCCTTTCCCATCCCTGTATATTATCCAACACACTCTTATCCTCTTCCTATTTGCTACAGTGAGTGCAGGACCTCCCTCCCAATTAACAGTGTAGCCACAATTTCCATCCCATACTGGCAACCCATCTTCTAATACATACCTAATGACCATAATTTATCAGTTGTTTAGGGCTTAGACTTTCCCAACGAAATGGTTAAGTACTTCAGAGAAGAAAATTATAGACAAAGCACAGACATAAAGTACAATTGAAATCAGTATTGGTATCACTAACATAATAGTGCCAGTGCTGTACCTTGGAGCACCAACATATGAGTCTCACTAGACTTTTATTCAGATACAATCATTTATTTGAATCACAGCAGCTATATGGAATCTATAAACTGCTCACACAAGTCCCATGCTAGCACCTTTCTCTCTTCACAAAATGACATGAACAGAAATTTCAGGATCATATTATCAGGATCATATCATATCTATATTGAATATGTTGTTTTCCTACATAAAGAGTGTGCAGACTACAACATGTATAGGGCACTTATGTTGCTAGAGTCAACAATACTCAAAGAGATGTGTCCAGTATGACTTTTGTCCACCTTTGATTTCAGAGTCTGATTAAGCTAGAAATCTTTTGAGAAGTTTCAGTCCAGTCCTCTAGATCTATATAAGATGTTTTACAAACTCTGCAACTTTACCCCACTAAAGCAGTTGTGCTGTGTGAGTACTAGGATACCACAAAAATCGCCCAAATTCTAAATCCAAACTCTTCCTCATCTGAACTCTGCTTATTTTGACTTATCTCCAAGAATTTTTTCTCTTTGCTTAGGTATGAAAATAACAAATGCTGCCAAAGACAAGCCAACTATCACCCTGAAAAAAAAGTTTGGGAGTTATGATGAGTTTATTACAGCCAATACCATTGGATAGCACAGCAGCATACATTTCTGAAAAGCACTCTAAATTGACACTGATCTGCTCAGACATCATGCCCTTTCATATATCCCCTGTATGGGATGCAGTGGTACAGCTGCCCCTCTAAGTTTTAGAGAAGTTAGGAAGGTGTGGTATGTTCCCTTATGTCCAAATCTTTTGCAAGTTCCATAATATAAATAACCCACATAACAGCTCAAAAAGCTTTTATTCTCTGACATAAACTCATGGTGTCTTCACTTTGTGAGAGCCTGACCTTCCTGCAGATATTTTACTACATATGCAAGTATACTATAAGGATACTCATGAAAGGTGGCATGGAAGAATTTTATTAGCTTTTGAGAACATCAGGCTGGAATAAGTTGTACAGGGCTCTTTTTTCTGCAGAGCACTGAGCTCTCCTCACCACACTCAGTCAGTTATTTCTCTTCATATCAATGCTAGTGACTCTAGTCAGGGAAGCCTCAAAAAATATCCTAAATATGAACAACCTGAAAAAANACATTCCTTTTTAGCTGGAGCTATACACCAGGGGAAATGTCAAGTTTTTAGAGTGACTAGGAGAAAAAGGCAGCTTTTTCAGAGTTATTAAACACAATGGATTATACCTAGAATCTTTATGAATGTATAAAGGAAACCTCTGAAAACATTTTGTACGTGACTCAGATCATCTGGAAACATCATCAGGGAACAGATCATCCATGTAGTTGGCACAATGAATCAAAGTGGCTTTTGACAGCAGAACAAAGCAGTATCATGGGAGAGGGTGAGCACACATACACACACACATACACAAATATTTTCTTGTATTTATGCAACTATAGAAGCATATACTTTTACAACTTCACTAAAATAGAAATGATTAAAATAATTTCACACTGCTCTTATGGTTGTGCCATTTCTTTCTGTCAAAAATCAATGAGCTGTGAAAGAATAATCTCATGTTTTCTTCTCTAAGAAGCTATGATGTATTCAAAACTGTTTAGAAATATGTCTCAGAGGTAGAATGGAGTAAATATTTATTATGCAAATGTATTTGTGTGTCTGGGAAAAAAATAAGGATTCCTGAATTGATGTTTTTGGCAAACACTAGATCACTTCTGGGGTGCATACACATCTTCTATTAATCAGGGCAGGGAAAGGGCAGGGAAAACACAGACCAAACACTAGCATGATGCCTGCATACAGAGACACTCAAAAGAACATAACTGCATGGATTAGGCTTTGGACACAAGAGGCAATATATCCTGACTGCAAGCCTCAGCTGCTATCAGCATGCCTTACCCAGAGAGCTGCTGTTAGCCTTTCCCATCCCTGTATATTATCCAACACACTCTTATCCTCTTCCTATTTGCTACAGTGAGTGCAGGACCTCCCTCCCAATTAACAGTGTAGCCACAATTTCTATCCCATACTGGCAACCCATCTTCTAATACATACCTAATGACCATAATTTATCAGTTGTTTAGGGCTTAGACTTTCCCAACGAAATGGTTAAGTACTTCAGAGAAGAAAATTATAGACAAAGCACAGACATAAAGTACAATTGAAATCAGTATTGGTATCACTAACATAATAGTGCCAGTGCTGTACCTTGGAGCACCAACATATGAGTCTCACTAGACTTTTATTCAGATACAATCATTTATTTGAATCACAGCAGCTATATGGAATCTATAAACTGCTCACACAAGTCCCATGCTAGCACCTTTCTCTCTTCACAAAATGACATGAACAGAAATTTCAGGATCATATTATCAGGATCATATCATATCTATATTGAATATGTTGTTTTCCTACATAAAGAGTGTGCAGACTACAACATGTATAGGGCACTTATGTTGCTAGAGTCAACAATACTCAAAGAGATGTGTCCAGTATGACTTTTGTCCACCTTTGATTTCAGAGTCTGATTAAGCTAGAAATCTTTTGAGAAGTTTCAGTCCAGTCCTCTAGATCTATATAAGATGTTTTACAAACTCTGCAACTTTACCCCACTAAAGCAGTTGTGCTGTGTGAGTACTAGGATACCACAAAAATCGCCCAAATTCTAAATCCAAACTCTTCCTCATCTGAACTCTGCTTATTTTGACTTATCTCCAAGAATTTTTTCTCTTTGCTTAGGTATGAAAATAACAAATGCTGCCAAAGACAAGCCAACTATCACCCTGAAAAAAAAGTTTGGGAGTTATGATGAGTTTATTACAGCCAATACCATTGGATAGCACAGCAGCATACATTTCTGAAAAGCACTCTAAATTGACACTGATCTGCTCAGACATCATGCCCTTTCATATATCCCCTGTATGGGATGCAGTGGTACAGCTGCCCCTCTAAGTTTTAGAGAAGTTAGGAAGGTGTGGTATGTTCCCTTATGTCCAAATCTTTTGCAAGTTCCATAATATAAATAACCCACATAACAGCTCAAAAAGCTTTTATTCTCTTTATTGTCTGACATAAACTCATGGTGTCTTCATTTTGTGAGAGCCTGACCTTCCTGCAGATATTTTACTACATATGCAAGTATACTATAAGGATACTCATGAAAGGTGGCATGGAAGAATTTTATTAGCTTTTGAGAACATCAGGCTGGAATAAGTTGTACAGGGCTCTTTTTTCTGCAGAGCACTGAGCTCTCCTCACCACACTCAGTCAGTTATTTCTCTTCATATCAATGCTAGTGACTCTAGTCAGGGAAGCCTCAAAAAATATCCTAAATATGAACAACCTGAAAAAAAAAACAATAAAGAAAGCTATGAATATGTTGAAATATACTTCATCTCTCACAATCTGGCAGCTCCGTTCCTTCAGGCCAAAATTAAACGTGGTGTGCAAAACTTGAAGCTGAAAAAGTTATTCTTAAGGGATGCTAAACACAAGGCCTCTAGGTGTCACACTCGACCATCTCATTACACTCCATTATGGCTTTCTGCTTTCA